>LPNX010129387.1:203165-420806 GCA_001517045.1 Pseudotsuga menziesii | reverse complement strand
AGTGTGGTTACTTGAGCCTACATGTGTAACTCGAGCCTACATGAGTTAACTTAAGCCGACATGTTAATTGAGTAAAATTTAAGTAAACGGATGAATATAAATATAGGTGTAGTGCTCCTCATTTGAGATACACACACTCACTTGGAATAGCGCACTTATGGAGGAGAGAAGTTGCTGGAGAAGGAGGAGAATCAGGTTTTTGATCTCCTTGTTGGTTTTACCTTTTTCCCTTTTGGGGCATCTATATTGAGGAAGCTTTTATTGGGTTTTTCCCTTTAGGGTTTTCCCAGGATAAATCTGTGTTGTTCTTGTGATATTGTTTCTTTCAGTGATCCTGTTTTATATGCTTTTATTATGAAAAATGAAATGATATACTGATGTCTTAGCTAAGGATTCATCGCTAAATAGGACACCTGGGGATAATTGCTATATGTCAGGATACAAAGGTCTACATGAAATTTTACAAGATGTTCCAGATAGAGCATGAAATGTAATTTCGGTGGTAAAAGTTTCAGACCTTGAAGATGAAACATTGACACGTGGAAGCCCGTACAACTTTGCTATACTCAATAGTCCTGAAACAAGTCACCTTGGGAAAACGCTCATAAGTCCAAATTGGTGAAACCAATGCTAGTAAAACCTATGGTGTTGGAAAGAGGATAGATGAGGTTACATTAGTGAAAAATTGAAGACATAGAGGAGCACTAATTTCGGAGATATCGCAGAAATAATATCGGGAGTTTTTGCAGAAGAAATTTGCAAACTAGGGCTTCCTGCTCTGGGAGCTTCCCTTCACTATTTTCAGAAAAGGAGTACATTGGATAGCTTGCCTTGAAGAGGTATATATTTCTATACAATCAGATCTGAAAGATTCAAATTTTTAAAAAATTATGGCTTCTCTGATAAACCCTAGATCAACCAGCTCCGGAACCAGGATGGACACCTCAAATCGGTAAGATCTAATATTTTGCTATTTATAGTTGAGGTTTTCATTTCAGGATCACTAATCACACCATCTTGATGAAAATCTTGGTGAGGCTGACAACTTCCAAGCATGGAAGTATTGGATCTCACTAGTTCTTGAAGAAAATGAAATTGGACACCTACATAAGTGGAAAGGTTCCAGTTCCATAGGGAGATGAGGCTAAAAGACTTACACAAGAAGAACTTGGTCAAGGCCAAGAAGATCATTGCTTATTCAATCACGGATCACCTTATACCACAAGTGTCTTTCCTAAAGACACTGAAAGAGATGTTTGATTCCTTGACCAAGATATTTGAAGTGAGGAACATAAATCGGAAGATGAATTTGAGAAAACAATTGAAGAATGTGAAGATCCAAAATGAAGAGACCATGCATTCATACTTTACAAGGGTCTCTCAAATCAAAGAACAACTTGAAGAACTAGAGAATGCAGATGTTGTGATAACAACCTTGAATGACCGCCCAAGATCATGGGATTCATTTATTCAAGGAATGTGTTCCAAAAGAAAGTGATTACCTTCAATAGAATTTGGGAAGAGCGCACACAAGAAGAAACTCGACTCATAATAAGAGAAGAGAAGATGGAAGCAACTGAAGATCAATCTCTCACGATCCAAAGAAGATACCTCAAGCGATGAGGAATATGAAGAACTCAATTCTTGAAGAACCTCTTATCCATATTAAGCATTTGGATAAGAAATGATTCCGTTATGAATGAAGAAGATGATGAAGATGAAAGAAGGAGTCTAACCATGAAACAAATAAAGATAAGTATTCAATTGTCATTTCATGATATTGTTTTGTTATGCATTTGTTTATATTCAGTTGATGTATTATGCATGATAGAATTTTTGCATTAATGAAAGAATACTACTAATATTCATGTGATGGGTAAGTACATCATGTTTCTATACAACTCTCCATAGCTAATTATCTAGAATGAAACCTCTTTGCCGACATATTGGATTAGTGCACAATCTCAATGTTGTCCTGGTAGAGATGGAAGGCATCTAAAAAGTTTCCGTGAGATATGGATGAATGTTGTATTGGATAAAATAGTTGCATGATCACATATTTATGCATAAGAATTTTCCATTATGAATATGGCTTATGAAATGTTTCTAACCATACAACTAATGCATTTGACTTGTACGAAATATTGTGTACAATCACCTACAAGAAAAGAAGGACGATACTTTTTTCGAAGAACAAGTGACGACAGTTTAAGAAATAATCCAAGATGAAGAATAATATGATGATACTTTCAAAAGAAAGAAAGAGGCTTTAGAGACACTCCAGTTATGTGACACTATTGAGCGACATCATTGATGCAGAGCCTTCTAGCTATGAAGAAGTAGCCAAGAAGAAAGGGAAGGAGAATACCAGTTCAAGAAGAATGATGTCTAGAATGCGATATCAAAGACCTGAAGGGAAGTCCGTAATGTCCTACATATGGATCTACAAGATCCAGCATGCAGTAGATGGAAACATCATGGGATACAAGGAAAGATTCATAGCACGAGGCTTCTCACAGAAAGAAGGCATAGACTATGAAGAGACATTTGCAGCCAGTGGGAGTTGAGGCACATGACAGGCAGACTCATGTGTGCAAATGAAAGAAGGACTTGTACAAGCTCAGAAGGTGCCCATGGGATGACAAATACATGAGGAGCTTGGATATCACCTAGAGTGATCAAGATATTAACCTTTGCTACAAGGTTGAAGATGAAATCCTATAGAGGATGACAAGCTCATAGATGGGTGCGACAAGAACTTTTGAAAAGGTTCAAGATAGAGGATCTTGGTATCTAGTGACCCCAGATGGATACATAGAATATTAGTAGCAAAGGAAGCTACTTGTCACTCTGGTACATAATGTTTCAATGCATAGAGTATGAAAGGTAGAGGGAGAATGATGCTCCACTTCAGAGGGAGTGACTATAGAAGATCCTGAGGTTCAACATGGTACGACAGGATGGACAGATTACTGATGACTCTAGGATTTACTGAGAGTAAATCGGATTCCAACCTTTACTTCAAGGTTGAAGGCAAAAGACTAGTGATGCTCCTATTATATGTCGATGACTTGTTCCTGACAGAAAAGAGGAAATCATTAAAGTTGCAAGAAGGAGACTTTCTGCCGAGTTCGAGATGAAGGACTTGGATATGATGCACTAATTTCTAGACATGGAGGTGTGGTAGAATGTGGATGGAATATTCCTTGGACAAGGGAATTATGGAGTAGAGATCCTGAAGAGGTTCAAGATGATGGACTACAAGGCCATGACCACACCTATGGCATCGAACCTGAAGCTATTGAGTGTTGCTTCATCAGAGACAGTTGATGCCACAATGTATTGTCAGATGATTTGTTCCTTGATGTACCTAATGAATATGAAACCATATATTTTATTTGCTATTAACAAATTGAGACATGTTCAGGTGATGGTTGTAAATCATGCAGTGAGGTACCTGAAGGGTACAGTTGAGTATGGGCTCAAGTATGATGCAAATCCGAACATTATTATGTGGATTCGAATTGGGCAGGTAGTGCCATTGAAAGGAAGAGCACTTTGGGGTGCTTCTTCAGTATGAGATCAGGTGTGATCTCGTGGTTTGGCAGGATGGAGTCCTACATGGTGCTAAGTATAGCTGAGGAAAAATATGTAGCCACTTACTATTTGGGAGGTAGTATGTTTCTTTTGAAAACTACTATTTGATTTGATTGATCTGACTTGCATTTGTATGATGCAGAGAGGAGCAGTGAAGCTCCAGTATGTGATCTAGATCGAGATCTCTCGAAAGAGGGAGTTCTAGCATAGCTGGTGAGATAGGTTGTCTAAGCATAAATCCTCATGAAGCTCCTAGGTTGCTTAGACCTAATCAGTCCTGTAGGTTGTCCTCGGATGTACTCAGTCTTGGCGAATTTCACAGGTTACCCTTGGACATAATCAGCCCTGATACGATTCTATGCTAGAAATGGATAGAGTGAAGTTTGAGTACTTTAGGGAGAATCTTGGTGTTCTCCAAATCGAGGTTCCTTCCAAGGGGAAGTGATGAGTCCATGATCCCTTCTAACATGGTGAGAGGATTGGTTCCTTCCATGGTCAGATGTAAGTGCTGTGCCCTTCTGACATGGTGGAAGGCTTAGCTTCACATTGATCAGATGTAAGTGTAGAGATGCTTTGATGTGATTGTGGGTTATGTTACCACATGATCAGTGTAGAGATATTCTGATGTGATTTTGGGATGTGTTCCCACATGATCAGTGCAGAGCCATTCTGATGTGATTGAGGGATGTGTTCCCACATGATAAGATGTAAGTGCAGAGCCTTTCTGAAAAGATGAGGTCGGATGTAAGTGTAGTTCCTATCTGACAAGATGAGGGTGGATGTAAGTGCAGAGCCTTTTTGACAAGATGAGGTTAGATGTAAGTGAAATTCCTTTCTTACAAGATGAGGTCGGATGTAATTGCAGAGCCTTTCTAACAAGATGAGGTCGGATGTAAGTGCAACGCCTTTCTGACAAGATGAGGTCGGATGTAATTGCAGAGCCTTTCTGACAAGATGAGGTTGGATGTGAGTGTTGGGCCTTTCTGACATGGGTTTTGGATGTGTTCCTCCCATGTTCAGATGTGAGTGCTAGGCGTTCCTTTCTGACATGGTTCTTGGATGTGTTCCTCCCATGGTTAGATGTAAGTGTTGGGTGGGCCTTTTTGACATGGTTCATTCCATGGCCAGGTATAAGTGTTGAAGATGATGAAGACCTACATGAAGGCTAGGCATACAACCAGCATGAAAAAAGGTTGGTTCTGTAGAACTTCCTGTGACGAGTAGAATTGACATAGCACCAGTGATGATGATCCAATGACAATCCAGATCAAGTGATGATCCAGACTTGATGATGATCCAGTGACGATCCAGATCAAGTGATGATCCAGACTTGATGATGATCCAGTGATGATCTAGACTTGATGAATATGACTTGAAGATGAAGATGACTTGTAGATGAAGATGACTTGATGATGATCCAGATGATATAGAGAAGAAGAATTGCGCTGATAAATTGTGTCAAGAGAATACCTTCCTAGTTAAGAGGGAGTGTTGATGTATTTGTAACTTCAGAATGTATTCACTTGCATATCTTATGTATTGTATCCTGATGTTCCTATCGGGAGAATCAATAATGTAAACAAGTCATGCAAAGTCATTGAGGTTAACCCTCCATTGTAATTCGGGGCAATAGTCCCCATAATTAAGTTAAGGTTAACCCTCCTTGTTGATCAGAGGGCAAAGTCCCCACATTTGTGGGGCACTAGGGTTATTAGACTCTCCTAGAGAAGTTAGCCCTAGTAAGTAATTATTAAGTGAGGATGACTTGTTGGAGTGGACATTAAGTGAATGAAAGAATATAAACAGAGAGTGAGCCTCTCTATCTATCACACACACACTCACTCACTGGGGCGTATGAGTGAGAGAGGAGAAACTCTCTCAAGTGAGAGAGAGGGAACAACTATTGGAGAGCATCTTTTTTGTCTTTGGGCTTTACTACTGCTATTGGTGCTCATTCTATCTCTGAGGAAGTTGTGGGGTTTTCTCCTTTATGGTTTCCCCAAGGAAAATTCTTTGTCTCTTGTCTCTTGTGATTATTGCTGTGCATGTTATTCTCTTAGATAAGATCCTAATATCATATTGCTTAAATGATAAAAATCTAACAACATGCAATAAGGATTCAGCCTTATTCCACATGAACCACCTAGCCCTCCATAGCGTAGGTAGATTGAGGTAACATTGGATCAATTGTCATACCAACTCCCTATATGTGGGAATTATCAAAAGTGAATGTGAGATACATAACACATTCATGATCCTAGTAGTGACGAGAATGCAACGGTAATCAACATCAATTTTGAATCAGGGTGATTAATAAAATGCTTAGAAATAATTTATAAAATTCTAGTAAGTTAAATTAAAAAAATGAATAAAAAAATAAAACTATATATATATAGTTAAAAGGGTAAATTAATGAACTTGAACAAAAGCAAAATCCTAACTAATCGAAAACGAACTAGAGAATCTACGATAACTAAAAAGTGGGTGGGTAAACAAAATTAATTAATTAATTAAGTAAGTAAGTAAGTTGAAGAGTTAACTAATAGTAGTGCATGTGATGAATGGGAATTGACGAAAAGGTTAATAAAAGAAAAAAGAGAGCAAGAGCTCAAGGGATTTTTGGAATTGCCATAGTTTTGACCACGAATAGGGTTTTGTGGCTCTGGGCAAACTATGGTTGAGGGTGTGGTTTAGTATGGCGTGAGAGAGATTGGGAGCCTTCCAATAGTAGCATGGCATTGTACTTCCTCTTCTAGCCAAGTATTTTCATCCCTGTCGAGCTCGAGGGTCCCAGAGGAAGGAGAGTACCCATCAGGGTATGGTAGGGAGGAAATCGGTGAATCCGACATGATTGGAAATCCATCCATAATATACTAGCAACCCAAAAATGTATCCTAAATAATAAATGAATTAAAATTTAAGTAATATGTCTAATAATGTAATTAGTCAAACCCCTATTTCCCCCTTAATTTTTTTTCCGGTTGCATAATAAACTATGTGGAGTTTGGCATAGGATTCAATGTGGGGTTAATTCAAAATTTCCAAAAGTGGCTAACAATGGAAAAATTCCTCCAATTTCATTTTTTTTGATTTCCCCCAAAATATTAGACCCAAAATATGTTTTCAAACTAGATTTGTGTATTTTTTCAATCTACCCTGCTTGATTGAAATCTATGAGCCTATAACTAGGTCTATGATCAAACCAAATAGGATTTTGTTGAAATCCTCTGAAGAAAATTGATGTTATCGTGATCGATTTGTAAGAATTTTTTTCCCAGTTTTATGTTCTCTAGGTTATATATTTTCAAATTTGTTTTATGTTTGAGAGATGATTGTAAGTAAAACATAACATTTTATTGCTTACAAAATAAGCCTCGTAGAGGAATCCTCTTTTGCTTAAAAAATTTACATATTTTGTTTTATATATTACCCTTAACAAAATATGCAAAGTCGTGTCATGTTTTAGATCTTACCCAGCTTGAAAGAAATAAGTGAACTCCATCTCTCAGATCAAACCAAACCAGACGTAGTTGAAATCCTCTGAGAAAAATCGATGGTCTAGTGATACGAGTGGTAAGTATTTTTTCCAGTTTTGTGTGCTTAAAATTTTTTATATTCTTACCCTACTTGAAAAAAATATACAAACCCATCAATAGGTTTGAGATCATTCAAAAATTGATTGTGTTTAAATCTTATGAAAAAAAATCATGGTATAGTGATCTACTGACAATATTTAAT
Organism: Pseudotsuga menziesii; assembly: GCA_001517045.1. Taxonomy (NCBI): domain Eukaryota; kingdom Viridiplantae; phylum Streptophyta; class Pinopsida; order Pinales; family Pinaceae; genus Pseudotsuga; species Pseudotsuga menziesii. Next base: position 413,471 of record LPNX010129387.1, on the reverse strand, counting down.
TTTTTTACCTTTTTTTTTTCCCTGTTAATCAGTTGGTGTAGTGATGGACTGCTTATCGACCAATTGATTCCACACATTAGGTCTCTGATCAAACCAAACTGGACTACCTTGAAATCCTTTGAGAAAAATTGATGGTGTAGTGATACAACTGGTAATAATTTTTTTTTCGAGTTTTTTGTGATTAAAAAAATTACATTCTTACCTTGCTTGAACAAAATCTAAGAACCCATCAACCAGTTTGTGATCAAACCTAAATTGATTTCCTTGAAATATTATGCAAACAATTGATGGTAGAGTGATATATATATATATATCATTAATCAACTAGTGAAGTAATGGATCGCTTTCCATCCAATTGATTGTTGTTTCACTTTATATGATAAAATCCTACCAATTCCAAGTCTTATATGAAGGACACAAATATTTTTGGATTCTCCCAAGATCAATATCTCTCCTTTCTTGAATGTTGCACATTTTATTCATGACAATCCAAGAGTCCCCAAAGCTAATCCATTATGCTTGATTATTCATTTTTTTGCGAGTCCCCAAGCATAAAAATAGATGATATTTCCACATGGGTAAAAGATTACCCGCCCCCCCTGCCACCCATGTGTAATTTTTGTATTTAAGCAGTTTATAAAATGATTTATCAGATACCGTATATGTAGAGTAATTGACTTTTCCCTTTATTATTTGCTGCAGAAATTAGTTTGGACCATCTTTCTACAAATATAAAAGCTTGGTTTGAAGGAGAAAAGAGCTAGAAGTTTTTTACCAAAGGTTAGAAATTATGTAGTATTTATATTATGCCGTTATCAATAATCTATTTTTTCATTCTTCCTTTCCAATTAAGCGATCATGTGTAACCTGTGTAGGCCATTTTGGCTTCTTGCCATGATTGCAAAATTTTACTTCTTATAAATTTTCTCATGTTCAATACAAATCATGTTCTGTTGCCACATAAAGAATGAAAGTCATTGCCAATAGTTATTGTGGAATAATATTTTCGAATACTTGCTGAAGAGGATGTTGATCAAGAAAAGAGACGAAAAATGAAGCAACAATTGTCTATACAGTGACAAAAGTCACAGAAATTATATAGAATTGAAAAAACTGATTGTTGGAGTGACGATGATGTATCCAATGGTAACAATGTTGAGAACCAACCTAATGATAGGGAAATACCTTATGAACTATTAGGTCATTAAACTCTGCAGTGTGTCAAGGGAAATGATCCAAACTTTGATTCAATTTCTCTTCTTAAAGGAGAAAATGGTTTAGAAGAAATCATTATTTGCTAAGTTATAGATGAGTCACATGCAAGAAATGTATAGTTGACAATGTTAGTTCCTTTGCGGTGATGGTCCAATTCTTTACACTTATAGTACCAATGAAACATGGACACATACCATGGATGATGTCTTGGATGTTCAAATGGTGTATGCATATGAAAGTGGAAATATTATGTTGCAACATCCTTCACTTTCTAAAATAAAATCACAATTACATTCAAGTGGGCCAGATAAAAATCATAAAAAATAGTGAACTACAGTCATTAAGTGAGGGTTTTATATGGGATCTTGTTAATATGTGATTGCCCTACGAACTAAAATTGATCATTTTGTGAGGATTAGTACAAATAAATTCATTCAAATGGATGGGATATTGGTGCGTGGTACAAATACATTTGATTTTACCATAAAAGCATGCATGCATGTCCGTATTTATTACAGAACGTTGCCTGGAATGTTTGATGATGAGTCATTGAAAATTCCATATCCTATAGAAGTGTTGGATTGTTAAGTATATGTTTTAACTGGTGGAACATTTTGTTGGAAAAGAATATTTGAAAATCATGTAGATGTTTTTCGTAGAGGCCACTATATTCCTCGAAGGTGTGAATTTTTATCCACATGAGGTGTTCTACACAAAACAAGGCTCGTTGATACCAACTGAAATAATTGATGGTGAGTATACATGTGTATATTTTTATATATATTCTTCAACTCATATATAAAAAAATTATTTAGAGTATCTAATGTTATATTTTGTTGGGTTGTAGTAATTGTTGATGTTTTCTTTACTTTGAAGTCTATTAAAAGGTGGGAACTATTATTGGAAAAGGTGAATCTTTTTTTTTGTCATTTTGTTGCTACGAACGATGATAAACACACCACTTTTCAACTTCTTGCAACAAAAGGTGACAATGAAGTTGTGATTTCTATATTAGTTGCCTCTATAGAATATGTAACACAGAATACATTGCCATCATATATTGGTGTATTGCATTGCAATCGAGTACATCGTCACAATATTCATCTTCTTTCCTACAAAGTTTTCAATCACATAAGGTCTTGAAACATTATACACAACGAATCTTATGTGGAAATTACTTATTTAGATGAAAGTTTCATGGTTACTTTTGAACTAATTTCAATTCATTATGTACCTCCCGGGATTGTAAAGAAGAATAATTCTCTAGAGTTCAACATAGAAGGCTATGAGAATATTAAGGAGGCAATTTTATATACATGGCCATCCTTTCCTGATAGATATCAACCAACTTCGAGATAAAGTGATGAGACTCAACCTCTTGGTAAATGGAAAGTGGGACCAAAATTTAGATTTCTCCATTTTTAGAATAGCCTACAACCTCGTGTACAAGTACACTTTTCATGGGATTCACACCAATGGGATCCTATACATCACTGTTATGGATTAGGGATGAGGATTGGTATACCCCATTTGGATTTGTCAACATTTTTCCTTTCATTAATAAATTTTTATACTGCTTGGTGTAATATGTATGGTGTATTATATCATCTAGTATATATGATTATTTATTTCTCGCATTCAATTGTTCTGGTATTTTAATGTTATGTTATGAATGGTTTTTCTTTTCCATGAAATTTTTATTTAAATATGAAATTTGAATTTTTGAAACAATGATATACATTATGTAGCTTATGGCTATTGAAAAGATGGTGTTGTACTATCTTCAAAATTTCCTAAAAGATACTCATTTCAGTCTTCTATAATCATCAAAACATGCCCTGTTCATATCTACACTTATAGAAAACATAAAGTAGATCTTTTGAAAAACTAAAACCAAACAAAAGTGGTATTTTATTCATATTTGGGGGGAAACCCATCTAAAATTAACTATGGACTAGTATAAATAGTTTTTCTCCCTTCTTAGTATTTAGTCATGTAGACAATATTTCCTATTGACAGTTACATGAAGTGCAATTTATATGTATATGCACTCTGGTTCTATACATTAGTAGCTGCTCCAAGATCAAATGTCCTGATCATTTTGGACTTTCAGTTTGTTCAAGAAGCTTGGGGTCTTTTGATAGACCAAATTAGAGATTGTTTAATAATGTATTACATTTATGCTTGAAATATAATATGATTTTTCCAAAGGAAAAAATTGAATGGTTGTTTACCTTTTTTTATCCAAGGACTAAATTCACATTATTTAATATAACACATGAATAAACACATTCATAATGTGCTAGTAAGAACGTCACACCATCAAATTGAACGATTCAAGTTGAACATGATGTGTTTTAACATTCACCACTACTCTACTATTTAATATTTTCAATTTTATCCTAAAATTTGTTATTGTGAAAAAATACAGAAAATTTGCCCTAGTTTACCAAATTTCACACATAGGGTTCAATATTTGGCCTTCTTGAGTGATTCAAATTGGAGAATGTGAGTTTTATTATTCTCTGCTTTTTTATATTTCATATTTCATTTCATACTTACAAATACCAGGATATTTGGTTGAGTAATTGTAATTGACGAAATTGTCTAATAACTGGAAAACTGTCTCAAGTGGCTATGGGAAATTGACTTCCATTTCCTCCATGAGAGAGATAAAATTATTTTGAAATCACCATCCTATAGGTCAATGAGTAATGCAATTGAATATGGTCTCAGTTTTGGAAAAAAGTCTCTAGTCAATAATATACTGGCCTGCCAAAAACAACCAGTCAATCTGTTTTACACCTAAAACTGGCCTAAATGGCCTTAGGAAAATGCCTGACACTTCTCACCTAATAGGGATAAAAAAATTGTGAGTGCATCACCTTTCAGGTGGAGGATTTACACAGTTGACCATTGACTCATTCTTGATAAAACATCTGTGTCCAAGAAGATAATGGATAGTTTATGCACATGATCGTTGGATATTTTTTTGGAAAAATGTGTACGGTTAAGAAAATATTGGCCTACCAAAAAAACCACTCAGCCTATTTTGAACCATGCTAGAAAATGATCTTGTTGGTAAAATATGACAAGTATTGAAAATATGGTTTAAGTGGCCTTGGGGAAATGCTCCCCATTTCCTACCTGAGAGAGAGAAAGTTGTTATGAGGGAACCATCATGCAGGTGGATGTTTAATTCACTTCACCATTTATTCAATTTTTATAAACAATCTATTGTGAATAATATATTGGCCTACCAAAGCAACCTTTTAGCCTGTTTTGCATGTAAATATGGCCTAAATGGCCTTAGGAAAATGCTGACCAATATTTCTCACCAATGAGGGATAAAATTATTGTAAAAACACAAGCTTGCAGGTGGATGGTTTATGCACTTTACCATTGGATAATTTTTGGAAAAGAGTCTAGGTTAAGAAAATATTGTCTTTCCAAAAAAGACACTCATCCTGTTTTACACCATGCCAGAAAATGGCCTCGTTGGTAAAAATTGACAAGTACTGAAAATATGGTTCAAGTGGCCTTGGGAAAATTCCCACCATTTCGTACCCAAGATAGAGAAAGTTATTATGAAGGGACCATAATGTAGGTGGATGATTAATGCACTTAACCATTTACTCAATTTTTATAAACTGTATCTGGTGAATATTATTTTCATATTCTGAAAAATCCTTTTAGTCTTTTTTGCACCTAAATATGGCCTAAATTACCTTAGGAAAATGACTGCAATTTCTCACAAGTAAGGGATAAAATTATTCTGAAAACATAATCGGGCAGGTGTATTATTTATCCACTTGGAAATTGGATCATATTTGGAGAAAAGTCAAAGTTAAAAAAATATTGGCCTACCAAAATAACCACTCAAGCTTTTTGCACCATGCCAGAAATTACCCTCGTTGGTAAAATTTGAGAAGTATTGAAAATCTGGTTCAAGTGGCCTTGGGAAAATTCCCTCCATTTCCTACTTGAGAGATAAAGTTGTTGGGAAGGCACCATAATGCAGGTGGATGATTAATGCACTTCACCATTTACTCAATTTTTATAAACAGTCTCTGGTGAATATTATATTGTCCTGCCAAAACAACCTTTACACCTGTTTTGCACCTAAATATGGCCTAAATAGCCTTAGGAAAATTCCCACAATTTCTCACCAGTGAGGGATAAAATTATTCTAAAAACATAATCTTGTAGGCCTATCATTTATGCACTTGACCATTGGATCATTTTTTGAAAAAAAGGGCAAGGTTAAGAAAATACTGGTCTTCCAAAACAACCAATCATCATATTTTTTACCATGTCAAAAATGAACTCGTTGGTAAAATTTGACCATTATTTAAAATCTAGTTCAAGTGGCTTTGGGAAAATGCCTGCCATTTCCTGCCTGAGAGAGAAAGTTATTATGAAGGAACCACCTTGCAAGTGGATGATTAATTCGCTTCACCATTGACTCATTTTTTATAAAAAAGTCTCTAGTGAAGAATATATTGGTGTGCCAAAACAACCTTTCAACTTGTTTTGCCCCTAAATATTGGCTAAGTGGCCTTAGGAAAATTCCCACCATTTCTCGACTGTGAGGGATAAAATTATTTTGAAAACACAAGCTTGTAGGTGGATAGTTTTTTCACTTTACCATTGGATCTTTTTTGTAAAAGAGTATAAGGTTAAGAAAATATTGGATTTCCAAAACAACCACTCAGCTTGTTTTGCACCATGCCAAAAAATTCCCTCATTGGTGAAATTTGACAAGTATTGAAAATCTAGTTCAAGTGGCCTTGGAAAATCCCCGTTGTTTCCCACCTGAGAGAGAGAAAGTTGTTATTAAGGCACCATAATGCAGGTGGATGATTAATGTACTTCACCATTTACTCAAATTTTATAAATATTCTCTGTCGAATATTATATTGGAATTCCCAAACAACCTTTCAACTTGTTTTGCACCTAAATATGGCTTAAATGGCCTTATTAAAATGCCCACAAATTCTCACAAGTGAGGGACAAAATTATTCCGAAAACATAATCTTGCAGGTGTATTATTTATGCACTAGAAAATTGGATTATTTTTGGAGAAAAGTCTAAGGTTAAGAAAATATTGGCTTTCCAAAACAACCATTCATCCTATTTTGCTCCATGGCAGAAAATGCCCTTATTGGTAAAATTTGACAATTATTAAAAATATGGTTCATGTGGCCTTGGGAATATGCCCTCGATTTCCTACCTGAGAGAGAGACATTTGTTATCAAGGCACCATAATGTAGGTGGATTATTAATGCACCATTTACTCGATTCTTATAAACAGTCTTCGGTGAATATTATATTGGCCTACCAAAACAACCTTTCAGCGTGTTTTTCACCTTGTTGCAGCTGCAACTATTTCCCAAATTTTTTAAAATTTGGACCCTTCTTTTAATTTTATATTTCCTGGATTTGTTTGGGATTGCTGAACTTTGTTGTTCCTTTGCTACAGGTTTGGATCTTTTGAGGATGGATTGAGGTTAAGTGTTTAGCATTTTCGGAAGTTGAATGACTATCTTTTGTCTGCTGATGCTTTTGGTTTGAACTTGAAGTTTTGGTCTATAGATAATTTCCTTTTCGTATTCAGAATTTTATTGAACAATGAATTGGGGCCATAGTCATCTACGCTGCCATCGTTGCCGAATCCAAACTATGAATGTCCCGATGGACAGTCATGTTTTTCGCCTATGTTTTTATCTTGTTTATTGTTTCAAAACTTTTGACTATTGGCATTTTTTGTTTTATCACTATCGGAGCTTTAGTCTTGTGCGTTGCCGCCGTTTCGGATGGCAGATTGCAAGCACCCCGAAGAAAGCCCATATATTTCTCGATTCTGTGCGTTTTTTGTTTTAAATGATTTGCTTTCTTTCGCTATCGGGATTGTGTTTAACATTTGATCGGAAGCCTAGCCCTTTTCTTCGCCGATTCACGGTCCTCCGAGTTTTTCGTTCCCCGATGATTTGTTATGATTTTTCACTAATGTTTTCTACTGCTACGGAGCCCTTAGTCCATATGACTTTTGTTGTTACGGCTCCTCATTGAACTAGTCGTCCGGTGTTGTAGTGGTTCTGAGGTTTGATGTTGCCGTTTTTGATTTTTTTCGCCGACATTTTATTTTGCCGCGGAACCTTTAGGTTGCATGGTTTCCGTCGTTGCAGTGGCTTAGTGAGTTTACCATCCAATTTATAGTGTTTCTACCCACCGATGAGAGTTTGTTTTCGCTCGATGCTTAGTTTTTTTTTCCGCTGGTGAGGGTTTTCCCGCTTCTCTTCGGAGGTTTTGAATTAGCTTCAAGGCGGCCTAATTTAAGATGAAGAGTATATTCTACCACGGTTGTGATTTTAGTCGAACAACGGGTTTAGAGGATTTTCATACCTAGCTGTCAGGATTTTCTTTGCATTATCATGTTTACTTTTCATGCATTAACATTGTTTAGAGTTCATTTCACAGAATGCATGTATTGGTATAGTTCATATTACTTTATTAAACCCTAAATGGTCTAAAATCTGCTATCTTCATGACAGGATGATTACTGCGAGTAAGATATGTTTAAAAGACAATGTAGAAGGGAGGAAACTAGGAAGGAAGCGGTTGAAGAATGAAGAAGCGGAAATAGAGAAAAGAAGAATAAAGTTAGGTCTAAGCTCAAAAGGATCTAGTAAGGGACCAATGGATTACTGAGCATAATCAAGAAGAGCAGAGGCCCAGGATTGGAAAAGTTCGTCGGTTACCAAGCTGGTCCCTTTTCATAAAAGTGCTCTTAAAATCTTAATCTGAAATGTAACATATTGTATAAATCATGAGCACCCACAAAAGACAAAATTGTGGGATTGAACGGTTGGGGGGAACCCAAAGGTCACCGATGGGCATCCCAAGAGTTTTGCTTGTAGTATAAATATAGGAGAGTTAGATAGAAGAAGGGAATTTTTCCCAGATAGATTTGTGAGAGTATGATGTAAGAATAACTATTTTCTTTTGCATAAAGAAATTACAAGTTTCCTGTTGGAGAAAGATTTGTGGAAGGTTTCAAATATTGTGCAATGGATCTGTTGAATGTGAACTATTTCGTTTTCAGTTGTTATCCATTAACTGTGAGATCGTTCTAACTCTTTGAACCTATGTTTTTTTTATGAATGCGGTCTAGTTTATTCTATGAAATTTCCACTATAAGTAATGAATGCTGTTCATAAACAATTAGCTATCTGGTTGTTCATATATCTATAAATGTTCATGTGTTGTGAAAGGAGTAACAACTATCTATGATTTTTCTCAATGCATGCGCAAAATAAATTACTCATTGATAAATGAAAATCTTACTCCCTAGGGATAGGTTAGATAGTTAGTTTTAGTTTTTCTTGCTATGTGTGGTTTAGATGCGAGAGAGTTAAGACGAGAGGTAAGAACATGCGCATCACATTGTGAACTCTCCTCGTATTCTCTATCAATCTGCATTTTTAGATAGGCACTTGCATCTAATACTTAAATCCAAAAAGTTAAAAACATACACAATGAACCGGGCCGTAATCGGTAAAACCCTTTATTTTTGTTACTTGACCTGCGGTAGCTGGACCGTAAACCGAATGGATTCCCCATATCAAACAGTAATGGGCTAGTTGGGAATGTGTACTGGGGAGAATCCCTAACTGTTGTTACCTGCGATTTTCCAGGCCTCAATAGTTTTTGGCGCTAGAAGGAGGGTAGCCAGTGCATGGCTGGCTGAGGAAATTTATTTTCTCGAGATTATTCCACCGGTGATAGTTCTAAAAGTAGTTTGTTTCCCAACTCAATTCCTGAAGAGAAGGGAAAAGAGCATCTGTATTTAGTGGATAAAGAAGTAGTTAATGATCTGAGAAGACATACTAGGGCATATGTGAAGAAGATTGGAGGATTACGAATTATTCCTGTCTTGCCCAGAAGAGAATATAAAAAGAAAGAGCGTCCTATATTGGAAGACGCAGTGTTGGTTGGAGATGTTGAAGAATTGGTAGAAATAGCCTTATAGGAAGTTGTTCAGCCTTTGAATCAAGTGGGCCCAGATACACCTTATTGTTCACCTGTTCATACCCCTGTTCATTCACCAGCTCATTCTCCACCCAAACTCATGGCAAACGTGAATGCAAATCAACCACCCAACCCACCGAATCCACCACCGGCTTGGAGGGCTAGGTCACCTTTAAACCTGGCACCCCCTTTACATGACTTACCTTAGGATTTTGAGAAAATGCTGCCCAAGTTTGACCCAAGTGAAAATATTTTGGTAGATGATCATTTGCAAAGATTTTACTTGGCCATAGAAGGACTACGGGATGGAGAACATGAAGATGTAGTTTGCAGATTGTTTCCACATACTCTGAAAGGAGCAACAACCTTATGGTATTTTTCTATGCCTGCAAACTCAATCACAGACTAGGATACTTTTGAAAGGATATTCAGAAGTAAGTATGCAGTCCAAAAAACTCATGCAACATTAATGAGAGGGTTTTGCGGTTTAAAGAAAGAAAGAAAAGAAAAAGTACATATTTTCACCCAAAGGTTAGCTGCTTATCTTAAGAATTTCTATGCAAATGATAAACCATCTGATAAGGTTTTAATCAAATACTATACTTCAGCTTTAGGGCCTGACTTGGCTATGTTTTCCAAGATGCAAGTCAAACCTACATTGTCAGAAACTTATGAAGAAGCTGAGAGATGAGAAGCTGAAAAAGAGAGCATAGAAGATTATCCAGAGTAGTCGGGAGAATTTTTTTTGGGTAAGAAATCCTTATTATTTACTAAGACTAAGGAGGAGCAGTCAAATGACTTTGAAGGAATGTTGAAAATTGTTAGGTAAATAACTCCCGAATTCAATTCTATTCCATTGCTAATGCATACATTTATACATTTCATCTGGTGGTTGAGATTCATCTTCCGACCAGCCTTTTCACCTTCCTATGTACCTATTCATATTCCTATTATGTACACTAACGTATAATCCTGACGGATTATATTCCAACAATCCCCCCCTTAATCTGAAGGGGTGTTAGTAAGTCCGAGCATGTTTCTGAATCTTTCAAACTTTTCTCGTCCAAGTGCTTTGGTGAAGATGTCTGCAACTTGATCATTGTGGAACAATGTCGAAGATGGACTGTCTTGGCCTCTACATGATGTCGAATCAAATGATACTTTGTGTTGATGTGTTTGGTTCGATCATGGAATCTAGGATTCTTAGCCAGCTTGATTGTAGAAGTATTGTTGATCAATAATGGAGTGGAGTTCTCTTGTTTTTCTTGCAAATCTTCAAGTATCTTCCTGAGCCATACTATTTCTTTCGTTGCTTCAGCTGCAGCCACATATTATGCTTCTATTGTTGAATATGCTGGAACTTACTATTTGCGTGATCTCCATGAGACAGCTGCTGATCTAAGACTCATAGTGTATCTAGAAGTTGATACTCCTGTCTCCTTATCGCCATCAAAATATGAGTCTGAGTACCCAATAAGTTTGAAGTCATCCACTTTAAAGTACTTGAGTCCAACGTCTTGAGTCCCCTTCAAGTATCTTAGAACTCTTTTTGCAGCTGACCAGTGTCCTTCACAAGGTTTATGCATGAACCTTGAAAGTATGCTAACAACATAACAAATATCTGGTCTAGTTGTTGTAAGGTAGATAAGACTTCCTACAATTTGTCGATACTTGGTTGCATCCTCAAATTCTTTTCCTTCGCTTGATGTGAGCTTCATTTTCTGTTCCATTGGAGTAGAGATAGGGTTGCATTCTGTCATGTAAAATTTGTTTAGTATTTCTCCAACATATTTTTTCTGAGATAGGAATATGTACTTAGGATGTTGAGTGACTTCAATTCCTAAGTAATAGTGGAGATGTCCCATATCTGTCATTTCAAAGATCTTTTTCAAATCTTTCTTTATGGATGCTATATAGCTCTCATTGTTCCCTGTCATCAAAATATCATCTACGTACACCACAAGATACACAACAGATCTTCCAACTTTCTTTATAAACAATGTTGCATCATCAAGATCAAAGTGTTCGAAATTTAACTTCAAAAGATGCTCGGTTAATTTTTCATACCATGCGTGAGGCGCTTGTTTTAGGCCATACAAGGATTTGACAAGCTTGCATACCTTTTGTTCTTTTCCTTTCACAACAAAGTCTTCTGGCTGAGACATGAAGACATTCTCTTTCAAGTCTCCATTCAAGAAAGCAGTCTTCACATCCATATGATGAACTTTCCACCCATTCCGAGCAGCTAAAGAGAGTAAGGTATCGATGGTAGCCCATTTTGCTGTAGGAGAGAACATTTCTTCATAGTCAACTCCTTCCTTCTGTGCATATCCTTTTGCTACAAGCCTCGATTTGTGCTTGTCAAGTGAGCCATCTGATCTGTATTTGTTCTTGTACACCCACTTGCATCCAATTGGTTTGGTTCCAACTGGAGGGTCAACCAGCTTCCAAGTTCCATTCTTCATGAGTGCATCATAGTCATTTTGTATAGCTTCTTTCCACTCAACACGAGTAGAAGCTTCTTCAAAGGAAGTTGGTTCAAAGTTAGCAGATAAATTAAATTCACAATCAAATGATACATCCATGTCATCACCTGAATTATCTGCTTCTCCTCCATCTTCATGTCTTTTTGAACTTCTCGTTCCTGTCTTTCCAACTTCATCCGGATGGACACTTTCAAGTGTCTTTGTGGCGCATTTAGGAATCTTTCGTGATGGTCCTGGTTGATCAGCTAGTGGTGCTTCATCATTGATTGAGAGTCTTCCAATTCTCTCAATCACATCATCCAGTTGAATCTCTTGTTCAGGTGAAGTAGCAGGAACTTCTTCATGTGGGGGAGTTGGTGCTTCATATGGAAATTCCAAAGGTTGATCCAGAATAGGAATCCCCCCTTCAAGGTTTGGAATTTCATATTTATTTTCAGAATATTTCGTTGGATTAGGATATTTTTCCAAATGATCAAGCTGTCTCTCAATGGATTGGTCATTTTTATTAGTTTCAAGAAAAATGACATCTCTGGAAATAACAAACTTCTTGTTTACCTCATCATACAGACGGTATGCCTTGGAGTATTCTTCGTACCCAAGGAAAATGCATTTTCTACTTCGAGCACCAATCTTGTTTCTTTGCTCCTTTGGAATCAAGGCATAACAGGTGGAACCAAAAAATCTAATATGCCTGACTGAAGGGAGATGGTAAAACCACATTTCATATGGAGTCTTGTTATCAAGAGAATTTGAGGGACTTCTATTTCTCAAATAGGCTGCACATTTCACTGCATCACCCCAAAACATTAGTTTTACATTCTTGAAAAACATTATTGAGTGTATCATATTCATTATGGTTCTGTTCATTCTTTCTGCTACACCATTTTGTTGAGGATTGTAGGGAACTGTAGTATGATGTGCAATTCCATGTTGGCAAAGATAATCTTCAAAATCATTTGAAGTGTATTCTTTCCCATTGTCAGTACGAAGTGTACCAATTTTTGATTGTGCTTGATTTTCTATCAATGCATGAAAGTCCTGGAATGTTTGAAATGCTTCTGATTTGTCTTTAATGTGTAAATCCAGCACATTCTTGAGTAGTCATCAACAAAGGTCATAAAATACTTATTCCCATTTGCAGAAGGAGTTGGCATTGGGCCACATAAATCAGAATGCACTAATTCTAATTTCCTACTTGCTCTGAAATTAGATTCATGGAATGGCAGCTTACTGTGTTTCCCTAATGTACATGCATCACATTTGCTCTTCTCTTTGGGAATGGTGGGAAAACCAAATACACCATTCTTTCTCAACAAATGAAGACTGTTATAATTCAGATGACCAAATCTTGCATGCCACAATAAACTTGATGACAAATTACCTTCTCCATGCTGAGAGAAGTAGGCATAGTTCTGAACTCTTGTAGATGAACCCTTTAGCTTCAGCAGCTTCCCATCTTCGTATCCAGTCATGATGACTTGGTTGTCAGAGGACTTTCTTATTTCTACGATTCCATCAAACATGTGGATGGAATGGCCTTGCTGTCGAATCTCCACCAAGGACAACAGGATTCTCTGTAACTATGGAAGATAAAGAACATTCTTCAACAAGAAATCAGGGAATCCAGGCATTTTTAGTCGAATGGTGCCCATTCCCTTTGGTTTAAGACTTGACTTATCTGCAAAGTAAACTATGCCATTTATTGTTTCATTAAGTTCTTCAAAACAGTCTTTTCTAAAATTCATGTGTGATGTTGCACCAGTATCAAGTAGCCAACAATCTTTGTAAGATGAAAGTGAAGTCATTTCATTAATTCCAAGATTACAATGTGCAACAATAAAATGAGCAGAATCAGAAGATTTACTAGCATCTTGGTTTTTATTGTCATGTTTCTTCTGGTTATGTCTGTGTTTGATGGAGTCCCATGAAGCCCAACACTGATCTGATGTGTGTCCAGTCTTTCCACAACGCTTGCACTGCAAATCTGATCTTTTGCTGGAGTTGTTTCTGCCTCCTCTACCTTTGAAATTTCTTCTTCCTTTGCCTCTCTTGCTACTTTCTCCTTTAGGGTGATATTTGTATTGGTCTTTGGTGTGGTTTTTTTCTTTTTGAGCAAAGCGAAGTGATTCTCCAGAATGCTCGGTTGTCTTCTTACCAAAGGCTTTCTCTCTGTCAGCTATCTTTTCTACCAGGGTGTCAAATGCCAGTGATTTGAACTTGTCACTAGCTTGCAATGACTCAAGATAGTTGGAGTGAGAAGGATACAAATATTTTACAAATGCTACAAGGGGAAGATCTGGTTTCATACCAGAGGCTTGAATCTTGTGCATGATAGCTTTGATTTCAGAGGCAACTAAAATGGGATCATTGTCTTTTACTTCTAAACTGAATAGTTTTAACATTAGTTGAATAACTTCCATTTCAAAGTGTGAATCATAAATATCTTTTAACATTTTTAGTGCTTCAAAACATGATCTTGCAGGCAATATGTGCTGGCTCACCTCTTCACTAACTGTGGCAGTGATTACTGCTAAATATTTCTTATCTTTTGTTCTCCAAATGGCCTTCTCTTTCTCGGATTCTGGAGGTCCTGGGTCTCTGGTTATGGACTTTCCAGCTTCTGTCTCTATTGTGGTGCCTTTGCAAATGCCGTCCCAAAGGTCGTAGATGAAGGCAGATTTGATCTTCCTCCACCATTCTGGATAAGTGTCTTTGCCAGTGAGAGTGGCACCAACTATAAATGCTATAGATTGCATCTTTTGCAGCTATTAGTGTAATTTACAATAATGAACTTAATATGACAAAGAGAAATAGAAAAACAATAACCTTGCAGGTCTATAGTCTCTGCCAAGGTGATTTAAAATGTAGTCTTTACGGTCTTCAATGCAGCTAGAAATAAATTAGATTCACACCAACATAGCTCCTTGAGAGAGGCCGTAGGCACAAAATAGTCTTCAAATTTTTTTTATCTTCAAATAAACTAGACATATGTTTACACCAAACCACGATCACGATCCCAACCAAACAATTATAATAAGCACAGTCCCTCACCAACAACAGAACTATTAGAGCCACATAAAATATAAGAACCAAAGCAAATCAATCCCTAAACACCATGCTTATCTCCTCCAGGCACCAACGCCGTAGCAGTCTTCAACCCAGGCTTCAATCAGCAGCAATCATAGCATACATTATTTCTCCAACAAATCAAATATCAATCACAAGCTCATCAAATTCATATACGCCATGAAAATACTTATTGAAAACCAACAGAGCCTGAACACGCTATAAACCTTCGGGAGAAAACGTTGCAATGAGCGTTTATAGAGGCAAAGGATGCAGACAGAACTAATAAGAAGCGTAGATCTTGCAGGTTTTCCTTCTTATCATCTCATGGTTTCTGATTCAACAAAACCAACTACCAGACCATGACATGAAGATGACATTCAAGTCCATTTCAATGCAATTTACTGGAGACAGCGATCGCCAATGTTTTACAGAAATAATTGTAAAATGTATAGTGTTTTGAACAACACCAGTCAATAGTTTCAAGCTTATACTATTCAAGTTCACGATTCCAATACACTCCATGCATTTGAATGAGGGCACAAACACCAACAATATTCACATGTAATGGTCACGGTTTCAAGCTCAACACACATCAAACACCAACAATATTCTCATGTAATGGTCACGGTGTCAACACACAGCTCCAATACACAACATATATACTCAACGCATATATATTCAATACGTAGCATATATAAACTCACAGCTCCAATACACAAAAGTAGGGTAAAAATTAGGTTTTACCAACGGTCAGAGACTACGATGAAGAATCAAACATTTGCATGAAGACTGCTTGTGAAATGTATGGAGGCCAAGTCTAAATGTGAGTGAAGAACCTTACACCTGTATTCAGCTGGTGGTGCTTCATACCAGCCCCACGCACATTCGCAACTCTGGACAACACACTCGCAACAGAAATAATATGAAATCGCAGCTTACACAATAGATTAGGGTTAGGCAGGTCTTGAAGAGAATAACGCATACAATGCATGCGACTGGCAGACTGACGGAGCAGGCAGCCTGAAACAAATTTGGCAGATTGAAGGTCTGGTAGGCAGAATGCCAGGACTGAAATGCAGCCAAGAGTTATGGCAGGTGGTGCTCTGATACCACTGTCAGGTAAATAACTCCCGAATTCAATTCTATTCCATTGCTAATGCATACATTTATACATTTCATCTGGTGGTTGAGATTCATCTTCCGACCAGCCTTTTCACCTTCCTATGTAGCTATTCATATTCCTATTATGTACACTAATGTATAATCCTGACGGATTATATTCCAACAAAAATGATGTAAAAACTATCTAACAGAGTGATAGATCTGGAAAAAGAAAAACAGGCCCATAAATATTTTAAGCCTTACTATAAAAAGAGAGAAGACAACAATGAATCTAAACCTCCTCCACACAGTCTTGCATCAATGAACTTAACAGAGGTAGGGATGGATAATTTTTGCACCTTTCATCAGCAGCCTCATTCTGAAAAAAATTGTCCTCAATGGATCAATTCAATGACATTAGTAATGAATCAGCTATTGGACTTTAAACTAACAAAAGTTGATGATGAGGAGGAAAAGGAAAATAAATCCACGGAAAAACAAGAGGATAATGCTCTGGTTTTATGGGACTGTGTCTCACTTTTTGATACAGAAGACGAAGGTACTTTGAAGCATGAGGAGATATCATAAACAAGTATGACAACAAAGAGCCAATGTTTGTTAAGTAAAGACAATTCAATGCTTCCAAATATTAAGAAATTTCAAGAGAAGATGAAGAAAATACAGAGGAACAACACAGATGATAAAATACCTGAGCTTACTATTGGCAGTCAAGATCCAAAACAGTCAACATGCTGGATAGGCCTATTGAAGACAAAGTTGATAATGTCAAGGAAAATCTCAAAGCACCTTAGATGGGGTATGAATTGTTAAAAACACTTGAAGTACCAGAGGAGGAACTTCCCACTAACAACCAACCTGTAGAATAGATTGTTGAAGCAAGTGTGGGAGGTAAGACTAGATTTAAAACCCCACCATTCCTCCTGACCCTTGAGATTTTAAACCATAAGGTGCACAATTGTTTAGTATACTCAGGGTCGTCGGTCAATGTGATGCCACTGTCTATCTGTAAAAGGATTAATGGACAGACTAAACCTACTAATTGGGAGGTTACTCAGTTAGACAGGACCAATGCGAAAGTAGCCGAGGAAATGGAAGATGTCTTGATTCACTTATCTACAAATGAAAAGATATGTTAGTACATTGATATTGTAGTAGCAGACATACCTGAAGGATATGGACTTATTTTGAATCGAGACTTGCAGCAAGACTAAATGGGTATTTTGCTTCAGATTGGTCACACTTGTGGTTGCCTCAGAAGGGAAGTCCAAACCAATTTAAAATATTAAGAGAGCCCCACATGAAGCACAATGTGACTAAATTGGAAGAAAAAAATGAACCAATGAATTATGTGTTGGGAAATCATCTAATTGAGCTAGAACCAGGAGACTACCAAGAAGAAGAAGCTAGCAGTACATCAGACACCCAACCCGATCTCCTTCGATTTTCACGGGCTGATGAGATTGATTGTAAAATAGTAGATGTAGTTTTTGATTCAAGTACAATAGAATTAGATAATGGTTAGTTTTTTTTTCATTTTGTTGTCAAGCCTAGCCCCTTAACTTACAAGTTGCCAGATTTATAAGGGTGGGAAGAGGATTGACTAGTTAGTGGTTTAGTTCTGAAACTTTATTGTTCTTGATTTTTGTTTCTGGATTATCTTGTACATAAATAAATTGATTTGGTTGTTTTTGTTTGATAAATTTTATTTCTGTCTGTTTTTAGTTTAGATTTTGATTGATTTCAATAAAAAGAGGAAAACTTTTGGTTGCATGGATAGCATCAGAATTCTGGATTAACTAAAATCCTTGATTATAAGACTGTGTACTATTGTGTTATTTGAAAGAATTTCTTCTATTTTAACAGTTTTCCTAAATGGCTATGAACACATTTAAAGTCCTACTTAATCCTTGTAAA
Source organism: Pseudotsuga menziesii (assembly GCA_001517045.1). NCBI lineage: Eukaryota > Viridiplantae > Streptophyta > Pinopsida > Pinales > Pinaceae > Pseudotsuga > Pseudotsuga menziesii. The sequence continues at coordinate 395,634 of LPNX010129387.1, read as the reverse complement.
ATAACTCAGGATCAAAAGATCTGGAATACTATTTCGAGGCTCCATCCATCTCACATTTAAAAAATGTCCTAGGGAGTGACAGCAAAAGACCCATGGAAAGGAAGCAAGGTAAACAGTATATTATATATAAATGATCCCATGCCAAAAATTGAAATCCAAAAGGCAAATAAGAGTCAAGAATCTCCTGAGAAATCAATATGTATCAAAACAAAGTACTAAATCATATGAGTACAAAATTACCAAAGTTCTTCTCCATCCGTGAGCTGAAAATTAAATACATCTCTCACACAAAAGGACACTATGGATAGAGTATCCTGAATAAAAATTTAGAAAGAAAGGCATGCAAGAGGACTCAAAAGAAAGGACAAAAGTCCAGAAGCACAAAAGTGCAAAATGGCATGGGAATGAGGAACAAATGAATATTTCTATTTACCATATGTTACAATCCCGTGGTGTCCAAGCTGGAAGCTACCCGAAGACAGATGTAAAAAATGAAACTCATACTCCTGGCCTCAAAAGAGTTATCTTGACTTTGAAATCCCGGTTTCCATTTTCCTAAATTGGACTATCATCAATGGTTAAAAGTACATACATTTTCCATTTTTGAAATCCAGACATCTAGAAGAATTCAACATGTTGGTTTTATTGTCAAACAGTTTGTTACTTAAGGAAGAAATTGTCCAAAGATCTGGGTTCACCAGGTAGTCGCCAATTGTTGCAGTTGCAACTATTTCCCAATTTTTTTAAAATTTGGATCCTCCTTTTAATTTTATCTTACCTGGATTTGTTTGGGTTTACTGAACTTTGTTGTTCCTCTGCTACATGTTTGGATATTTTGAGGATGGATTGAGGTTAAGTGTTTAGCATTTTCAGAAGTTGAATGACTATCTTTTGTCTGCTGATGCTTTTGGTTTGAACTTGAAGTTTTGGTTTGTAGATAATTTCCTTTTCGCTATTGGAAGTTTATTGAACAATGAATTGGGGCCATAGTCATCTACGTAGCCACCGTTGCAGAAGCTAAACTATGAATGTACCGATGGACAGTCATGTTTTTTGCCGATGTTTTTATCTTGTTTATTGTTTCAAAAAATTTGACTATCGGCGTTTTCTATTTTATCACTATCGGAGCTTTAGTCCTGTGCGTTGCCACCGTTTTAGATGGCAGATTGCAAGCACCCCGAAAAAAGCCCATATATTTTCCAATTCTGTGGGTTTTTTGTTTTAAATTATTTGCTTTCTTTTGCTATTGGGATTGTGTTTGACATTTGATTGGAAGCCTAGCCCTTTGCTTCGCTGATTCATGGTCCTCCGATGATTTGTTCTGATTTTTTGCTGATGTTTTCTACTGCTACGGATCCCTTAGTCCATATGACTTCCACCGTCATGGCTCCTCATTGAACTAGTCGTTCGGTACTGTAGTGGTTCTGAGGTCTGATGGTGCCGTTTTTGAGTTTTTTCGCCGACGTTTTATTTTCCCGCAGAACCTTTAGGCTGTATGGTATCCACCGTTGCAATGGCTTAGTGAGTTTACCATCTAACTTATAGTGTTTTCACCAGCCGATGAGAGTTTGTTTTCGCCTGATGCTTAGTTTTTTTTTTCCGCCGATGAGGGGTTTCTCGCTTCTCTTCGGAGGTTTTGAATTAGCTCAGAGGTGGCCTAATTTAAGATGAAGAGTATATTCTATCAGGGTTGTGATTTTAGTCGGACAGTGGGTTTAGAGGATTTTTAGACCCAACTGTGAGGATTTTCTTTGCATTATCATGTTTTCTTTTCATGCATTAACATTGTTTAGAGTTCAGTTCACAGAATGCACGTATTGGTACAGTTTGTATTACTTTATTAAACCCTAAATGGTCTAAAATATGCTATCTTCATGACAGGATGATTACTGCGATTAATATGTGTTTAAAAGACAAAGTAGAAGGGAGGCAGCAAGGAAGGAAGCGGCTGAAGAATGAAGGAGCAGAAATAGATAAAAGAAGAAGAAAGTTAGGTCTAAGCTCAACATGATCTAGTAAGGGACCAATGGATTATTGAGCATAATCAATAAGAGCAGAGGCTCGGGCTTGGAAAAGTTCGTTAGTTACCAAGCTGGTCCCTTTTCATAAAAGTGCTCTTAAAATCTTAATCTGAAATGTAACGTATTATATAAATCATGAGCACCCGCAAAAAGACAAAATTGTGGGATTGAATGGTTTGGGGGAACCCAAAGGTCATCGAGGGGCAACCCAAGAGTTTTGCTTGTAGTATAAATATAGGAGAGTTAGATAGAAGAAGGGAATTTTTCCCAGATAGATTTGTGAGAGTATGATGTAAGAAGAAATATTTCCTTTTGTATAAATAAATTACAAGTTTCATGTTGGAGAAAGCTTTGTGGAAGGTTTCAAATGCTGTGCAATGGATCTGTTGAATGTGAACTATTTCGTTTTTAGTTGTTATCCATTAACTGTGAAATCACTCTAACTTTTTGAACCTATGTTCTTGTTATGAATGCGCTCTAGTTTATTCTATGAAATTTCCACTATGAGTAATGAATGCTGTTCATAAACAATTAGCTATCTGGTTGTTCATAAATCTATAAATGTTCATGTGTTGTGAAAGGAGTAACAACTATCTGTGATTTTTCTCAATGCACGCACAAAATACATTACTCATTGATAAATGATAATCTTGCTCCCTAGGGATAGGTTAGATATTTAGTTTTAGTTTTTCTTGCTATGTGTGGTTTAGATGCGAGAGAGTTAAGACGAGAGGTAGGAACCTGCGCATCACATTGTCACCGATCCTCGTATTCTCTATCAATCTGCATTTTTAGATAGGAACTTGCATATCATACTTAAATACAAAAAAACTAAAAACATACACAGTGGACCGGGGCATAACGGGTAAAACCATTTATTTTTGTTACTTGACCTACGGTAGCCGGATCGTAAACTGGACGGATTCCCCATATCAAATAGTAATGGTCTGGTTGGGAACGTTTACTGGGGAGAATCCTTAACTATTTTTACCTGCGATTTTCCAGGCCTCAACACACCTAAATATGGCCTAAATGCCTTTATGAAAATGCATGCTTATCACAAGTGAGGGGTAAAATTATTCTGAAAACATAATCTTGTAGGTGTATGATTTATGTACTTGACCATTCGATCATTTTTGGAGAAAAGTATAAGGTTGAGAAAATATTGGCCTGCCAAAACAACCACTCATCCTGTTTTGCACCATGCCAAAAAATGCCCTCGTTGGTAAAATTTGACAAGTATTGAAAATCAGGTTCAAGTAGCCCTAGGAAAACTCCCTCCATTTCCTACCCGAGAGAGATAAAGTTGTTATGAAGGAACCATCATGCAGGTGGATGATGAATTCACATCACCATTGACTCAAATTTTATAAAAAATCTCTGTTGAAGAATATATTGGCTTGCCAAAACAACCTTTCAGCCTGTTTTGCACCTAAATATGGCCTCAATGGCCTTAGAAAAATGCCCACCATTTCCTACCTGGGAGAGATAAAGTTGTTATGAAGGACCCATCCTACAGGTGGATGATTAATGCACGGAAACATTGAATAAATTTTGATAAAAAATCTCTAGTAAAGAATATATTGGCCTGCCAAAACACCCATTCATCCTGTTTTGCACCTAATTTTGGCCTAAATAGCCTTAAGAAAATGCCCACCATTTCTCACTAGTGAGAGATATAATTATTATGAAAACATAATATTGCAGGTGGATGATTTACTTTCTTGACCATTGGCTCCATTTTGGACATAAGTCTATGGTCAATAAAATATTGTCCTGCCAAAACAACCACTCAACCTGTTTGGACCATGCCAGAAAATGCCCTCGTTGGAAAATGTTGACTAGTATTGGAGAACTGTTCCAAGTGGCCTTGGGAAAATGCCCTCCATTTCCTACTTGAGAGACAGAAACTTGTTATTAAGCAACCATCCAATAGGTGGATGATTAATGCACTTCACCATTGAGTTATTGATTAAAGTAACATAACATAACAAAAAAATAAAAAGAATAAAAAAAGTAACTAAGAAAATCATGTCAGCTCCTAAAAAATGATTATAATGATTAAAAAAATCAATAATGGGAAATAAATAAAAAATTAAAACAAGCGAGCAATGTCATCCTTCAAGGACAATGCCTTAAAAAATCTAAAATGTATGATATCATCCAAGGGAAACGTGCATGCCCAAGTAATGAATTTTTAGTTGGAAATACTTGCCAAAGTCTCCTCCACCAGGACTTTGTTATGTTTCTAAAATACATTCTGGGTGCAAATTTTGAGTGTGAAATACAATCTGCATGCATAAATTCTGCTTTCAACCTAGATAAATTATTAACCAAGGATATATCTACAACAATATATTGGACACAATAATGCACCCATGCAAGTTTCAACCAAGGATAAATCTTGATGATGAAATTAAAAAGATGTAGATACTGATGAAGAGGATTTCCAAGAGAGGATACAATATAAAGAGAAGTACATTCAACAACAAAATACAACTGACTGAAATAGTTTACATCAATAAAAAAGTGGATAACAACAACATAAAATTTGGAAGCCTAGAGAATTGAAGGACACAATAGTATAAAAACCACACCATAGATGGACGAGTGAACAATTGCAACATAAGGTTTGGGATCCTGGAGGATTCAATCATTGAAGACACATGACCAGAAGATCATGCAATTTTTTACTTTGGGAGCATGATACAGGAGAAGAGGCTCTCAAAATCAACATGGTTGATGGGACTTAAGGATGTCAGTTTTTACTAAGGGAGTGGGTTTCCTAAATTCTATTTATTATAATTCCTTATGTCTTTATTGAATTCTAGAAGATAAGTTGATATTGTAAACACGTATGTATTGTTGGGAAAAAATTTGGGGGATAGAAAGATTTTAGAGATATTAGGGATTGTTGTAGTGATTTTAGGATAAATTAGTAAGTTTTTGGGATCTAAACAAATTATATTTTATTTCCTAAGTTGTATTTAGACCTTGTAATTCTATTGGCCAAAAAGAGAGAGAGAAAGAGGCAAATAGAGTGAGAGTAAGAGCAGAGAAAAAGGGGCCAAGAAAAATAACTGCCATCTATGTTTCATGAGGCCAAGTAATTTTTGTGTATTTGAATTTGATTTATAGAGCATATTTACATGCCTTTGTTATGGTAAGAAATCAATGTCTATATATTTACAATGTGATGATTGAATTCGTTTGAGTGTGAATGAATATCATATTGAATATATGAATGCTTATTGTAGAGATTATATGCAATTCCTATAGTAAAGTTTGAATGCATGAGGCTCGAAAGTTGGTTGATTTTCTAGTAGTAATAGATACATGATATGGGATTCCTATAGGGAAGGATGTGAATTTTTTTTGAGACTTGGATCGATATTTCTTACTAAGCATTGAGTTTTTCATTGAGCTATGTTTACTGGATAAAAACCTATTGAGACGTATCGAACCATGGAATCAATTTATGGAAATCTTTCCAAAGGTATACATTGAAGGAGGGCATTGATTCCAAATTGAGTTTCTCTATGTGTGTTGTTAGATTCAAATTCAAGGGTTCAAACATAATTTGAATATTGGATGTTATGTGAATTAGCCTCTCCACGCGGAAATTATGTTGGCTCAATATTACCCTATGTTGAGTAATATTTCAAATTCAATGTTGAATTGAATTCTAGGTTGGGTGTTGGTAATAGGAAAAAAACATTGGTATGCCAAAATGTTGAAGAATTAAAGGATTGAATTGCCATGATTGTGTTGACATACCCAAAACCTATGTTCATTGGAATTGTTATAGAAGCTATGCGTAATTGATTGGAGATATGAAGAATGTGTTGAGAGGTCACAAGGTTTGAACAATTGGTATTTTATTTTTATCAATTTATGCAGAAGTTACATTCTGGGCATTGAAAGGTGAATGCGTTGCCAACGGGATTTGATTCTTTGAGAATTAAGAGCCACTTTGAGACCAAACTGTAAGTCTATAATGTGTGGGTAGCACAATATTTGATTTGGTGAGTTTAAATACTTGTTTTTCTAATCGATCTGGAACATAATTAGTTATACCGACATGAAATACATAAAAATAGTGTTTGGATAGTGATATGGTTGAGGGATGGCCTAGATCATGGTAAATTGAGTGTGGCTAGAATTTGATTAACAGTGAATTGTGCCAATTTTAAAGTACTGGTATTGAATCTTTAGAATGATATCTATAATGAGATGCTTAGCATATGGTGAATCCAAGATGTGGATTGTTCCCAAATCCTGGTGAGAACAATGTATCTATACATTCAATTTTATAATCATACTCTTAAATACCAGTGAATTGTGTGCATGGTTATATATTGTGAATGTATACCTGTATAATTCAAGTGCAAGAACATAACAGAGTCTTATATGCCTAGTTGATGGTATAAAACATTGTACCATTTATTGTTTGGAACATTTGGAATGCAACTTTTGTTTTAACTATTGTTGTGTAAGGATAGACATAGAGAGAAGTACCTTTCATTCCCAAATAAGTGTTTTTGTTAATAGTTATAGGAATCTCAAAACACCTGTAACCACATGATAAGGGAGGAAATTTTGGTAAGCATAGGTTGTTGGTACCGTTAATTATCCTACCAACAATTTCTATGTAACACCAAATCCTAAACAAAAGCTAAAGGAGGTAGACCCTATAAAAATATAAGGATGATCACCTTGGAAAATGTGGCTTCGGAGTTAATAAAAATGAGTTAGAAAAACAACAATATAACTTAGCAAGTAATTCAAAGCTTCTAATGTATGAAATTAAGATTAGTTCTTTATCGTTTAGCAAAAATGATACAACTATAGAACATCCAATATTCCCAAGCTACACTAATACATTAATTTACTAGCATAAAAGTAATAAGTGTTATTTGATTACTTGAAAGAATAAGGAAAGTCAAATTGTAAACATGCTGAAGTGAGGATTGAATTTGATTATTAAATGGAGTTGCGTCGATTTGTGAGGGATTGATTATTTGTTGCAAGTTGTTTGTTAATGGGAAAGGGGAGTTTCAGATATATGTGAGGTGTGTGGAAATGAGTCCAACTATCAAGTGTAGTGCTACACAATAAGGGGACTAGATCGAAGTTGTGGGGGTATGTCCAACACTGACACCAATCAAGGGTGTAGTCTGACAGGTCCCCACGATCACTACCTAGTAGATTCCCTTTATTGTAGAATTTTCCCAAAAGTGAAAATCTATTGTGTTTATAGATGTCAGAATAACATCTTTAGGGAGGGTTGATTTTGGGTTTAATTAATGTGAAATTTATTCGAAAGTTTTTTAGGATTGTTTATTACATGGAATTATTTAGGTGATCTACAATATGCATTGAATCATGAAATATTGACATGCAATTAATTTCTTTTCCAACTGAAATATAATGTGATCTAGTTACTATTTAAAGAAAATTAGAAAAAAAACTATGATATTATAAGCAAAAAGGAAAGAAAAATCATGCACAAAAATGACGTGGAGAGGGGGTTAGGGAGGATTTGAAACCACCACCCTATTAGATGTGTTACAATGGGACATGCAACCCTTATAAATTCCTAGTGTTGATCCTTATGGACAACATCAAGCTCATGAAATTTAGAAAGTGGAAGGGAGAAAAAGGTGAGGCAAATGATTTGATTAGTAGGCACCCTAAGGGGTTCAATGGTGAATGGTCACGACTTCCTTTTGGACTATTTTCATGCTTCCAAAAAATTCAATAAAATATTTGAAAAAAAAGAAGGAAAAGGTTAATATGATCTCTTAATGATCATACTAACCTACTATAATATGATCTCTTTGATATCTCCCAAAGGGGGCCTTCACCTACTAATAAAAGGTTAGACAAAACAAACAATGAAAGAGGAATAAATCTATAATTATAAATATATGTAAGTGATGTTTTGTTAATCCCTTAATGATGACACATTACACCATATAGTGTGGCACATTGCCCCCTATATTGTGGTGCATTACATATTATTTATGAAGGATTGGGTCTATTAGTGGGTTTATTAGTTGTTATTGTACACCTTTATCTCCTATATATAGGAAGGAGATCTTCTCATTTTAGTCATCATAGTATCTTATCTTGTCTTGTGTACTCAGTACATTGTGTAAGGAGGTTCCTCCCTCGAAGAGGATTGATATTTATCTCTGCTATTCATTTTTTAGGTGTCGATTACTCTCTTATTGTCTATTTATGCTATATTTGGGACTTGGTTGCATAACATGTTTCCACACCATCCAAGAAATATTCAGACAATAAGAAGCAATCTAAAATGCTAAAATATATCAGAATTAATGATTCCCACTCATACATTATGTATGCCTTTGAGTGCTAAATGATAAACTTCATGTGTATGCACCTGAAACAATAAATAAATTAGATCTAACTAGAAATTTGAAATTCAAATATACTAGATCTATATGCATGTGAAATCAGATGTGAAGATATAATTTATTAGGATATGAATATTCACATGCATATGAGAAACAAAAAAGGAAAAAGATTTAGTTTTTCTAAAAAAGAGAGTTTGCTAGACAGAAAGGAAGTAGAGTGCCCCTTTTTGGATGGACAATGGAGTCATTTGTGAAGTAGTGAAGACGGATTTTTCTTCCATGAAGAGATCACCACTAGAGGGAGGTTGACACTATTAACCACCCCCTACTTGATGAGACAAATAATGAAGTAGAATTGCAAGGGTAAATATGGATCTCTCCTTTCCTTCTTTTCTGGGTGTTTTCTACAATAAAAATATGAGCACCGCACAATCTAAACAAAGGCAACGTACACCAATAATATCCTTTAATGTAAAACAACAATGAAAGTACAAAACATAGACTAACCATAACCCTCATCCAATATGGAAATAATACCTTTCCTATGGCCCAAGAAATGCAAATAAATCAAAATGCAAAAGCTACAAGATTACCTCTAATTACATGTGCAGTTGAGAAGCATGACATTTCACACAATATAAACCGTACACTAAACGTCCAAAGCATTTCCTTTATTATTAAAACAATATTACCTCAATTCCTCAAGCAACCAACCATAAAAATAGAAGGGAGAACTGTCTTAAATAGGAAAAGAGGAATAGGGGGGCAAATTTCATGAGGTGGACTGAATTAAAGTGTCATATGACACCCCGTGGAGTTAACTAGAGTGTAATTTGACACCTCATGAAGTTAACTAGAGCTTAAGGGCTCCTCATGAGCCACCTAGGAGACAAGGAGGGAACAAATAGGGTTTCATTGAGATAAAAACCAATCAAAATTGACACCTCACTTAAGGGGGGCCAATTAAGAAATATTCCGTTTTTCCAACCTCCTAAAATCACTCAATTTGGTCTTCGAAATGCAAAAATAATGGGATTTTTTTTCTAAAGGGAGCGAATTAGCTAGATTTTATGGTTTTTGAGGGTCCAAAAAGAGGTGTATGAAGTGTATTAAGGTGTTTAACAACCCCCTTGACCATATACTACCACATTAGGACATAATCAACCCCCCAAGGGATCTAAAATGTCATAACATTTGCTAGAAACACGGTAAATGACTCAAATTTTGACAATAGACTCTAAGAACTTAGACACCAACCCGAGGCACTTGTATTATAACATACTTGGATTTGGAGGTGTGAGTTAAAAAACCAGGATAAACTCTGATCACTAAGATCTAAGTTCATCTAGGTGAAAAAACCACTCCAAAGTTGCCATAATACGAGTGACTCACTTGGGCTAGCCCTTTTACACATGTAATGGATGTCAAAATTTTACAAATGTTGACCATGAAAAAGGAGGTGCAATGTACAACTAGTTAGATGTCTGCCTAATATGGATGGGGGATTGTAAGGTCCTTGGCTCAATGCTGACATCTTCTGTCAAGTGAGCACCTTCTGCATACTGGGTGGTAACAGGGACTGTGGAGATGGCCCTTTTGGTTGGGTAGCATTTTAGGAACAAAAGAGACATAAATTTCACTATGGGCCTACCGTGATCCATGTTGGCCATGGAGATTGTTTAGTTACTTGCCATTTTTTTGGATGGTTATGATATGGAATTAATAGATCCTCTTACTACAGGTGCAAGTGACACTTCACAACCAATAAGAATGGTTGATTTCATAGTTTCTCCAATTGAGGGTCTCACTATGTATTAATGTGAGACCAAATCTAGATAATTGTCTTTCTTTAAAAAATAAAAAATAAGTTTACAATGGGTATTAATTTGGACCATCATTTCCCTCTATAGTGTGATAGGTTGTGGTGTCTTATGAAATTATTGACATGCAAATGAACACTCATTTTTCTGGAATTAAGAATTGACGTGGTTAGAAAGTTCATGTTAGATTATTATGTCCAATAGTTATCCTCCTTTTCCAATGTCTCTAAGTTTAGTTTAAGCCCACGTGAATGTTGACTTAATTGGATATATTGTTGTATAATTTATAATCAAAGTTTGATTATTCTAGGAAATAATTTATTTGCATAGTGAGTATTATTCTTAAAGCACAATCTTATTTGCATCTCATGCCACGGCTTCTAGTTTACGAATAAATGTCGATCTTTAAAGATAACGGTAGGGTTTAAACTATCGTTTTATACTCTTGAAAAGTCTTTAGATTATGCAGTGCACCTATTTATTTTTTGATGCATGATTACAATGTCTTTTTTGCATGTTAAAGTAGTCCTCATTATTCCCTACCTATTATCTTAATTTAGCTGTTGGAATATTGGAATTAATATGATAATATATTATAACTACATATGAGTATGATATGTTTGAATAATATTATGATTTCAATAAATTGATTCTACAAAGAGAAAGCAATAAATCTAATAGAATGTTTTAATCCCTTTGTTTTCACTTTTTGGTATGCTATTTATTCTAAAATACACACAAACATTAATGTACACTAAAACTCCAATTATTTGGAGCACATATCAAAATGGCCAAAAATCATGGAACTAGTTTATTTGTCACTTTGCATTGAAATTTGAGATGCATGGATGTTAGTAGGTTTCCCAAGGAAACTCCTTATTAGTAGTTGAATTTATATATCTCTAGTAGATTATATGAATACCTAATAATGTTTTTATATAGAATTCATATATTTCTAGTAGATTATATGAATACTTGATAATGTTTTAATATTATATATTTAGGTTTTTAAAAAGTTAATGCTCATAGATTCAAAGTTAATTCAAAGGGATACTTTACCTTAGGAAATATATATCCTTCTGTAAAGTCCATAAATGGATATTGTTCACCTTACGAGAGCCAGAGTTTAATGAGAACTTTTCCCAACCTTTGCATAATGTGTCTACCTTTATGAACATATGAAGTGTTTGAATCTATTTGACAAATAACATATTTGTGGTGAATCCAATGCTATGATTGGTAATGGCTAAAAGTTGTAGTTATGAAGTAGCTCTCAAGTACTTATAATACGATAAATAGAATGAAAGGTTATTATCCAATGTGAATAGAAATTAAAACAATTTTTTAACTACAAGATTATTGATATTTTTAAACAAATTATTGTTGGAGAAAAGTTATGGGAAGATTTTTGTGCTCGACATTGATTGATATATTTATCAATGGTAGCCAAGTTCTTCATCTTTGCTTCTTTTCCTTCTTCAATTTGGTATAAATTTATTTCTTTTTCATCTTATAGGCACCTTCCCACATCCTTGTTATATGTACAAAGCCCTAACATTTAGGTAATTCTTCAAAATGGAGGATCCTTTTATTTTGGAAATAAACTAGCCGCTATGCCCAAGTTTACCAAACAAAACTACATCTATTTTTATCTTCAATCCTCTTATATTTTATTGTGCAAGTATGCTTTATAGGGAGATTTACCCACCTTCATAGATATGTAAGGAAATATCTAAAACCTTGATTAATTCAAAGATTTTCCTTTAATCATGTTTAAATCATCTTTTTTTAAATGCTTCCAAAAACACACCCCAATGCATGCACCATGTAACATGGACTTCTTTGGCTTAGATAGGGTATCTATTCTAGAAAATTCACTCAAGACTTGCACCTACCCTCATGCATTTTTAACATGCCATTTAAAACCTTTAAATTCATTTAATGTACTTGGTAATGAGAGTGCAAGGTATTCGACATATAATGCATCTGAAAAGGAATGTACATTTTCATATGTGAAACCAAACCACTATGTGAGATTCTATATGATTTTCCATTTTTGGTTCAACAAGCAACTGCATCCATAAATATTTCTCTTGATAGGGACTATTGCCACCTAGATCCACATGTGAATGTGAGAAAAATATCAACCACCTGAGAGCATCCTTGGGAGCAAGTCGATGAGCTTGGTGCCATTGTCACCACAACACTCAATTCCTTTTGTTTAGGCCAACACCTAAACCAAAGCCAAGGGAGGTAGACCTTATAAAAATCTAAGGATGATCATGGACAAACCATTTATATTTAAAAAAAAACTATTTTCAGAGAAAAGTTATGGGAGGACTTTTGTGTTTGGATTTGACTATGGGAGGACTTTTGTGTTTGGATTTGACTGATATATTTATTAGTTGTATCTAAGCTCTTCATATTTTCTTTTATTCCTTCTTTAATCCGGTATAAATTTATTTCTTTTTCATCTTATATGCACCTTCCCACATCCTTATTATATGTACAGAGCCATAAAATTTAGTTAATTCTTTAAACTAGAGGCTCCTTTTATTTTGGAAATAAATTGTTTGCTATAGCAACCGTTAAGACTAAATTTAGTAAAAAAAGCTACACCTATTTTAATCTTCAATACTCTTACATTTTATTGTGCAAGTATGTTTTACAGTAAGATTTAACCACCTTCATAAATATGTAAGGGAATATATGAACCCAAAATTAATTCAAATATTTTCCTTGAATCATCTTTTTTAAAATGCTTCCAAAAGCACAACCTAAGGGGTTGCATCGTGTAGCATGGAATTCCTTTAGCTAAGATGGGGTATCTATTTTGTCAAATTCACTTAGGACTTGCACTTTCCCTCATGCATTTTTAACATGCCATTTTAACCTTCAAATTGATATAATGCACTTGATAATGAGAGTGCAAGGTCTACAACATACAATGCCATTTCCCTGAGGGGTGTGAGGGACATATCTCTCCCAAAAAATTCCATTTTGCAAGATATATTTTTCAAGATGTCATCTCATATATTGTCCACTATTGTATGATATCAAGCATCTGATAGGTCAACCACATTGCTTCTCAATAAGTGCCCTAGATTCCTTGAATATTTCAAAGACATGACTCTTATTCTTCAAGAAGTATACCCATGTGAATCTAGAGAAATAATAAATAATGGTTAAAATATACTTTGCACCTGCTAAAGAGGGTTTTTTAATGTAATAGAGATCAATGTGAACAATTTCCAGTTGGTCTTGTTCTCACCATTCCTTCCTGGAATCAAAGGGTTCCTGATGATGCTTTACAAGCACACATCCTCTACAAAATCCATAAGGTGGAACATTCTTTGGGAGACTAGTAACCATATTATTTGTTACCATCATATTCAAACTCCAAAAGTTTAGATGTCCAAGTCATTCATGCCAAATTCAACTTTTGGTGTCAGTCTGATCAATGAGTGTAGTCGGTCCATTCAGTCAGAAATCATTCGTGGGAGTGACATAGAACTTTTATAGTCCATATTTGGGATCTAAATATCCTAAAGAAACATTCTGCCTGCCAATTCTCAAATCCTTTACAATAAAGTGATCTGACCAAAACTCAACATTCTTCTTAGTCTGTGTAATTTGTGCAACCAAAAACAAATTTGTGCTTAAGCTATGCATGTGATAGACATTGGAGATTTGACAATGCTGAAATTCAACATCTCCACTTCCAACAACTGTGATAGCAATCATCATCTACATAAAACTTATGTTTTGGATCTCCACTTAAGGAAGAGTGTTAGTAGAAGTTGTTTTCATTGATGTCAACAGGTTCAAGAGAGTGCCGAGGTCATTGATGTTAAAGGAGCAAAGATGATGTATCTATATAACAAATTTTTTTTGGTACCTTCTACATATTTTTAGTACTACTATATAGTTTTATTACCTCCCATATAGTTTTGGTACTAGTTCTTGTTGGGCACTCTATATGCTCATTAATTGCTTAACAAGAAGAGTGTTCAATATTTAATTGTCAACCCATGGAATTTTGTTATTTCAAAGGCAATTAGCAAAGTATATGCATAAACATGTTCAGTAGTTGATAAATACAATTAAAGTCACTCGGTTCTAATTACTACTCATCTGACTCAGCTCCCTGTAAGAAATAAAAATAACATTACCCATCTAGGAATTGAAAAGAACTTCTATTTCCTATCATACTAATCTAAAGGTTTATGATCTAAAGAGGAATCCACCTAGAATTACTTTTGCAGGAAATGAAAGTCTAATTTACCAAATCAGAAAGATATCTACTTATTTCTCAAGCAACAAATTCATCAAAGAAAAGGACTAATCTAATCAGGAAACTCTAGAAAGATAAATAGCACACACAACACAAGAGCTGAGCAAGTCTGTTACAATGTATAACACACCTCTGCATAACAAGAAAGATTAACTACACAGTTGAATGTCACACCAAATCACCTACAACAAACCAAAGGAAAATTAACTGATGCAATCACAAACCAAATGCAGTCACAACTAACCATGTAAATGTATCACACTGAAATTCCACATGAAACATAAATTAAAATACTAAAGCATTTAAACTACCAGCAACTCTGTTAGAAGGCGGGCCCTGGCCTTCAAACAGAGATGTTGTTGAAAGCTCATGAAGGCTGCATAGAGAAATACTAAGAATTATCACCCTTTTATTAATTTGATAAAAATTGCAATATAGTTATAGTCACTTTGCTATCTCTTACAATCTAGGAACGAACCCTTGACTCTCCCTACCTGCGTATATTTATACAAGAGAAAAGATAGTCTGTTACATCAATTTTGGGCATCCATGAATATATTTGATCTTCAGGATGTCGAATAACCAAAACAGTTACAACTAATGATTCCTTGCATAAAATCATCTCAGGAATAAATAAGATTTTACTATGAGTTGTTTTGCGTACTGACATGCCCAGCAAACTACGGAAGATTCTCGGGGAGTTCTGTTGCAAGCATGAAGGAAAAACCGAGAGTCCTTCTACATTAATGTTGACCGCATATTTTGAGCAAGTAGCTGAAGCCAAGTGGGAACATCTTCTAGATAGAACAAGCAGTTGTAGTTGCGACACCTAGATATAACAAGCTGTTGTAGTTGCGCTACATGTGATTCTGAATCCTTCTTTCAATTCATGGAAATATCAACACAACTAAAGGTAAAATCCATAATTATAAGTAAAACAAAGAATAAGATGAAATAATAGATAATGATTTATACTTGGGATATTTATGTCTGTTTGCATGAAAAGAATAAGGATCCAGCTGCAACCTAAGGATGAAAACAGGGAAAAAGGATGGAACGGATTAGGGAAAAAAGGGGTACATTCCAGACCCAACAATTCTAGCACTAGACAAATGACACTATGATCAACGAATCCAATGTCATGCTTTCAGTCATGAGATTGTCCTGATGATAGTTAATTCCCTCAAGAGGTTAAGTGGAAACTTGGATTGAAGAAATACCACTCAGAGCTATTGTGAATTCAAATGACGGTGCCCCATAAGTATATCAACAATGCTATGATACTACGGTGACAATGACAATATTTTATGATATCCCACTGCAAATCACAACTCAACTCTCCTCTTGCGAGCAACATTGCATCATGAAGAGATATAATTGCAAGTTTACCTAGCTAGAATAATTACAAGTTCACCCAACTATTATATGAAATGTAACAAGTAGACTCTAATTCAAATATCTTTGGGATCGTTATGAGCCATGTATATATTGATGAGATTATATGTGTGATAAATATACAACATTACAATTCATTCTCCAAGCCAATATTATGTAGCCATGATTGGTCCTCATGTATAGAGGAATCTTGAGTTTGACTCAAGAATGACCAAGTCTTCCATATAAAGGTTATTACTCCCGTATAGAGGTGAATGCTTTGATTTATTAAAGTGATGATGTTGTAAAGTCTTGTTGGACAAGGCTTCAGACTTGCATGTCAGGTCAAGATTCTCATGTGGACTTCCAATTGTAATAGATACCCAGTGGGTTGACCTCTTATATAGAGGTAATGCTTCGCATGTTGAAGAATTTATTGTTGTGTGATGTATTACTAACCATAGTCATTGATTGCTAGCTATTAAGTCTCCTTTAGAGTGAATTACTTTAACATATGATAATTTGGTCCATGGTAATATAATATGATCACAACATCCGATAAAGATTCTTTCTATAATCCAATATGATAGATAGTTAAAGTCAGCATGTATTGACCATGCATTAAAATATAAGAGATAAATATAAATGCATAGAGAACAAGTGAATATGAAACATCTCATGAAGACATTTCAAATGATTAAAGTGAACTCAAATTGTTAAAGCTTCATTTAAATAACAATGTATGCCTCAATCAATTCTTTAGTTAAAGTATTAATGTATGCAATCAATTAATTAAAGGAGAGCTCAATTATCACTTCAGTAAAATTAATCAGCATGATTGCAGTTAAGAATAAGTTAATTAAAGTGTTAATAAAAGGAGTTAGTTAACTAAAGTGGTTTTCATGAAGACACTTCAATTAAACTAAAAGACGACACTTAAGTTATGGCACTTGAGTTACACCTATTGCATGATGACATTTATGTTATCTTGTTAACTAAGTGATCCTACATACAATTAAGAGGTGAGTTCACTCTAAATACAGTTGAGCATTATTTATTGTCAAAGAAGAAAGACATATCACATTATGTTTTTCTGGATTGATGAACTTGTTGGAACCTACAGTCTTAATGGTTCATCACACCTATGGATCTTATGAAGACAAC
The DNA here is from genome assembly GCA_001517045.1 of Pseudotsuga menziesii. Taxonomy (NCBI): domain Eukaryota; kingdom Viridiplantae; phylum Streptophyta; class Pinopsida; order Pinales; family Pinaceae; genus Pseudotsuga; species Pseudotsuga menziesii. The sequence goes on along the minus strand of LPNX010129387.1, from coordinate 378,578 downwards.
AATCGATAGATGGAAGACAACTAGAAGAACAGTCAGTTGGACATATGACAGAAAATTCAGTTGGGTAGATGTTTGAACAACGGATTGAATTGTTGGAATGACGGTGGTCGATGTGACTACAACATCTAACTAAACTTTGGGGCGTTTCAAATTCTACGAAAATAGTTTGGACCAAAGATCCCTACATCTGGACCATATCTTCCCTACTTTCAGTAATTTGGTTAGATTTGGAAAATAAAAATAGGAGACCATATGGATTGTCTAACATATCAAATTGAGATGTTTTATCATGATCATTATGCATTTTGATTCTCTTATCACAATGCACTATTTTTAAGTGCTTAAGTGGTGTCTCTAGACACCACTCTTTTCTTCTTGGAATCGTGTTTCCTTCTTTTCTTTTTTTCATTCTGTTCTATATTTTAGGATGAGAGGTTTCCCAACATGGTATTAGAGAAAATGTTTTTGACCTAGCCCTGTTGTATGAAAATTGTGCTGAGTTAGATCTAGGGTTGATCGACTTTGGGCGTAATATTTGTTGACTTATACCTCTACCTAGGCTTTGATTGGATATGTTAGACTAGAAGGATGGATTCCAAGATAGAACATGTTGTTCTCAATGGACATAATTATGCTATATGGGTGACATATATGGAGACCTTATTGAAGAGCGAAGGATTATGAAATTTTACCAAGACTGCTATTGCTGATCTAATAGATGTTGATGCCAAGTTCTCTATCAATGTTAAGAAGGATGAAGCTGTAGGAGTTATCACGACCTACATTTTGAGAGATATTCATTTTCATACAAGTGGGACTGACTATCCTCATGCTGTCTGGACTAAGCTAAAGACCCTGTTCATCAAGATAAATGAAGGAGAAGTAATGCAGATAGAGAAAGAATTGATATCTCTAGAACCTCTTTCCTTTGATCAGATTGAGGACTACTTAGCTAGTATCAAGAAGCTACAATTGAAATTGGGTGAATGTGGCAAGGAAATTCTAAAGAAGGATGGAAAACTTATTGAGCTAGTTCTGATGAATTTGAAGACACCATATGTTGTCTCTTTTTCTTCCTTTTGGGCTAATTGGATGTCACACAAGTAAGATGGTCAATATTTTACCTTTGATACTTTCTATGATTTGTTGATAAAGGACCAACAGAAGTTTCTTCAAGAAGGGAAGCTTGGTGGAAAAAAAAATCTCACTTGTTGAAAAGAAAGGTCAATCCAAATCCTAAAGAACGTGCTCGACAAGATCAATGACCAGAATGTATCGACCAATCTACAAAAGGGAAGACCAAAGAATCCTCATCATTGAAGAAGAAGGGTAAGAAGAAGAAGACCTAACAGTATTTCTTAAAGGTGGGACACGTCGAGAAAAAATGTTGGAATAAGATGAAGGACTTAGAACGTAAGGTCAAGAACCTAGAGGATTGTGCCTCGACTGGACAATCAACCAACCGACCTCCTGAAAATTATGCCTTCTATGTCAACACTTCCCAGGAATTACATGCGCACACCAATCAAAATGAATGGATAATGGACTCTAGATGTGCTCATCACATGGATAAGGATGATTTTTTGTTCTCTAGTTCCTTAAGAGGTGGTCCTGGAGAGAATATTTATGTCACTGATGACTATTCCCTTAGATTTGTTGGAAATGGAGATTTTGAATGTCACCATGGTCATATATTGGACATCTATATCATGTATCAAGTTTGAGTGCAAATATGTTGTCAATTACTCAACTGACAAATACTAAGAATATCATTGAATTCTGATAGGATTTCTTTATTGTGAAGGATCTAAGGATTGGCAGGGGAACTATTTATTTTTTGATTTTGGATCCTAAGGATGGAATTTATAAGTTATGTGATTCCTAGGCGGCTGGATCGACTGCACTCGTCACTGTATCATACGATGAAATTCAAATTTGGCATGAATGACTTGGTCATCTAAACTTTAGAAGTATGAAGATGATGGTGACTCAGAATATGGTTACTGGTCTTCTAGATACTATTCCACCTGATGGATTTTGTATAGGATGTATGTTTGGGAAGCATCATTAGGCACCCTTTGATTCAGGAAAATAATTGCATGCAGAGGAACGTGTAAGAAGAAGGATGGAATAAACTGACCAATGTGTAAGAAGAAGGATGGAATCCACTTGAATTCTCATGATGTTGCTCAACCTCCATTTTTAATCTTTGAAGGGCTATGTGTGTACACTTCCAAGAATATCTGGTAGCCTAAAGGTCTTGGGTAATATTATCAAATTTTCTTTGCTTATCTTCAGCAAACTTGAGGGAAAGATATCTATCCATGAATAACAAGAAGTAATCTGATTTCATCTTCTCCATTTCTTCTTTTATGATGCACAATTGGGTACTAGTGACCCCTTATACAACTCCTCCATGCCTCTCCATCATCCGGGTCTTCCAAATCAACTCTTCAATGAATTTGTGTGCACCGACTGTCCTTTTCAACACCTACACAAAATTTTCCTCTATGACTAATAGTTGGTCCTCCAATTCGCAGAATTCCATCACATCAAATTATGCAGGCTGCTACATAAAGGATCATCCAACTCATATGGGTCATGAAAGCTCTCATTTACAAGTTCATCCTTTTGAATGTATTCCTCCATAGGAATGCATCCATCCTCTAAATTTGATGCTTGTGCTAATGTCTCCTTAGCTTCACGTAACCATTCATGGCCTAAGGTTTGTTATTTGTTAACATATTCTAATGGCTGATATAAAAAATCAGAATGCTTGTGGCATGAATCCAAAACACACAATTCATTTTTAATGCAAAAATTGTGAGTACCAACATTGAAATATTCTACAAGATTATCAACCTTACATGAGATGGTTGCTATATCATGCTGATACAAGGAAGTATGATTGCTGAAAAAAATCAGAATTGTGATCATACCTTGGTGCTATAGATTCATCACCCCATGTGTTCCATCTGTGATAGCATGCTCGTCCATTTTGAGTTCAATTGAAATATTCAAGGTTTTAATTTATGATCCCTTTTGATCCAATTTATCGTTGGATGAAATGAGTTTGTGACCATGGATTCAATTTATTTGGGCCTACTACATGATGCTGATTTATGATTTCTTCATGATCAGTATATTCACTTCCTTTTGAGCCAATCTTATCATAGGGACCTTTGGTTTCACTATTTTCAACGCTTCCAAACATCTTTTCCATAATTTTTTATGTAGAGCATTCTGGTATCAAGATTTTACACTGCTGCAATTTATGCTCTAATTCTTCTTGTTCCTTATCAGAGTTATTCCCTGACTTCTTAGGACCCTTCATTAACCTTTCACATTTAGGCTTCTCCTCTTTTAATGGAAAGGAAGGAAAAAAAGTAGGTAACATTATGCCAATACCGAGTCTAGCTATTGATGAAATATGCTTCCTCTACTGATGCACTTCTTTTGAAAGTTATGTTCTGCAAGATTTATTCAATGATCATCTTTAGTTCCCACAAATTTTTGGGAACATGCTCTTATACCATTGTAATATCCCTGATCAAATATTAGGAATATTATCTCCAAGGTTAAAACTTTAATTATGTTGATTTTCAACTTTTTCCAGAACGATGGTTTATGAAGGCTTGTTAAATGCTCTAATTCAACAATGGAGGAAAGTATTAACAATTTAGGATTTGAATAAATATGCACAGAACATAAAATATTGTTTTGACCACGGTATATGTTACCAAATCATATATTCCTTAAATGTTTCATGGTTGGTCGTTAAATCCGGTTCATGAATTTTGTCAAACACCTTATATGCAACCTCTTAACTCTCAACATTGAAGAATGGGGAGTAAAAATCACATAATAATATTCAAATGGAAGTTTACTGACTTAGTGAACAATATGAATGATGTAACTATTTTAGATTTGGTCAAGCAAGAACAACCCCATAGTAATGAACTAAAATCTAGGAAGACTAGCTCTAATTTTCCACACAAGAGTGTCTTGGTTTCCAACTCATTCCAAAAACCCCAAAACCCACTCGAATTCTTCCAAAAATTCCCAATTTTATTCAAACACATCAAAAAATATCTCAATGGCTCACTAATAGACTTCAGGGAGATCCTATGGAAGTTTAATGCACAATACATTTAGTTGGCATGGACATATTAAAAAAATTTCACAAATGCCAACCAACAATTCAATACTTGAACACAATATGGAGAAATGCACCAAAAATATTGGAAGGAGAATATGATGTAAATTGCTTCTTCATGTTCATGATAGAATATCAGAAGGAGAATATGGTGTAAAGTTGAATGAAGAAACTGATAAGAAGACAAAACCAATAGTTTCTGTATTTGGAAAAGGTGGAAATATTATTCAACAAATTTGCATAGAAAGTGGTTTTGAAATTTTTGTTCTTTCAGGAGAGGAGGTTTTGGGATGTTCCTTACCCACAAATCAAGTGGTGCAAGTGAGCAATTTTCAAGTGATTTATATAAAAAATTTCACTACAATATTATTTTATCCCTATAGAAAACTTATTTATTAATTTATTTTTGTCTTGGTGAACTATCGGTCATGGGAGATGTGAGAGCTATTAAAAAGCCTCTAATAGTTGTATATAGCCACCTTTGTAAAAACCCTCCTCGACATCAAGATCATGTTCCTATTTCTAGAACTATGGGTCATCTTTCTCAAGGTTCTGGCATTCCACATGGGGATATGTTTTCTTGAAACAATTTCTTAAAAATACTAGGAGTTAGATTTCTTGGTGTTGGATTTGGTGGTGGAACTTACTCATTCAAAGGGACCTTCTTTAGTTTCTATGATGCATGATATTGGACATAACTTGATACAAAGAGTGCATCCAAAACATGAAATCACATTTCGACTGTTATGATTTTTTTAACAGAGGAAAGTCATACTTTTTGAAAGCATTTGAAGCATGGGTGTAGCATTTAATAAGAGGCAAGTCCTACTAATTGTGTGTGTGTGTGGTTCACACCTGAATATCAGGTCTCTACCTCCACAAAAATATTCCAAGGGGACCACCCAAAGGGGCCTCACCTTGTTAGGCTATTTTGGAGCCTATCCCCATCACCAACTTGAGTATCTAACCCCGAAGGACCTAGAGAATTGAACCCATGAACTCAACCTTCTGAAGGCTTGGTCCATGAGACATCAAACAACTGAGCGACCGCACAGAACTACATATATGCATGTATATATGAGCCAAATTGTGGCTATAAGAATATTTTGTTTGTTTACTTACAGAGTAATATGACCTTATTGATCTACGAATTTTGATGACCTATTGTTTTTATTGCATTTATATTGTAACTTTATGTGAAATATTGCAAATCCTTTTCTCCTTTTCAAGAAACATATGGAAACAAAGTGCAGGTTTTTCTGGCGAATTTGGGGTGGTTCACAAAAATCTATATTCATCTTCTTTGCACCTTCGCCTACCCAAGAATATGAGTTCTATGAAATGATGAATTATATGAAATCAATATAATGGCTACAGCCTTAACTATATGCCCTTCTGACCTTCTATTTAATGTAAATATTGGTAATTCTACAACGCCTCACTTGAACTACTGTTGTTTTTTTCTATAATGTGGCAAGCTGATTTTGTATGAATTTTGTTGTGAAGTCAAAAGCATGATTCTTCTTTTGTTGTCAATGAAATTTTATTTATTTTTAAATAAATTAGTTCCATCACTAAATCTATTATTTATTGGGAACACCAAAAATATTTCAGATTTATATTTTACATGATGGATTCTCATAAAAGTACAAAGAATGAAACTTACTAGCAATTTCACATTGTTTTTACGACACAAGGCTTTTGGTTTCTAAATTGTTTCAGTACACAAATGGTATTTTGATTGTATGACATAAAAAATGGACAAGCAAACAAACCAAATAATCTCTCTTTTTTCCAACATGAAAAAAACTAAATCTATTTGGCATTTAGATTATTGTAATATCCTCAATCAAAGATTAGGAATATCATCTCTAACGTTCCAACTTTAATTATGTTGATTTTCAACATTTTCTCGAATAGGGTTTATGAAGGCTTGTTTGATGCTCTAATTCAACAATGGAGGAAGGTATATATAATTTAGGATTTAGATAAATATGTGTAGACCATAAAATATTATTTATACCACTGAATATGTTCCCAAATAGTATCTTCTTTAAATGTTTGGTGGTTGGTCATTAAATTTGGTACATGACTTTTGTCAAACACCTTGTATGCAACCTCTTAATTCTCAACATTGAAGAATGTGGTGTTATAACTAGACGTTGTTCTTAGCTTATTTGTCTTATTTTTCAAACATTGATTTACAATGACTTTACATTTTAAGTTGGTTTTGAGGATTTTTGGTAATTAGTACTTTTTGTTTGAGTTAATGCTTTTAATGATTTGGTTATTTCATTTTATTAGTTTTAAGGTTTTTTCTTTGGGATTATTAGTTACTATATATATCTTTAAGGTCTTGAAAACTTATAATAAAGTTTATTTCAAGTTTTAACTTTATGACTAACCTTCATTTTTAAGCCTTGGTTAAAAATATTCAAAAAATGATTCCTGTAGCAGCTCTGTTTTTCCTCTTTTTGTCATTATTGTTGGGAGCATATTATGAGGTGATGGAAAAAAATTATGGGAAACCAAAAGAAATTTTTGTCCAAAACAGACTCATTCAAAAAAACCTCTCTTAGTTTTTCAACAGCTGTTATCGTTTGAGAGATTTGAATTCATCTTTGTGGCCTATTTTTCAGGGTTTGAAAAATTTAATAATTTACTGTTTTACTCACAAATTTATAGAACGGATTATGATCAATTTAAGGGGAATTTTTAAAACCCAATATAGGTTTTCATTCTTCATGGACTCATTTAAACAAACCTCTCTCAATTTTTGCACAGGTGTTCCAGATTGAGAGATATGAAGGCGTCTTTGAGACCCAAATTTTCATAAACTCACCAAATTTCCCCAAATCCGATTTGCTATTTTTGGGTTAATTGTCTTTAAAGATTTTGAGTTAGCATGTAACTAATTGATGTAACTGTTTCAAGTTTCGACCTATAAGGTAGTTATGGAACTACTTTACCTTTGTGATGATAAAAGGAAGACAAACATACAGTTTGAGGGTTGTAATTTTGACTCAAGGAGAGGCTTTAAGCTATGGTATCTCAAGCTAAGACTGATAACTCTTATGTAAGTTGATGACTGTTATTGATTATAGACAAACTGATAAGCCTTTTTACCTATCATGTTGTTTCATTTCTGATCTGGTTGATTGCTCAATCTACAATTTCATTTCTTGTTTAAAGGTTTTATTCATGTAAAAGCTTGTAGCTTGTGGGTGGAATCAATATTTCATGTGTAATGTTTATGGCTTATTGAGATGTGTTTGATACCCAGTTTATTTAACTTGTGCATGATTTAGTTATGTATTGGCTTGCTTATGTTTTACCTCCTTGCTTATGAAGTTTTAAACCAAAACCCTAAAAAAAACCAATTTCATTCTATTTCTTTTGAGATTGTGTTAGCTTGTGCTTATGGTAGTCTAGGAAGAATTTATAGCACAAACATCTTTGGCGCTGTTGCCGGGGACGAAGATGAAGTATATCTTCCCTGGGATATCATTATTCATCTGATTTTGAGAGGTGAACAAAGTCAGAAAATCTTTTAGACTATAATTTTTCACCGGCGACTCCACGGAAGAAAGATTTGTTGGCCACTCCAAATCTTCCCAGGATTTTCATTCTCTTCCTGCTGCTAGCATTCATTCTTTGAAGGATTTTCATACTATTTTTCATCATCATTATCAAAGATTTTATTCGGCATATCTTCTATTTGAAAATTGTTGTGAGGAATATGAATTGCATGATGAGATTGAAGATATAGATATAGAAGAATTGGTCCCTCACAATCTTCATCAGTTGTCTAATGATCTTCAAGATGATAGGTTTTCCCATAAATATGAACTAGAAGTGAATAATGAAGAAGCTGAAGGTTCTTTTATTATCATTAATTATGATTATTATAAACCTGAAGATTTGGTTTCTTTAGATACAAAACACAATGATCAGTTGTCTTTTGGTCAAATGCCAATGGAAATCAGTAAGGGAAATCCTCAGCTTTCATATTTGCAGACAAAAGGAAATTGCACCAACCATGAAGAACTAGATTTGCAAAGATCATCTATTTCCAAGGACGAACACAAAAAGCATTTTCTTTCTCTTTATGTACCCGTTACTTCAAATCTAGATAAAAAAAGATGATAATGATGAGGAAGATCATGCTAATGTTTTTCCAAATCATCCTTTCTATGATGAATGTGAATCTGACCCAGGCATTAAGGGAAGTGATCAGCACTCTTCAGAAACTAGTCAGGTTGAGTTAGTCGAAGATATAAAATAGTATAACCTCAACAGAGTTGAAGATTTTATATATTGTTCTCTTATTGCATTATCTCATGGAGTATTGAGAATTGAGGACACCCATTTGCAGTCCTTTCTTTTTGAAGAACATGAAGGAATAATTTTGTATGAGTTTCATGATCCCATGGCTTCTTGTATGGAGTTGTATTTTTCAAAGGTTTCTAATGCTCCAGCTTTTGGCATACTTCCTATTTCTAGTAAGTATCAGCTGCCTACAAACTCTTTATTGCATTTATCACGTCTTTTGTGGGTCTTCTCAAACAATAGCATGCATGGAATTATGATTCTCAGTAAAATGGTTTCTTGGCTTCACTGGAAGTATGATTACACTTGATTGGGTTGTTTCCTTTGATTAGAAGTAGGAGTAAATAGTAGAATAAGCTTGCTATACGAGCATGTAGATTCTTTTCAGTATGCTGGTTTGTAGCAGTATTTTGTCATTTCAGAGGTATGCATTCAGATTTTAAGAAAGTTTCAGAGATTGAATAAAGACTCCATAGCCCAATGGAATTTTTGCAGAGTAATAGATAGGTTTAGTTGAGTGGGCAGAAGGCACTGATCTACAAGTTTTTGAAACCTCACAAGGAGGATTTAAACCCGCATCAGGAGCCAAATGTTATAACTAGATGTTGTTCTTAGTTTATTTGTCTTATTTTTCAAACATTGATTTACTATGACTTTACATTTTAAGTTGGTTTTGAGGATTTTTGGTAATTAGTGCTTTTTGTTTGAGTTAATGCTTTTAATGATTTGGTTATTTCATTTTTTTAGTTTTAAGGTTTTTTCTTTGGGCTTATTAGTTAATATATATATATCTTTAAGGTCTTAAAAACTTATAAAGTTTATTTCAATTTTTTAACTTTATGACTAACCTTCATTTTTAAGCCTTGGTTAAAAAATATTCAAAAAAGGATTCCTGTAGCAGCTCTGTTTTTCCTGTTTTTGCATTATCATTGGGAGCATAGTACGAGGTGATGGAAATGAATTATGGGAAACCAAAAGAGTGTTTTGTCCGCAACAGACTCATTCAAAAGATACTCTCTCAGTTTTTCAATAGCTGTTATCATTTGAGAGAATCGAATTCATCTTTATGGCCTATTTTTCAGGGTTTGAAAATTTTAATAATTTACTATTTTAGTCACAAATTTCCAGCACGGATTCCGATCAATTTAAGGGGAATTTTTAAAAACCAAGAGAGGTTTTTGTTCTTCATGCACTCATTTAAAAAACCTCTCTCATTTTTTGCACAGGTGTCCCGGATCAAGAGATATGGAGGCGTCTTTGGGACCCAAATTTTCAGAAATTCGCCAAATTTCCCCAAATCTGATTTGCTATTTTTGGGTTAATTGTCTTTAAAGATTTTGAGTTAGCATGTAACTAATTGATGTTAATATTTCAAATTTCAACCTAGAAGGTATTTATGGAACTACTTTACCTTTGTGATGATAAAATGAAAACAAACATACAGTTTGAGGGTTGGAATTTTGACTCAAGCTTGAGGCTTTAAGCTGTGGTATCTCAAGCTAAGACTGATAACTCTTATGTAAGTTGACGACTGTTATTGATTATATACAAAATGATAAGCCTTTTTACCTGTCATGCTATTTCATTTCTGATCTAGTTGATTGCTCAATCTACAATTTCATTTCTTGTTTAAAGGTTTTATTCATGTAAATGCTTGTAGCTTGTGGGTGTAATCAATATTTTATGTGTAATGTTTATGGCTTATTGAGATGTGTTTGATCCCTAGTTTATTTAACTTGTGCATGATTTAGTTCTGTATTATCTTGTTTATATTTTACCTCCTTGTTGATGAATTTTTAAACCAAAACCCTAAAAAAAAACCAATTTCATTCTATTTCTTTTGAGATTGTGTTAGCTTGTTCTTGTGGTAGTCTAGGAACAATTTCTAGCACAAACAGGGAGTAAAAACCACATCATCAAATTCAAATGGAGGGTTCTTGAATTAGTGAATAGTATGAATGATGTAAATATTTCATATTTGGTCAAGCAAGAACAAACCCATAGGCATGAATTAAAATCTAGGAAGACTAGATCCAATTTTCCATACAAGAGTGTCTTAGTTTCCAACTCATTCCAAACACCACAAAACCCACTCAAATTATCCAAACAAGCCCAACTATACTCAAACACATCTAAATAGATCTTGATGTCTGACTAATAGACTTTAGGAAGATCCTATGAAATTTTAATGCACAATATATTGAGATGGAATGGCCATATTAAACATTTGCAGATACACCAACCAAAAATTCAATATTTGAACACAATATGGAGAAAGATGTCATAAATATTTATTATGAATGTTTGGAAACAATAATAATACCGACTAAAATAATAAATGATTCCTAATTCATATTGAAACCCAATAAATGGAGATATGGAAACACATAGGTGCGACCCTCAACTAGAAGAGATGCCGAATTTAAGAGTAGATACGTTAAAATGAGTGTATCTTGGTCATCTAGAAACCTTTTTGAGAGAAATAAAAAGTGTTTCCCACTGGGAAAGATGATAGGAATTTAATGGAATTGTCTCACAACCAATAAATTATCAGAAATATCAAAACTAGAACCACCATTTCATCCCACCAACACTGGTCCAAGATCTAAATCAATTAAAATCTTGTCCAAATGATATATCTGCCTCCAAAATCATGCCCTCAGTCATATATATGTGATATACAACCCATTAAATATTCCTACAACATAAATATGATCCCAATGGTGCATTCTCCTCAATCGAGAACCAACCCAACACATTTGAAACACAAGGAAACCAATACAAGAAAACACTGGAACACTAATGAATCTGCATATATCATCAGGATCTTTTAAATCATCGACTTATCATTGGTTTTTTAGTTAAAAAGATCATGAATGTATGAATGTGCACATAAAAGGAAGATAAAACATAAAAGAGACATCCACCATAAAATCACAGAAAAATTACTAGATAACAGAGTTTGTCCTTATGGGACTGCGTCTTCAGGCCTGCTCTTAAATGGGGAGGTCGTCTATTTATAATCGTAGAAAAAATATCAAGTGTACATGGAAAATATGGCTTTGATAAATTGATACCTTCGTGTTTGGAGAGAATCCATCGCTTGGATCCTTAAAGGGGTTGTACCAGCAACTACAAAATGCAAAGGCGATGAAAAATGAGTCCAAATACTCGCACCTTCTCTTCACAAAAGATACAACAACACCTTCCTCTCTTTTTCACAACAATGGATATATGGAGGAAAAAGAATCCAAGCACTCCCCAACTCTCACAAAACTATCTCCAAATTTCTCACTCCACCAAGGAGTTCTCCACCAAAATATTGGATTCCACCATGGGCATTCAACCTTGTTTATATACTCTAATGTATCATAACAAAGCTCCAAATTTGAAATATTTTACCCCAAAATTACAAGATTTGGTCCAAACCACCAACTACATGTTTGGGTAATAAAATATATGGTTTTATCCCTACATCACAATAATAGTTTGGAAAAATCCAAAATTAAAACATGTTTGGCAAGGTTACCCCTCGGGCACCTCCCACATGGACTTCATTCTTGGCCCATGGTAGTGTGGTGGGATCCCTGTGCGATGGGAAATGGGATCCCACCCCCCTTTTTCTCCACAGTATCAATATTAAAAGTTAAATATAATTATTCTCATATGCTTAAACAAGGAACTCACTTGGAGGAGTGGTGAAAGCATTGGAGTGCTTGTTGGGAGGTCATGTGTTCGATCCTCATGAAGGTCAAAATAAACTAATTTTTTAAACCAATAGGGACTTGCCACATGGTGCCTTGTGATAGGTCCATGTGGTACATGTTGGATGCCATGTGTCAACTTCTTGAGGAACTTTTTAGGTGTGCCAACTCATTTCCAAGTCATAATTACCATGCCATTTGGCGCTCTGCGATGTTTACATGTTAGCACCGTAAAGCACACATGGCACTCTTGCAGTGGTACCACGCGATGCCTTGTGATAGGGCCATGTGGTACACACTAGATGCCATGTGTCAACATTTTTAGGTGTACCGACTCATTTCCAAATCATAATTACCATGCCATGTGGCACTTTGTGAGATTTACACATTAGCACCGTAAAGGACATGTGGAACCCTTGTAATGGTTCCATGTGGCACCACGTTTTGCCAAATTCTGCACATAAAATGCATGTTTTGCTGTAATGTTAAAATGCTCTAAATTACTCATCTAGACTCTGTTTGAGGTGGCATTTCTAATGTTGGAATAAGTGCGATGAGATTTTCATAACCATGCTATGTTTACTGAGATTTGATGAGATTTAAATTTGACCTTTTGAGATCCTCCTGGATCATGCCTCCCCATTGCGAAGCTATTAGGTCTCCAAAATCATTATCAATCAAAATATATGAGAGAGGATTACTCCCTCACTTCCTTCTCGATCCAATTGGATTTGTAATGTTCCCAGAATGCTTGGTGTACCTGTGGAATCTTTCGGATGACATGCAACACTTTTGACATAGTTAATTCTCTTACAAAATCCATAAAGAGACTATCCCAAGCCTTGAGAGAAAATAGGAAGTGTTGTGTGCATCCCCAATTTTATATTAGTGGGATTACAAAAGAACACCATGCACCCCTCTACATGCATGATTCTCATCCAATAAAAATGTACCACAACCCCAAAATGCCCAATTAGATGAGAATTATAAAATTTCTTATTATCAAAGGGAAGAATACAAAGAATACTCTAGAGGTAGAGTAGATTTTCCTGCAAACCAAATTTCTTTACCTTGGATGGCCACTGAATATCTAGCAAGGTTGGTGTTGTGGCTGGAGTGATATTCTCTTCCGAGACATTGAGATCTTTTTGTTTCTTTCCTACACATTAAGATTCTTTTCCCATCTCAAGAACTTCATTTGGGGAACAAGGATCGAAAGAATCATTAGGATTATTAGCCTCTTCTGCTTCTACAACTATAAGCATAAGTTTCTTGTTGTCATTCAAAAATATTTTCATTGTACCTGTAGTGACAAGTGATGAGATAGCCTTCATGCAATGAGCTCTCACAATTTAATCCACCCTATATTTTGAGAGATGGTATTTGTTCTCATACCTGAAGAAGACTTCTTTTAGATCATAAATCTAAGGTCTTCCCAAACATATGGCACATATGTCAAGAGGAACAACATCCATCCCAACCTCATCAATTGGTTTTGATGCCATAGAAAATATGACCCTACACTACTTGGTGACATTAATATTGGAATTATCACACACCCAACCAAGAGGATAGGTCTTGGGATGAGGTTCGGTCTCTAAACCCAATTGATTTACAAATGATTCAAAGATTAAGTTCACTTGAGAACCTGAATAAAAAAGAGTTTCAATCTTTGTATGTTTTGCAACAACTCTTATATGAAACAATTCAATTCGTCTTCTATCAGTGTCATGAGATGCATTACAGTAACTTGAACCAACATCAAAGGAATGATTACCTTGTAAACTAACCATTGTGATAAACTCTTCATCACATGAATCATATCCCAATTCCTACTGCACTTAGCAACAATATTCTACTTCCCCTTTCCACCAAACTTCTTTGGCCTTAACTCCGGGTATAGATTCCAACAATGTTCCTCATCATGCCCATCCTTTTCATAGTTAGTTCAATGGTGTGCTTTCTTCTCATCCTTCTTTGTTATAGTTGTATTTTTACAAATTCCTTTTCCTTTGAAATGGAATTCTCCATGCTTGGATGGCTCTTCATTTTGTGCATGCTTCCCCATGATTTCAATATGAATAACTTGCATTGTCACGTCCTCGTCCCTCCGACCGGCGAAGAGGACGCGACCACCATGGCGTTAACCATCCGGCCTAAGAGCCCCATGAACATATGCATGCACAAAATGACTGAAACAGAATGTTGAAAGGAAATACATTGAGTAAAACATGCACCAATGCAATTGTTTATCATGCACAGCTATTGTTATTTACCTTGCACAGTAGAATTAACGTGCATTCACACAAGCATTCATTTAACATGTTCATCATTTTCATTAACATAAATTATAGTTGCAGAAGTAAAATGCACAAGATCACTTATATTATGAAGAGCTCAGTCCGCAACCAGCTACATCGCTGCAATGTTCCACCCAACCATAGGCCAGCGTGCTCCTTAATCTCTGAGCAGCGCTGCCACCCCCGAGCTGGGCATGATTCTCCAAGGAATAAGGGAACTAGCAGACTGACACATAGCCAAGGATACGTAAAACATAGCCAAGCCAACACAGTTGGGTTTATCAGGCCATCAAGGGGATTGGGAAAGGCTCAATGCTAAGCTGGTGAGCTCATTGCAGAGCTAAGAACACCTACACCAGAACTAGCCTGGCTTCTAAAACACCCACACACACCCAACACAAGGAATCAGTCCCTTCTCTGCTACACAGTCCCTCAAGCCCTGCATTCCCTTCCAGTGCTATTCAGGGGTTGTGGAGAAGAAAGCCATCCCTCTAGCTCTGTCTGGGTGGTTTCCAGCCACCAGGTTTGTCAAGCAAAACTAAGCCCCCATCCCTGCTCCCTACACAGTCCAAAGACCAACCATTGCACTCAGGAAATCAATCAGATGATACAAATTAAGACAGGGAAGACAATTCCAGAGTCATTCTTGGCCCTATCGTGGCCAAAATGACTCTCAAGCGAATTTACAATAGTCCCCAAAATATAAAGATGGCCACGGCAAACACAGCCAACCACGTGGGGAAAATCAGCGACCCATTCTGAACAGGGAAGTCACCATGGAACTTACACAGTCCGAAAATGGAAAGACAACCAAGTTCCCAGCATGGGGAAGACCATAGCCCTGAAGCTTATCAGTGAGCACAACTCACAACAGGGGAAAACAACATCTCTCCCTTGGGCAACGAAGTCACCGATAATACATTCATAAACCACACAGAGGAAGAGAAAATACCAACTTCCGAACTGAGCATGAAATGGGCAGACTCCTGTGCGTGAGGGTAATGAGAAGACAACGGTCCCTATGTGAGGACGATTAGCTCCCAGCTTGCGCGTGGATTAACAACAACAGAGAGGACGTGGATTGGAGTGCACCAGTGTTTTAGCACTGTCGTGGAGATAGTGAATGTCTGCGTGAGTGAGACCAGGTAAGCCTGTGTGTGGATGTGAGTAGACCGTAAGGAAGGAAAAACAGCCGTGAAGGTAACACGCAGTGGAGGGAAGGCATGAGTGTGTTCCTTGCTGGTGGAGTAAGCATGTGGGTGAGGACTGACAGTCCTGCCAGCCCACTCCCAAAACAATTAACTGCCTCAACCACCAGCATCCATTCTTCAATGGAGGTGGTTGGGTAAACAAAGAAAGGTGACACATGGATTTTTATCCCATTGGCCAAGGTTTGACAAATTCCCCCACATCCTTATCCTTGTGAAAATCATGCCCCTTTCTCATTTTAGTTGTCGTGATCATAGCTGGTCGGGTTCATTTAATTAATTATAGATGCATATTTACATGATGATAAACATAATATATGCCGCATGCCCCGATATACCATCAGTGACAAGTCTAAATCCAAAACATAGCATAACCGATCAATGGCGGGGCCTTGGCCTTTAGCTCCACACCATGATCATTACAGTATACACATCTAATGCAACGAGGTCAAAACTAGGGATGTGACATGCACACTAGCCTCATTTAGGTTAGTAGGATTCAATAACAACAAAGTATAATGAATGTAATTGGGAATTGCACCAACATACTTTAGGAGAGTTTCTAAAGAATCTCAATCAATGTTTAATTCAATATATTTCTTCCTAAACTCTTCTGTAAAACCTTGTACATTCTGAACTTTATTCAATCTTAAGTTCTGCCACTCCATCATGGCTCTCTATAATTAGCCTAATGGATAAAATCGCTTTTATAAAGTAGAAGTGAACTCAGACCAAGATGAAAGGAGCTTAGCATTATGTTTGGTTCCTTTCTGCAACTTTCTCTCCCACCAAACGAGAGCAGTGCCTAACAAATGTAACGTCCCCATACCCCATAATGGGGATTATTAAAAATTTTGCTTCAAGAATGCTTTTTCTCCCTTCAATCAGCACTAGGGAATGGACGCTCACACACTCTTCCACATTCGTTGTTACACTTAATAACCTCTGTACATCGAGGTAACAGTTTCTCTGTCACTAACGGATTCATTGTGTGCGCAGAAATATTCTTTTGCACTGAACCCATTCCTTCCACACGTCCGCTTATACCCTTCCTACCTCGAAAATCGGAAACGTAACGTGTGACAAGAAAAAATACACCCACTCTTTCTCCTTCCTCCTTCCTCCTTTCAAACTCAGAATTCGGAAAAATATCAAATGGCAGTACCTATATCCTTGTTTCCTCCTTCCACATTCCTCCTTTTCGCCCTCCAGTGCAGAACTCGAGAATCAGAAGACCAACTCTTTACCTTAACCTTTTTCCGGATTCCCACCTTTCGCCTTCCGTAGGCATATCCTGGAAGTCAGAAATCCCACATTCTACTCGGATTTAAACTTCTTTCTCCTGCCTCCCACATTCTGCCTTCCACTGCGGGATCCCGGGGTGCAGAAACACTTCGATAAGCTACAAATTGACTCTTTAACCAGGATTTTCTAACCTCCATTAACTTAACAAAATGCATTGAACATACAAGGCCAAACAGAAGTAAAGTGCAAGGAAATATACACAAGTAAAAACCTTTACGTAGTCATCATCAAGCATCCAACATGAACATAGTGATTCATAGAAAAATATATGGCATAAACAAGCATAACAGAGATACTTTTACAACAATGAATCCTACTTTATTCATAGCAAGCATTCTTCCTTATCAATTCATCACATTCATTCATAAGCAACTTCAATGCGTAAACAAGGATAACAGATAATACTTATCTTGGTGATTAAGTTGTTCCGCAACTAGCTATGTCACTGCAACATTCCACCCAACCATAGGCCGACATGTTCATTAATCTCTCAACACATTGCCACCACCGAGATGGGCATGGTTTCCACAAGGAACTAGGGAAAACAACAGGCTTACACACGTTCGAACATACTCACACAGTCAAGCCAACACATTGCTGGGTTTCACAAACTATCCAGCCAATCCAATAGACCATTCGGTTTCACAGGCTATTAGGAAACAAGCCAAAACATCACAGGACACAACCAAACCCACCAATAGTTGGGCTTATCGAACTACCAAGGAAATGGAAAGGTAGAATTGCTAATTTAGTGACCTCAACCACAGAGCCATGGACACCTACACAATATCTAGGTGGCCTCCTTAGTACCTGCACCACCCAACACAAGGAAGTATTCCCTTTGCTGCTACACAGTCCCTCGGCCATACCTTCCCTTCCAATTCTCTTCAAGGTGTGTAGAAAGGATTTAATAGCCCTCTTGATCTGTCTGTGAGGTTCCTCTCTTCACTAGGTTTATCATCCCATTCTGGCCTCTTCCATTCCTTGGTCTTCAAACCAACAAAAGGATGCACAACACAAGAATCCACAAGGAAGACTCATCCTCACAAGATCCACTCTGTAACATAGAGGAAACAAGGTCTCATACCATAATGTTACATAAACAAACATTGGGAAACCACGCGTCCACAACTCAGGATGGTCAAACCACCAAAAATGCGCATGAACAACGGATTGAAAATCGTCTGGGACAACAGAAGGGTAGAATGGTGAATAACCACGAGCATAAAACATGACGCTTTTTCCCGCTCGCTCGACCAACACCATGAATAATACCCCAATGCTCAGCGCAACTCAGAGATAAGGGAATGGAAACGCATTCCCATGCGATTTTACTTGTTGCAGAAGCAAGAATACGGGTTCTGTAGACTCTAGACTTACTCAGTCAAGCTATCAGATTGCCATGCCTTGCTCTGCCCAAGGCATTAACTACCTCAACCAAATTTTGGAAGAAATTTATGATTGAGGACAAAGGAAAAAAAGGTAACTGAGGATTCATTGGTTTCCCCATTGACATCTGGTCACACCGTATTGGCTCAGGGTGGTTTGGATAAATCCCCACCTTATCCCTTATGGAATCATTCCCCCATCTCTTTAATTTTTGCAGTCCCATAGCTAGCTGTGGTATTATATTAATTTTGTATATATATCAAGATATATATCTATATCATGCTTGACGTAGCACCAAAACCATAGGTATCAACCTTGATCACCTATCCGAAAAACATCAATCAATGGTAGGGCCTTGGCCTTCAGCTTCTCGCCATGATTTTCATACAATTATTACATCATTCACAATTAAATACCACGGGGTCAAAAATGTGGTATTACGATCCCCCCCCTTCAAACAACACTGTCCTCAGTACTTTACAACTTAAACAAAAATGCTACACCAGCACCGCCTTGAGTGCTCCGTAATAATTAACAAAAATGGATGTGCCAATCGCATGGCATCCTCCAGCTCCCATGTAGCCTCTTTAGGGATGTAGTGCTCCCATTGCACCTTTAGTTGTCCAATGGATCGATTCTGGAGCACTGTCACCTTCCTGACGAGGATGAGCAATGGATCAATTTGGAACTCTCCCTCGAGTTCCACCTTAATCACATCCCAATAAATTACATGGTTAGGATCATGTAAATATTTCTTAAGCAAAGAGACATGAAAAACATTATGAGCCCTAGTGCTAGCAGACAATGCAAGTTTATATGCAACGGACCCTATTGTCTCAAGCACTTCAAATGGCCCACAGTATCTAGGAGATAGCTTGGAACAACTTCGAAGCTTTAGGGAACTCTCCCTTGTCCTCACTCTGAGGTAAACATGATCCCCAACACTGAACTATCTGTCCACCCTATGCTTATCTGCATAGCTCTTCTCTCTGTCTTGGGCTGCTTTCAGATTCTGTCTGATCTTTGCAACCTCCTTCTCCATCTCCTTGAGAAGTTCTAGACCAAGTACAATCTTGTTCATTGGATTATCCCATGTCACAGGTGTCCTACACCTTCTGCCATATAAGGCTTCATATGGACTCATCCCCAAGGATGTTTGTTTTCCATTATTATATGCAAATTCTACCAAGTTTAAATAATATTCCCACTTTAATGGTTTGTCCATCACATACATGTGAAGCATGTCTTCCAGCACTTGATTCACTCTCTCTACCTGTCCATCAGTTTGAGGATGGTAGGAAGTGTTGAAGTTCAACTTGGTACCCAAATATGAAAACAAACCCTTCCAAAAATTGGAAGTGAACTTAGGATCTCTGTTAGAGACTATTGCCTTAGAAAATCCATGCAATCTGAAAATATCCTTCATGAATATTTTTTCAATGACACTAGTCTTATAAGTAGACTTGATCGGTATAAAATGTGCTTCCTTTGTCAATTTTTCCATGACAACCTTGATGGAATCATGTTGTCTCCAAGTCATTGGAAATCTTGTAATAAAATCCATGGAAATAGCTCCCCATTTCCATTCTGGAACTGCCAAAGGTTGCAACAAACCTATCGGGTGTTGATGCTCTACCTTTAGTTGCTAACATTTCATACACTTTGAAATATACTCAGCAATGTCCTTCTTCACTCTTGGCCAACAATGCTACTTTTTGGCTATAGCAATTGTCTTTTGATATTCTGGGTGACCAGAATATGGAGTCTAATGGATCTCATCCATAACTATTCTCCTCAAATATTCTACATTTGGAATATAAACTCTGCTCTTATAAGTAAGAAGTCCATCTTCTTCCAATTTATATCCCTCATATCTCTTCTCAATATTTTTTTGCTGTAATATGTATTTTATCTGCACATACAATTCATCTGGTTAACAATATGTTGTCTCAAATCTGATTGGAAAATACTAAGAGATGCCAAGTGAATTTCATGCACCTTCTTGTTGAGTGCATCAACCACTTTATTTTATTTTCCTTTTATGTTTTTGATCTCAAAATCAAAATCACACAAAAACTCCATCCATCTAGCTTGCCTAGCATTTAGAGTAGGATGATCAAAAAAATATTTTAGACCACATTGGTCTGTCCTCAACTCAAAATTTCTTCCCATTAAGTAATGCCTCCACATCCTGAGAGCATGTACTATGGATGTAAGTTCTAAATCATGAGTGGCATAGTTCTTCTAATGATCCTTCAAATTTCTTGACTCATAACATACCTCATGGTTATCTTGCATAAGAACTCCTCCAAGTCCTTGACCACATGCATCAATACACACCACAAAACCTCTCTCTAGGTTTGCAATCTTTAAAACTGGTGCACTGGTAAGGAGATGATTCAACTGCTGGAAGCTTTCCTCACACCTTGGTGTCCATTCAAACTTTATCCCCTTCCTCTGCAAGGAAGTGATAAGATGTGCAACCTTGGAGAGTCCTTCAATGAATCTCCTATCATATCCTGCAAGTCCCATAAACACTAGACAAAATGAGAAATTAATGACTAAAAAAATGACTATAATCAGGCTATAAACAACTATTTTTGAGTTGGCGACTAATAGTAGCTAATTTCCACTATCTTATAGCTAGTCATATTTCACTTAGTCATTAATAGCTTGACTTATTAGTCATTGATAGTCAATGATTTAGTCACGGATTTAGTCATTGATTTAGTCATTGATTGCAACAATTAATGACCAAATATATGACTAAATAAACTACTATATGTAACATATTAATGACTAAGCTAAATACGACTAGATACAGGAAATTAGCTACTAATAGTCATATATATGTGAATTTAGTCATTATGTAGTCACAAATTTATGATAGGGTATGGAGGAATCGAACCACCAACCTCATGCCTATAATTAGGTAGGTGCTCTACCATTGAGCTAGCACCCTTTAAGAAGTTGTTATTGCTTGATAATAGTTATACATTGATATTCAAACAAATTTTTCATTATTCAAGCACACAAAGTAATGATTATCAAGTTACTATAGATCCATAATGGCTTACTCTGTACTAGTCCTTCAAGTCATTTTTGCACTAAATAAATGCATTTGAAAGACTTGAAGGACTATTACAAGGTAAGCCATTATGTATCTATAGTAACTTGATAATCATTATTTTTGTATGTTAATTCATCACTTTCTACACAAACAAATCTTTCAATGATAACCAATCCAAGATAACCAATTAGCACTCAAATAGTGCACCAATGAAACATCCCCTCTTGAAGGGGCAATGCAATTCCTATACTCACCAAATTCCTTTTGATTACAATCTTAGGACACATTTCCACTCAATATAGTGAAAACCATTGGAAAATATGTGAGAGTTTCAACAAACACATGATTTTAAAAGAAATAATCATGGCAAATAGAAAACCCTAAAACAATGCACTATTACAAATGTTACATAATGAATCCTTATGGCAACACAAACTCTTAATGCAAAAATCGATTGTCAATTGATTCATCAAATGATTTCAATTTTGGGTTGTGAAGTTTGGGATTAGAGAGAATCGTTGTTGATAGAAAATAACTTTTATGCATTGTCACAAGAATAGAAAAATAATATTATAACGATCATTGTGTAGTATATACACATATTTGGTCTTTAATGAATACAATTAAGAACACTATATCACTTGATTGCATTGGAGCCATTGTTGTCCACTACTAAAATATCTTTAACATGCCTTTACATGACCTCACATAGGACAATCCTTGCATTGTCCTCCACCATCGTTGCTTCAAAGTTGCGAATTCACAATCACATATGGGAAAAAATGTCTGCAACCACATATGGGAAAAAATGAAAAAAAAATCGATGGCCATGATTTAGAGTGAAACTGAGGACTTAAAAATACGTTCTTCCATAATCCTCTGGCTTGTTCTGGGCATTTGGCCCCAATTCTCTTTAGATTCAACTTCACCAACGACAAGACATATACTATCCTTGTCATGTCATCATGAAATTGAGTCCTTCATTTAATGGGAGAATACAAGTTAACAAAAAATATGAAGTTAACATAAAATATGGTTATCTAGAAGATAACCAATTAGCTAATTTTTAGTTATTATCCCTGGACTCTTTTATAAGGAAAGTTGAAGAGAATGAGACAAACATGTTCTCCCATAATTTATCCTCCCTTCTAACACGAACTTCCTCAATCTTCTTGATGGCCTTCAAAGTATTTTGAACATTTCTATCATATCTCTTAGGCATGTTTCTTCTTCTCTCAAACTTGAGCGTTGTGTCCTGTTTTTTTAAAAGAAACGGTATTAACTGAAAATTTTGCATGTCTAATAATGTCATCAAATTAACTCCATCCACATCCAAACATGGCCTTAAGCATTTGGTATGGCACAAAAAATGAAAAGGTTTTCCTTGCATTCTTCAAAATTGTTAAAAAAAATTACTATTGTTGCAAAAATTGACTAATCTCGAAGTTTGTTATGGAAACTATCTAAGTGCGAAGAGATAGACCCAAATAAGTAATCATCTGTATTGCAAGTTTGGATGAAAATTGTGGCACAACATGGAAAAACATGGGCAAACATGTCAACATGTCTCATGAGCACACAAAATATACCTTAGTAAGTTCTTTTCCATGTAGCTTTCTGTATGCTTTAGTCGACTTCACCTTTCGAGGGTTACATTTCATTTTGGAATTCTTTTGACATTTGGAACGGAAAAACCGGAATACATGAAAATGAGAAAAAATTAGTTAGGAGATAGCACTATCATTTTAGTAGGCTAGGAAGAAGCTGAAAAATTGCAAGATATGGCATTTTTGGACAGCTCAAATTCAATGTAAAATATTATATTAATTGGATGACTGCTAGGTTCACGATGGATAACAACCTACCTGTTTTTCCTCCCAATCTTAGATCAGTTAAAATAGGTGGAATCTTCCTTTTGAAATGTGTCATTTATCCATGTTTATAAAGAAATAAATGCAGTGGTAGACCTTCTGTCCAATGAAGGCTTGAGTTTGAATTTCAATACAACCTGGGTTCTGCATACATGAGTACAAAGAGGGTATTGGTATGCCATATCAGCCATGGAAAGTCAATCTGATATTAATTCATTTGAAAGGAGAAGACTTTGATCATGAAATTGTTTCAAAGGAGCAGTTGTTGACAAGCTGCTCCTTGATGAATTCCTTAAACCTACAATTGAATGTAAAAATAAAATAACAGTAGGTACATTTTCCTTCAGTAAAAATAAAAATAAGAGTAAGTAGACAGATAGCTTACTCAAATGTCATCAGGGGATCAAATGATGCAACAGTCATCCGCAATTGTGTTCTATCGGATGGGTTTGTTTCAACTCTAATATGATGCATCAAAGTACATGGCATAAGCACAGTATTCCTTGGGAAAACTAAAGAAATGAAAAATGAAAATAATTGTACCGAGTAGTTAGTTGTGTACCAAGCAAAGTGTGGCTTTGGTAGCCTCAAAATAAAATGTGGTACTTGCCACTAAATTGTTAGGATTGGGATCCTGCAAGAGATTATTTTTTCATGTAGTCAATCTATCAGTCAGAGACAAGATATTGTAAAAATACATACACAGGACTATACTCACATGTCTTGGAGAAACAGTTATCTGAAGGTTGTTGAACAAATTTTCCATTTCAGAAAGTGATAAAGGATTCACACATCTGACCTACATTTAAAACAATCCTTCAAGTTAGAGATCACCTAGATAAACTAACTAAATTCAGTGCAGCCTCAAATCAACACGAGAAAAATTTGTACGAGATACCTGGCCTCAAAATAATAGTAACCAAAAACATTTTGCAGTTATACTGAACACCTTACCAACCATTCTTACTAGCTAATATCAACTAATAGAGAGTCATGGATAAATGGTAATGGCACGTGATTCACAAGTTTCATTGCTCAATGTTCAACTCACCAACTCTGTTCAATTATATCATGGAATTTTGATAAATTGCAGGTAGGCCTTGTAGGATTTGATGCATAAATTGTCAAGTTAAAAGAAATACTGATAATGCAAAAGTTGAGGAGAGGATACACACATAGTCACCCAGTTCGTGTTCATGTTCAAACCCAACAACTATGAAAATCCAAAAAAATATCGCCATGCCAAATATAGTGGATAAAATTCGCCATTAAGTTCAAAATTTAAACTTAAATGGATTTCTTTTAATTATATAACGTAAAATGAATTTACTGTTAAGCTATATAACTTGTTGTTTTAGTATATCTGATAAATTCTATATTCAATCTAATTTACATTATATATAATGAATTCTATCTTCATTTACAAATATATAAATTTATATTAACATAGATAATTTACGTAAGGTATTAAAATAAAAATAGCCAACAACTTCTATATGCAAATAAAATAGCCAACAAAAAAATATATAAGATACACATTTGAATCACAGTTCAAATGAACTGATCTTCAGGCATGCATACATTACTGCCTACGTTACTGTATTCAAAGTAATTATAGATGCTCCAATCCTGGCTTACAGAAATCAAAACCCTCTTTGCTTCCCTAAGAAAGATTCCCCTCTTTACATTGAAAATCATTGAATTTATAAAATTACCATCCCATTAGTAGTTACAATTTTTTTGGAATAAAATTCTAACAATAAACTAAAAGTAGAGGTGATCTTGGATTGGCTGCAAGAAAATTTGGAACTGCTGGAATTGAATGCTCAAATTTGGAACTGTTGGAATTGAAAGCACCCACTCTAAAGTTCATATATATATATCATCTCATGAATCCGAAATTACTCAAAAGTCTATAGTCCTAGTTTTTAAAGGGACACACTCCTGATAAGCAACATGCTTATATTACCAACATTCTGAAATCCCTCTTGAATGTCACGCACCATTTTTGTGTGTGTAATATATATATATCATGTGCTATTTTATAAATAGCACATTATATTGTGACTTCGAAGGAAAGGAAATGTAATAAAATTATAAATGAGCAAGAACATTTAAATGACAAACATAAATCAATCTTTATATTTGGATCGTCATCATTAGTATCACTCTCTGCTTTCTCATCTAGCCTATGCCTTTATTTCGATCCTCCAGGTGGAAGGGACATCAGTCAGCACTATCCAATTTTGATGAAACTACCTAACCCAAGCCTTAAAATATTGTAAAAAATCTTAACATGCCTAATAATTGATTTTGTCTTGAGTGAAGGGTACATTTTTGTTAAGGCAATGAAAGAGGACTTCAACAATCAATGCCCTCAACATCGGGGTACATAGAAGGCTTGGTGCTCTTGATTACATGCCAATCCCATACTTTCATACACAACATAATTCAATGAAATTGTTGTAATTCTGCCAACCCTGAAGTGCTGAAAACAGTTAATTCAACTGTAGATTGAATGGAATATGACATTCTACTTCTCTATATGAAGTCCAACGAGGTTGGATCCACAGTGCTCAAATATCCCAAAACAATTAATGGTAATGTTAAAGTCTTAAAGTAAAATTTGACACTTCCTTTATTTTTCCTTTCCTATATTAAGTTCTTAAATTAAAAGTTATCATTTCCTTTATAATTCCTTCTCTATATTATAGAAAATGAAAAATAAAGGAAATGCCAACATTTACTACAAGAATTTAACATCACCATTAATTACCAAAATTTTTGGTCAACCCTAGTAAAAAACCAAGTCAAGGAAACACATCATATTGAGGAGGGTAAGGATTGGAAATGCATTTCCAGTTGTATGGAATGTGTTTCCCACATGTGGGATGCATCCATGTGGCTGGAAATGTGTTTCCGCATTTTGGTACAGAAATGCAGGGGGTACAACATTGTATCCTACGTTTCTTGCAACATATACCTTAAATGAAGCCATGAAACATCACAAAGAATGGAATACGTATAAAACCAAAATGAACACATCCTACATTGATATTGCCTCCATATTAGCAATGGTCTATGTTCAAAACCAAGAATTGAAGGTAAGTCTCTGCAAATCTATTTGTTTAAATAAAAACAAATTCTGAACACTATGACAGTGTTCAATCATGTCCATAAAAATATGAAAAACATGATTACAGACCTTCCATATAAACAAACCCTGTTAGTTTTTTTACCTTGTTGCTTTGAAGTCTTTTTCTTCAAAAGCAACAATTTTGGCAGACATTCTAGCCTTGATCCTTGTGGAGAGCTTTTATAGTTTATGAGGGAGGTGCATTAGAAAGTCTAATGAGGGTGCAACAGTCTTGTAGACATTGAGTGGGTGAGTAGGATGCATGCATGCTGTATCTGCAAAGGGTGCAGTTCCTAAGATAGATAGGGTGCATGCATGAGGAACATGTTCAGTTTGGAGGCATATTGCATGAGAGAGAGATTGTCTTGTATGCTTTTAGTTTTCTTTAGTGACGTTCTCTTCTAGTTAGGGTGAACTCATGCATGAGGTCGCAGTCTTTGCTAGCAGGTTCTTGCATCAGGGTTAGGGTTTTATCTCTTCTAGAGAGGTGCACCAGTCAAGGTGTCTACATTCATTGTAGATCTGTCATCTCTTATTATATAAAAGAGATGTCGAGCACTTCATTGTGGGGTTAGACAAATGAAGTTTTGAGCTAGATGCTTTGTAATTTATTTCAGTGAGGTGCTGCAGATTTTATCTGCTTGTCCTAATTCTCAGACTTATGTGTTTGTATATCTTGCATTCCTTATCCGTCATTTTGATCTGTGATTAATCAGTTTTCCATTCCTTACTAAGGTTTTTATTTAGAAGTGATGAAAATTCAACTTTGTAACAGAGCTATACCACTGAAGTCTTCCTGTCCATGTATGGAGAGATGAAATCCGTGAGATTGAGCTGCCTTTGGAGGAATTGAGTGAGTGTTGATTTTTAATCACTTAGCCTATGGATGATGTGATTCATCCACATGGATCGTATAGATAGCTGAAGGGAACTTTACAAAGGTTTAACAACAGCTTCAAAACAAACAATAAATAACAAAATACATTTTTCTAGTATATAAGTTTACATAGAGAATGAATTCCTTTGCAGTACCTAGCTATTGTCTAAGACTCTTGGTTTAACCAATTCAAGCAGGCTCTTATAGGAGGAATTCAAACTAACTTATCCTGAAGAAATGTTATCTGTAATATATTCCCCAATTTTAAAGTCTTTATCAATGATCCGCATTTAGAAGATATGCTCCAAATTCAGATCCAGACCAAAGGCTATGATATGGAAAAACAATCACATAACTTGAATGTCCATTACTATGTTTCCATGCACTATGATAATGCATTGAACCTTGCCATGCATAAACATCCTTCTGATAAATCTATTGGAAGTGTTCTATTGAAAGTTGATCCCAATACTGGCATCCTTGTTCCTTAGTTCCTTACCTAGGATGAACTCCAATTCTTGTCTGAGTGGGTTTTACCAGCTCCAAAACCAAATCCCCAAATCCAAATCAATTCCTCACACGTAATAGAAGATCATTCATTAGCTATCATACAATTCCCTGCTCACTAGCCTTCAATTTCTTGTTCACACCCACAAGTCCAAGCATGTAATAATCGAGGAATTTTATCCTCTCTTAAATGTACTGATTTCCATTCTATCGTACCTCTACAGCCTCATCAAAGTCACAATAGCCAGCGTGGTGAATCTTCCCAAAATAAAGATTATGATCAGCACTTTAGTGTTGTCCCTCCTACATAGTCTGTACATAATCCATTTTTGCACTCTTTCAATCTCCCTAAGAAATCCAAATTCCACAAATAATACCCAATGTTTCCAAAACAGGCTAGAAACACCTGCTAATGCGAGATTCCCACATGCACAATCTTACTACTTTGTTGTCAGAAGCTTGCATTACCAAAAGCCTTTAAAAAAGGAATTTAATACAACACTATATTCTTGGGAAAAATCCTCCTAAGGAATCTAAGCTCAGCTTAGCATCCAAGGCCAAGTCATGATATGTCAGGATTAGGATACAGAAAGCCTACTTCCCTGGAACAACAGAACCAAGATGAATTAAAACATCATAGAAAATAGAGAAAAAAATTTAGACAGCTAAAGGAAATATTTGATATCCCTTCCTCTAGGTTTACAAAAGTCGCTGCAAAAATTTAGAAGCCCACAATCTGAGAAATTGCAAACTTCTTGCAGATATACAAAGGCTATTCCCCATATAATATTGAATACCAATTCATGAAAAATATGATAACTTGGGATTTCTTTACTCATGAAGATTCAAAACAATCCAGAGAATCTTATTCAATGGAACAAAAGGAAATCCTAGATAAAGAATGGAAAGAGCATATGGTCACACAAAACCAATGGATATCATTCTATGAATGGTATAAATTTAGTCAAGACAACGCCAGAGATTCTAAAATGAATATGGTCAAAACTGAAAAAACCTAGTCTCCAGAAGAAAGACAACCTAAAAAAAGGAAAGATGGCCATAAATGGGAGTTGGCCAAAGGAGGAGAAACATATACTGCAACACCTTTTCCTCCAATCAAGCCTGTAACTGAACAAACTAGCAGGCTAGTGTTTGACAAGCACATATGAGGAAAGTGACCCAATGTCACTTTAGTCGCGTTCCTTTGACTACTTCGAAGTGTCGTGGCCTCCAAGAGGAGAACCCTTTAGATACTCTGCAAGACACTTGGACAAGCAACTACGTCTTCTACACAATGATGTTAGTGACCAGTTCCTTTAACCAATTAATTTAGGAATGAAGAAGACATACCAAGTAAAAAAAAGTGCTTATGGATGCAGATGTAAATGATACCAAGTCAATGTAATCAAATCAAGATATATGGAATTAGAAGCAATAGCATGTTAGAAAACCAAATATCATTAACCGTGTAACCACATACCATTCAATATGAGTGTAATAACAACAGTAAGTAATCAACCAATTTCTTCCAATGACAAGTAAAGGATAGGTACAATGGCAGCAGTATGATAGTATGACAGTATAACAGTCCCTTTAATGGCATTTAAAGTAGCATTCTTGTAACCAAGAGAGTGTATGCGACACATAATTTATACAATCAATGCAATCACACCACTTGAACCTTTCATCACCAATCCTGGCAGTGAATGACAACCATCAAAAGGAAGTTTCAGACTTGTATAGCAGCAGTGTGTTAACCCTTGAAAGATGTGTAACAAACATGGTTTAAGCATATAATGTAAACAATAAACTTTAATTGTCAACCATTTCTTTATGACTGTTAAAAAGGGTAACTTTCATACTGTATGTAAATATATTTTCAGGACTCTTTTATCTTAAAAATGGAAGTCCTTTAAAACAGTAACAAA
Source organism: Pseudotsuga menziesii (assembly GCA_001517045.1). Taxonomy (NCBI): domain Eukaryota; kingdom Viridiplantae; phylum Streptophyta; class Pinopsida; order Pinales; family Pinaceae; genus Pseudotsuga; species Pseudotsuga menziesii. Next base: position 348,798 of record LPNX010129387.1, on the reverse strand, counting down.
TTGTAATTAATGGCTAACCTGTTTGTTTTTTTTTGTGTAGGTGTTATGGCATGAAGGAGAGGACTGTCCAAGTGTTGAAATTATGCAAATTGCAGACCCTAACAGCAGTAAAGAGGAGGCTAAATAGAAGGTTGTTACAGCCTGTAAGGGAGGTAAGGAAAAAGGGCCGAGACCCTAGAAAGGAAAGGTGAGGATATTGGTTGCCTTTAGGAAGGGAAGCAAGGGTTTGGTAGAGAAAAGGACTCGGGGGGTTATCTTCACAAATTCATTCCACTAGATATGCTACAACCCCATAGATTGAGTATATTAAAGGTCTGATAAAGATGCCATAGGAGAAGATCATCAAGAACATTCAATACTAGATCAACTCCATACTCATGATAGAGATGTAGAAGAAGCCCTTACAGAAGTAATGATAGAGATCAAGCAAGTCCTTACCATCACTGGTAAAATCAATAAAAGGACTAAAAATATTTGGGTAAAGCAAAACCCAAGGAAAAAATTAGATATATTTAGACTACCTCTAAATTTCTGATCTCAGGAAATGTTTTTCTGGTTCCTTCCTTTGGAACAACAACATCCAAAAAATAAAGAAAGAATAGGAGCAAGGTTCAGATTGGACGAGAGACAAATTCAACCCAAGAAGCCTGGGCAATGGCAATCCAATCAATCCTTCCTGAAACTGAGGCTAAAAATGCCCAAGTAAGACATCCCATTAAAGGACTCCATACCATATGCACAGACCTCCAGCTCCAGATCTAGAAGATGGAATGAATATTAACCAAATGCCATGGTCACCAGAATTTCTATAATGGAACTTGAATGGATCTGGTACTCAGCAGATAGAACATGTGATACACAGAATGGTTACTGTCTATATAGCTTATGTAGCCAATGGAAAATATCCTAATTCTTATAGAATGATAATATAAACATTTACAGGAGCCCTGCAACAATGGTGGCAAAGAAAAATGACAATGGAAACATGGAACAAATGGGAACAAACAAAAATAAAAAATGCAGAGGGACTTGAAGAGTCTAACCTAATTGACTGCAGAAATAATAAAATAATGGGGAGGAATAACATAAAATATGACAGATAAAAACACCCAATTTTTGGTAAATATGAAAAGCCTCCTAGATTTTGAACAGTTTCACGGAGATTGGGTAATCAGAATACAAGTTGTAGAAAATGGCTATAGCAAAGTTTGGAAGAAAAATACATTTCTGCATTGCCAAAAAATTTCCAAGTATTTTTCACAAGTGCTTTAAGAAAACAATCCTTGACAGAGTACAGCTGGGATGAATACTATGACATAATACTTAGTTGTATAGGAGATAATAGCAACCACCACAAGCGAGGAAGGAAAAAACTCAGCTTTTTGAACAGCACCAGAATAATGTTTGTATTGACATGACAATGGAAAATGAGGATGTCGGGATGTTAGATTACACATTTTCCGTTATTACAGCACCATTTCTCCTTCCAGAACTGGTTGAAAGGGTAGCTAATATGTTCAACTATTTATTTTCAAAAATGGTGGGCCCTCAACAAAAAATTCTCACCCTCAAGGACCCTAAAAAATATGAATTCAGACCAAAGCAACTGTTGAACAAGTACAACATCAATTGTAGATACTCTAACTACATCTCATGTTGATGAGGATGTGAAATAGTCTAATTGCATTTCCATAAGACTTCTAGTTGTCATCATTGGAGGAGAGGTGTGATGCCTTGATGAAGCATGATGCTGAGATTGATTCCAGACTTGCAGTTGATGGGAGTATCGTAACTTCCTATATACTAATTTAGGGCTTGTAAATGGGAGTATCGTAACTGCATATGGCTTGTAACTTCCAATAAACTAATTTAGAAGTTAGAAGGACACTAAATATTGCAGCATTTTGCATATCCATTATGGTATTAACATTATTTACAGAATGCCCCAATTTCTTTATTAGTTATTTCTTTATAATGCCCTTTAGATAAAATTTCCTTCAAATGGACTTTCCAAACCTCTAACTTATGTTTCTATGGTAGACATGCATGTATTTTTCTTGTGTTTTTCAAATGTATGTACAACCTTTGTCAAATTATTCTCATATCTAATAGAGATGCGAAGTAAATATAAATCCAAAAGAGATGTTTCCACTAATGAAAGGTCTACAACTCATTACCAACCACTATAACTCCTAGAATCTGTCAACTAGTGTCATCTGAACAAATGAGACAATAACAAAGAAGTTGGAAGAGTATCATGGAAGTGCAAAGAGGCAGTCGGGGTAAATGAAATACCTATCCTATCATTTGAGGGCAATTTGTATGATAAGGGAACAATAAATATCTCTACTATAGTGATAAGGTGATTCTTTGGCAATCTAGGACCTGTTCCTGTCAGCATCCAATTGTGCTACGAGATAAGTTGTGTCATCTCAAAGCCCTTGAAAAGGAGCTATTAGATACTACAGAATTTTGAGTATCAATAAATCTTGATTGTTTCTTTTTCCCTACCAAGGCGACAAGATGGTGGCAGTTAAAGTGATATAGTAGAACACATCATCCATTGTACTATCATTAGTCAACATGCGGTGTCTCCAAATGAAAATCTCTCTAACAAATAAGCTACGCATTTCAAAATCTCATATCTAAGGAAGGAATGTTGAAAGAAGAATTATCAAGTCTCTTTGATCTCATAATACATTGGACATCTGAAGATGAAGTTCTATGTTATCTCTTCCCCCAGGCTCCAGTGAGAAAAGTTTGCATTTTCCTTGATCATAGCAAATTTATCACTCTGACTCCACTCTCGGCTAGTTAATACAAACTCTCAGTTGTCCTAGCATGTAATTCAGACCATGAGATCAATTGTTAGATGTACTTAAAATTATAATACTCAAGCATTGGTCCAAAATACTCTAAAATGAATCATATTGTAGGTTTAATAATGACATTACAGAGTAACACTTTGGATGAGATATCCTGAAGAACTACTGAAAGAATTTTCTCCCTAGTATTGCTAGGAATACACATAACTAAGCATGGTTGGGTACATGTTGATGTTGTGAATTTTTCCTCAAGGAAATGTTAATTTTTCCACACAAGTCAATAATAATAAAATTGACCCTTATAGATTTACCAAATGTTATGCATCCCAGAGTTGGAGCAAGGTGAGAAGAGCTAAACTAATCTTCTAGGTGAGAGGAAAGACACCAAACCTTTTCTTGAGAATTTTAGATTGTATTCTCGACATATCATGCTCCAATGACAAATCCATCATGTTAAAGCATATGATTTATTGCAGATAGAATTCCTCGAGTCTACGTCCAACCTGAGTTTAACACCCATCCCTTACTCCTTGCAAGCTTATTTGAGGGCAATCTATATGATAAGGGAATAATAAATATCTCTACTACAGTGATAAGGTGATTCTTGGGCAATCTAGGACCTGTTCCTGTTAGCATCCAATTGTGCTATGAGGTAAGCTGTGTCATCTCAAAGCCCTTGAAAAGGAGCTATTAGATACTACAGACTTTTGAGTATCAATAAATATTGACAGTTTATTTTTCCCTACCAAGGCAACAAGGTGGTGGTAGTTAAAGTCATACAGTAGAACACATCAGCCATTGTACTATCATTAGTCAATAGGTGGTGTCTCTAGATGAAAAGCTCTGTAACAAATAAGCTACACGTTTCAGAATCTCATATCTAAGGAAGGAATGTTGAAAGAAGCAATATCAAGTCTCTCTGATCTCATAATACGCTGGACATCTAAAGATGAAGTTCTATGCTCTCTCTACCTCTAGGCTCCAATGAGAAAAGTTTGCATTTTCCTTGATCACGACAAATTGATCACTCTGGCTCCACTCTCAGCCAGTTAATACAAACTCTCAGTTGTCCTAGCATGTAATTCAGACCATTAGATCAATTCTTAGATGTACTTAAAAGTATAATACTCAAGCATTGGTCCAAAATACTCTAAAATGAATCATATTGTAGGTTTAATAATGGCATTACAGAGTAATACTTTGGATGAGATATCCTGAAGAACTACTGAAAGCATTTTCTCTCTAATATTTTTAGGAATACACATATTTTGACTAAGCATGGTTGGGTACATGTTGATGTCGTGGCTTTTTCCTCAAGGAAATGTTAACTTTTCCACACAAGTGAATAATAATAAAATTGACCCTTATATATTTACCAAATGTTATGCATCCTAGAGGTGGATCAAGGTGAGAAGAGTTGAACTAATCTTCTAGGTGAGAGGAAAGAAACCAAACCTTTTCTTGAGAATTTTAGATTGTATTCTCGACATATCATGCTCCAATGACAAATCCATCATGTTAAAGCATATGATTTATTGCAGACAGAATTCCCCGATTCTGCGTCCAACCTGATTTTAGCACCCATCCCTTACTCCTTGCAATCTTATTTAGGTTTGTCTCCTTTCTTCATGAGATCCATGCTATGGACAATTTAACATAGTGGAAGAGATATCCCATACTAGGTGCTTCATTCCTCAGAGGACATCTCCATGGATATCCCAAAGAAAAGACGGTGTTGGTTCTTGAAGGCTTCTTCACTCCTTCTAATCCATAGGCATTTCTATTGAGCATCTCACCGAATTGAGATACTCTTTGGATTTCCATCATCACCTTCTCTCTTCAAATGGAAGATCAATAAGGAAACCAAACAGGGCATATACAAACAATTTATTAAGGGTACTTGTATAACCTCCTCATCCCTCTTGGCTCTAAGATGGCCTTCTATCCTTCACATTTTTTACAGCTAATAGGAAGCCTCATTATCCATCCCAATTAAATTCAAGCACCATTGATCGCTTCCCTCAAGATCCTCCTCAGCTAGTGGAGGGTTTGTTCTCAATGCTCATCAATTACACATAGAGTCCCATCACCGCATCCCATGAATGGGTAGGATATTTCAAAGATGTCATGGACATAAGGTCGATACGTAGGAGCACCTTTCAATGTCCCATAGCGATTCAAAAAACATTTTACTCAATGTCAAGTTTCATGAGGATTTATAGCTACCTCTTTTCAACACCAAACCACATATGCTTGGCTTTCGATGACTCTTCCATTAAGTCAAGGAGAGGATAAATTTTATCTTCATGTTTGAACTGCAATGGTTCCATTCAGTCCTTTATGGGTACTTTTTAGGATGTGCTCTCCACACAGGACCTCATATTCCTCACCAAGATGCATGATAACCTCAAGACAACACTCCAACCTATCAAGAGGTATCACAAGGTCTCAATTTTTGGATGTGACACATAGATATCTAGCTAAGCTTGTGGGTCAAGAGATTTCATTTGCTTCATTCGAGACTCCAATCTAGGGTATCAATTTTGGATTTTGATGTGCATTGCAAATTTATGTGGATTTGAATTCTAAGGCCTGAATTCCCCTCTTTGAAATGTCTTCATTGTTGTATACTACCCAATCCTCAAGATTCAAACTTCACTATGATTGTAAACCTTTCCTTGACCTATATCTAGTGATCCTCTCTCTATGGGATATCATTTATTTTAGAGATTTCAATACCCTCACTGGATCTATAGACATCAACCCATTATCAAATTAAGATGCATATTGCCTCCACAAGATAGACTTAATTGTTAGTTTACCTGGTTCCTCCAATTCTATTCTCCATTTGTTTTTTCCTTCTAGAATTTGAGTTGTTTGCTTGGCTTCTGATAGAGGAAGTTTGCACTTGTGTGAGGGAGATCTTCATGCAAGGATGGTGAATTACTTATGAAGACATAAAGGAGACAAGGCACATTAATTAGATAGAGAAGAGAAGTCAGCAGCCAACATAACTTGCAACGAGTATTAGTAGTAAAGATTGTTGTGTTATAGTTGTTATTTTTGGTGTTTTGGATGAGTTAGAGAGTGAAGTTTTGTTTTTATGTGGGCACATTGTGTGTTACATCAGTTGTTGTCATTCATTCAATCTTAGTAGAGGGATTCTGCTAAAAAGTGAGCTAAGGTAGTAGAGTTATTCCACTAGTGTGTGATGTTATAGTTTTTGAGTTAAAACTTCCATTAACCACCTAGACAATAGGTTTTTTAACATAGGGAATAATCTGTAGTTTTACAAGTTGAGAACACCCTTTAGAGCCTACACATCACATTGATATTATTTGTCATGCTTCCACTTAGATTTGACTAGTCTGTCCAGGTAGATAATATCATGATATCATAAAGAATTAGATCAAAAGCATCTACAAATTGGAAAACCTCAATATCAAATACCTTTGGAGCACACAATAAAATATATAAGGCCATTGGAAGTTGGAACCAATAAACCTATTTTCAAGAATTCCCCACCCATCCCTCAAGGTCCAAAAGACTATGTTAGTTCAAGCTGGGATAGACCTCTCAACAAGTGAACTTTGCCAACCCTAACCTTGAGTGAACTTGGTTGTATGTAATTTTTTCAATCTCATGATATGGGAAAAAAATTTCCAATTGGAAGGAAAAATACAATGAAACAAATGACGTGTTTATTACACTAAGACCATGCTATTTAGTTTTTCACAACAAACATATTCCTCAATCTTAATAACAACATAGTTAATGCATAAAAGTTGGAGATCCTTACTTACCTTACTGACAATTCCCAGTATTGCATCAACATAACTAACTGAAATAATTGAATAGAGATTGATGCCATCTCTTTCAATTCCTGGAATCTCCTTCATGTTGAGGTATACATAGAGATCTCCAGCAAGGCCCCTGCATCAGTCTAAAAACTCTATAACCTTATTAGTATGATAGAATCTAACTAAAAGGAGATGCTAAATTTTTTTATAATTAAACAAAGGTTCTCTCTCATTGGAAGCTCTAAGAAAAATAAAAGTGTGACATCAAAATTTAAATATAATATGAACATACAAACTTACTGTAAAGAACTAAGTGACAGAGATAGAAGAAGTGACTGCCAGCGCTGAAGAGATTATAGTTTTAGTAGTTATCATTGAATATTATCATAGAGCAACAACTTTTATGCCATAATAAATGATCCAAAAGTAGCTTTCTTTGGCCATAAAAGCTTACCAAAACAACAAAGCAAGGAAAACTTGGCGAGCATGCCTGAGCTATTTTACCTTGTTATGCTTCCTTTCCTCTTTCCCCAATAGTTAGGGAGAATCAATGTTCATGCAGTGGGTTACTATATAGGCATATTTGAGAGAAAGAGAATGGTAGGATAGTATTCATCTCTCGGCACTTTGTAGCAGCAGACCACTTATCACTCTCTCATCCTTCAAGCCCTACACCACTAGCACCACCACAGGAAAGGAAAGCTACAACAACCTGTCAGTTGTCACTCAGTATGATGCAATCTATCTCTTGGGTAAAATGTGATTAAGTCCAATTATGGTTTGTTCTAGCTCCTTGAATCTATTGGTTACTGTTGATAATCATGCTAAGCAGCAGAATACATGAAGAAGAATGCATGTTACAGGTCCTAGGATCATGATTGTATACATACACAGGGCAAGGATGAACTCAAAGCGGTCCAAAATCAGGCTTCGAATCATGTACAAGGATGATGCATACACATTTTCGATGATGATATGACAGTGATGCATCTATAGCAGTATGGAATGAACTCTCAGCAAAAGGAATATGATGAGATGACATGTGGCATCTTGGGCAAAGATGGACCAACAGATGTTGATGACCAGCTTGATCAGCAGCATAATGATGGGGGGAGTAGGAAATATGAAGATCAAGCATCCAAGGAAGGCATGAAGTTGAATGATTGAGTGGCTGAAGGAGCTAGCTAATATGATCAACAAATTCATATATCAGACCTTTGATAAACTAAGAAAAATAACCAATTACATTGAAGTTTAGATCTGAGTATAAGTGACATCAGGGATAAGTGACACTGTATGCAATGAGTTTGCAGAAAGATTCAACCCTGCTAGTACTAGTCTTTGTGGCTGAAGTTTATGGTTTACAAAGACATTCAACATTTTTTTTCTATTTGTTCTTCAATTGATAGAGGAAGATAAAGGTTGTGATTTTCTTAGTTTCTATTCATTGTAATAATGGAAGCTATGATACTCTGCATTGTTGTTTCCCCAATCGCAATCAAATTTGGAAAATTTGTAGTAGGAGTTACAGACTAAAACATTTCCTTCCAGAGTTGATCCATCGATGTATTGCATTGCAAGCAAATGTTTGGCAGTCCTCTCGATTGGAGCACCCAACTTCAACATAGAGCCATTTATGGCTACAACGAGAGATGTAGTGAATTTGGTATCTTCTAGCTTCATAGAATCCATGGAATCCATGATCGATGAGTGATCCAATTGATTCAGATCTAATACATTTCTCATATTTTTAGGTAATGGAGTCAAGTGTTGGAAGCTTCCTGCATTTAAATGTGTTTGCATATGTAATCCTATATTAGGTGGGTTGACTTGTATTCCTGCGCCATTAGGACAGTTGTCTAAGAGGTCAAGTGCAATTGTTGGAAACTAACTCAATGTTGATATTCTGGTAATGTTGCTTGGAAAGGGTATTAATAGGTTGTCTGCTACACAATTTGTTCTATCCAATCCCTCATCAATGAGGTGGTTGTACTAACCGGCCTGCATGACTTCTATAGCCAAACGACTCAGAGAATGAGTGTGTTTGCCTTCGTAGGTTGTCACTACGGTCATTGATTCTTTAGTGCATCTTTGAACCTGGATGAAATCCACCATAATTTTAACATATTTATAGTAGCAGGTCGGTTTGTATGTAATTGACTTCATTCCAGAAAAGAACAAGGTCTAACTAATCTTTCGACTTGGAAATTGGGTGCCATAATGAATTTGTTATAAGATCTCACATTTGGATTGTTTCTTGTCATTTTTTTCCCATATTTTCCCCATTGGAAACCATCTCTTATTACATCAAAATGAATTACACATAAATGGATAACAAGGATATATAGAGAGAGAACAATACAAATATTACAGGTCACAGATTTCCAAATAACACATTATAACCCAATACTGTAGAAACTTTTCTATATTTCTCCTTTTATGTGATAAAATGCCCAAATCATATTTTGTCCTTATAAGTCTATGGGTACTTTCTACAACTTGACTGCTATTGGGAATGACTGATCTCTTCGTGTCTGTAACCTAACACGACATGATGTGTAGAGTAAAGATACTAGTGCAGACCTATCTAAACCCTAGATTGATACTCATGACGGTTCCAAGCTCTATGATGCATGTCAATCAACTTGGCTTGGATGGGTTGGGGTTTTGTTCACATAAATTCTGCATATCAGAAAATAAAGAATTCTATTATTACCATGGAATCCTCGGTTCTTGTCCACATGGATACCATTATTTTTGGTGAAGCCATCATCTGCTTGCTGGAGCCCTTGCTCAGTCCACTAATATTCTTGTTTGGTATACCATTATTTTTGGTGAAGCCATCATCTGCTTGCTGGAGGCCTTGCTCAACCCGCTAAGATTCTTGTTTGGTAACTCATCCATAGACAAATTAATCATCCCATTCTAAATCTGGTACAATTAGAGGTAATTTATGACAAGGAAGTTGCATATTGTCCATATATTTGAGGTTCTTCCCGTCTATTTGATCCCAAACTCATAATTTTTATAGCTGCAATGCCACAGATATGGATGCTAATAGCTCCCCGATAATATCTTATCATTTGTTGTGTTTCCTGCTATAATGATGGTAGCTATAACATTTTAAAACTTAGTCCATAGAGCCTACCCTTTCTTCATCATTCCTTGTGAAATTCTCACTCCTTTCTTCACTCCAGGTCCTGTTCGAAGCTAGGGCTCGATGGATGGGTTTTAGCTGATATTTCGTGACCATGAATCTATGAAAGGCTGTTTAATATGTCCTAATTTGCAACGTTGTTTTGTCTAGTCAAAATACCTTCGAGAAAACTCTAAGACATTAAAGGAAATATCAATTGTCTCACATTATGAGTTATTTAACCAAGAATACTAATACTTACAAGAATATTAATGGTTACATGGGTGATAAAAAGGAAGTGATAGTAATTTTAAACCAAAAAACCAATAGTCACATTAAGAATACCAATAGTTACATTGGTGATAAAAAGGAAGGGGTGGTTATTTTAACCAAGAAAACCAATAGTTACATTGGAGATAAAAAGTAAGTGATCAAATTAAAGGTGATAAAAAGCAAGTGATCAAATTAAAGAATTGTGTTAGGAGTGAGGTAGGGATTTAACCATAGTTTTTATTAATAAAAGTTAAGAGTGTAGTTTGTTATGAATATATGCGAAAAGAGGAAAATAATGGAAACAATAAAATGTATAAAGGGATAAATATTATAAAAGATGGGTCAGTTCTTTTTATCTTATTTAGTTAATATGTGGGGCTCGTAAACAAGGTCACTCGGGTTCAATTCCCTTTAGGAGTGAGCTAGTTGAGAGGAGATACTTAAAATCTAATCAGTTGGGTGTGGTCCTGTAGAGATTCTAGAAAAGAAACAAAAAATTATAAAAGAGATAAACATATTAAAACACAATGTAATCAAATAAGATAAGATAATTTTATCAATGTCCAACAAAAACCTACAAAATTGGGTCAATAGGTCCATAAGGTGCATCCAACAATGAGAAATTAAGAAAATGATTGAATAGTCCAAAATTGTCAAATTCCCACTATGTCAATGTTTGCAATCATGCAACATTGTCTTTGTTCCATTCTATGCTAATAAACATGACTTCAATTACACATTTTCCCTTGGAAATTCATGGTACTCAACCAACTACACAAATTTCTCAGAGCTCAACAAATTATGGACTTTAGTTGATTGTTGACCTTCAAACTAATGAGTTGTTGAATATTTCATATCAAGATTCAAAGTAGTAAGTAATGTTTGAGGAAAAATTGTATCCCCTTCTAGCTCACATGAGAAATGTGCCAATCAAGCAAACCCTCTCAGAGAATATGGAGATGTTCACACCCATATTATGCCATGCACTCAAATTTATCACGAGGTCTCTTCTAAGACACTTCCTAATGGGATAAATTTGTATGCAATACTATCCCCAACTACATTTCCATGGGTCTTTTCCACCAAATTCCAATAGTGAACATGCTTTATTGTTGAATTTCTTGATCTAAGCACACTCATAAAATTACTACTCTAAACGTGCACATTAATTTGTGGCCATTACTAGAACATTTTGGTTGTTGTCCAACATTATGAAGATAATGTGAAGGTTGTGGCATTGATGCCTAGCACCACCTCTTAACTAAGAAGTTTAGTGTAGATAGAATATCAATAACTTAGTTTCTTTCTTTGTCATAAAAAGAAGTGAAACATTAAACTTGGATCGAGGACGTTGGCCGAGAAGAGTTGTGCACATCGTGAATCAGTTGGGTGGTGACGTCAAATGCAAAATTTACCTGATCACTAATGCATAAAGGAGGTTTAACTTGATAGTGATAAGGAGAGGTCATCACTGCATTATACGTATCATATTCTATGAGGCGAGGCATGTAAGAGGTTGAGGAATCAAAATAATTACCTAAAACTCTAAGATGGGGTTGGGCCTCTACCTTTAATACCGCATATGGATTTGAGACTAGTTTTGGGTCAGCACCCCAGTTTAATTATAATTGAGTCTTTGATTGGTTAAATATTGTTCTTGGTGCTTCCACTGGTTCAATTATTATTGGATCAATTGCTACGACGTTTAAAGGAACTAAGCCTGGTGAAGCTACGTCAACTGGTGCAACTAGTTCGATGGTCACAGATCATGATAGTTATATTGAAATTAGAAAAGCACCTCAGTATGGGACTTGAGACTCTTACATTGAAGAATCAACAACTAGTTATGATGCTTCAAGGTATCGATATGGTACTGGTTCTAGTACCTAATTTTCCTTTGGCACATGCTTAACAGTTTGCTTCAATGGTGCAGCAGGGATAATATGGTCAAGAGAAAATTCATGCAATTGCTTTGTTGGATCTCTGAAGATCAAGGTGCATGGCACCAATATTACTAATAGAAGGTAGACAATTTACAAATTTTACTAAATTGTAACACTTTATTGCCACAATTGCAATTTTCCATGACACAATTAAAAATGACTAATTCATATTCTTCTAGCTAGTCATTTTTTATGTCGTGACTAAATTAGTCGTTTATGTTAGTCATTTTTAACTCTGTCACTTATTATCTAGTCATATTTGTTAACTAGTGACTAAATTAGTCATTAATTTTAGTCGTTTATAGTTGGGTCAATCAAAATTGCTCATATTTAGTAGTAAATCACTTGAAAAACCTGTAGTGACTAGGATGTCTAGTCATGTAGTAGCTAATTCCTCATTTTGTACTAGTGAAAAGAAGGTACATCTATCACATGTCTTGGGGTTGGCTAATTCATAATGGCCTCAATCTTTTTAGGGTCTACATATATTCCCTCATATGAGATGATGTGACCCAAATAATGAATCCTATCTTTGTAAAATTCACACTTGCTCAAATTTGCATACAACTTATGCTCCCCGAGCATTTGCAATACCAATCTCAGATGTTCTTTATGCTCTTCCTCATTCTTAGAATAAATGATAATGTCATCAAGGAAGACAAGAACAAACTTGTATAGATACCAGCTGAAAACACTGCTCATAAGGCACATAAATGTAGCTAGTACATTTTTGAGACCAAATGGTACCACTACAAACTCATAATGTCCATACCTTGTTTTGAAGGCTGTCTTATGAATGTCTTCATCCTTTATCCTTACCTGATGGTTACCAGACCTTAAGTCAATCTTGGAGAATACCTTTGCTCCTCTCATTTGATCAAAGATGTCATCAATCCTAGGAAAAGGATATGTGTTCTTTACAGTGACTTTGTTTAGCTGTCTGTAATAAATACACAATCTAATTGTACCATATTTATTCTTTACAAACAACACAGGTGCTCCCCAAGGGGACACACTTGGTCTGATATACTTATTTTCCAACAACTCTTGCAGCTGCATCTTCAGCTCTAGCATTCTGGTGTACTCATCCTGTAGGGTGTCTTGGACACTGGTGTTGCTCCTGGGACAAGTTTAATTGTAAAATCAATGTCCCTCTTTGGAGGAAGTCCTGGAACCTCATCAGGAAAAAAAATCCCTGAATTCTTGTAATGCATGAAAGTCCTCCAACCTAGGAGTTCCATTCTCTGTTGCCTCCAACACATGGGCTACATACACTCTGCAACCTTTCCTATATAACTTGTTCAACTGCATTGCTGAAATCTTCTTGACAGAAATAACTTTTGGAATGCTTCTTTGTTGGATAAATTTTCCTCAATCTCGCGACCCAGGTTCGACAAACCCACAAGACCAAAAAAACACCCAAATACATCGGCCTGACAGAGCAATCCTAGTCGGCAACACCAGTGAGACAGGTGCAGTCTCACCCGAGATATCTTAATGTGTAACTTCCAAAACCATGTTTCCATAGTCGATGAGGGATTACAGTCCCCTAGCATGTAGCCAAGGAGCTCAAGAGATTCAGAAGGTTGGAGTATTTTTACTAACTCAACAGCGGCGCAACAATGCGACACAGCCAACATGCGACACTAGATTTCCCTTAACAACTTAACAACTGGTGAAACTATGTGATGTAGATGCTTCCTTAAGAATAAAGGACAGTGGACCAACTGTATTACAACTTAACAGTAAATGAACAAGAAATAATACGAATGCTTTGACAATGCTTTAGTCATTCATTCATTCAACTGCTTTTATAAATATTGTGAAATTAATTTAAACATTAAGTATAAATAATGCAACATAACCGATAACTAATCACAACCATTCAACAATCACATTCATTCGACACAAGATGTAACTTGGAAACCCAACCGGGAAAAACCACCAAGGTGCTCTTCATTTGGCATCAGAAATATATGGCAACTTGCAGTCTGTGACTTGACTACAGACTATTTTGAGATATGTCTATTTAGCTCATACTCTTCCTTTCTCTCATGGTCTCTATTTTATTATGCTTTCTTCTACTCCTATTGATCCATACACAGCCTGGATCGACTCTTATACTCTACTGTTTGCACACTCAGCGGTAGGCTAATTCTTACAAAATGGTCTGCACACACAGATGCAGATCTGCGGCCCAAAAGCCTCCTATAACTCTACTATCAGGCTTCTCTCTAATTTCTTCAATTATTTCCTATGTTCAACAACTGAACGAAGCAAACCCTTACACAAAACAGGTTCCTTCTATTTATAGATTTTACAAGACCAGGCAGGGTCTACTGGGTACAACTTATTTACTACAGTCATAAATAGCCACAAAAACATCTTTCATTACATTTATTACAGGCCATACCTAGCTGAAAAATCATCCTTATTACATTTATTATAGGCCATAACTAGCTGCAGAAATGTATTTCAGCCTGTTTGTATAGGTCATAACTAGCCGCAAAAACCATCCTTCAGTCTTTTGTCGACTCGAAGCACCTACGGTCTTCCTAACCTATCGCTTCCCAGCCTTTACTCTTCTACCTACTCGCAGATTCTCTTTTGCTTCGTCGCACTGCTCCTCATCGCAGCTTTCTTTCCTCTGTGCTTCCTTTCCTTCCTTTACCTCTTCCTTCTTGTCATGCACTTGTTTTTCTTGCCTTATGCTTGCGCTTTTGTTTCTTCCTTGTTCTCTTTCCTGGCCCAACACTCTTACAACTCTTAAGTTGCCTTCTTCATCCAAGAACTTAAAAGTCTTGCTGTAATAGTCAAGCTTTACTCTACATTCTTCCAACCAATCCATTCCAATGAGAACATCATAGGAACCAAGTGGCAGAACATTCAGATCTGCACAAGTGACTAATCCATTCATGACTAATGGACATTTCCTTACCACTTTACCGACCTTTCAATTGGTTCCAATGGCTAGTTGGACTAACCACGACTTACTATGCTTTAGATTCTTAAAAGCACAAATCTCAACTACTCTAGGAGTAATATAACTGTGAGTAGATCCAGGGTCAATCAAAACAGAAACAGACTGCTCATCAATCTTACCTGCAACCTCAATCACAATTGACTAATGATGTTCCTGACAATCCTCCAAGGATGCATAAATTCTAGGGATTGTCCTTGTTACTTGATCCATAGTTTTTTCCTCTTGAATGTGGTAAGATAGCCTTACAATCCCATTCTCAAGTGGACAATTCCTACGCAGATGGGGTCCTCCACATCTCCAACATTGGAGAGCTTATTTGCTTTATTTTGGATTTCTTGGCTTCTCCCCCATCACCTTAGCTGGTTGGTTCGTAGCTTGTGATGGCTTCTTATGTTGATTTTTGAAGTTAGAGGGTTTGAAACCTTTCTTCCTCTGATCACAATTTTTTCGTTCTTCTTATCCTTCCATTTCTTATGGTAATCATATTTTCCATTATTCTGATCGTAACAACACTTAGCTTTCCTGATATCCTCTTCCAAAGTTCTAGGATCATCAAACTCAATCCTAATTTATAAGGCTGAGGCATCCCACTCAGAAAACGCTGGATTTTTACGTTATCATCCCGATATACCTAACATACCTCAATAGTTCCAAGAACTTATTGGCATACTCTTCCATGGTGTGCTTCCCCAATCTTAGCTCATGGAATTCTTTGATCTTACCATCATAGTACCGATTAGAGAGGTACTTCTACCTAAAAAACTTCAAGAATTGTTTCCACACAATATTCTTCTCTCTGATCTTCTTCACTTGCCTAAAGTGCTACCACCACATGGATGCTCTTCCAGTCAAATTGAAGATGGCTACCCTAGCCTTCATATTTCTGGAGTAGGATTGGACTTGGAAATATTTTCTCATCCCAAGAAGCCAGGATTCAACTTCTCGACCATTCTTTACCTCACCATCAAACGTAAGAGGCTTAGCCTTCTTAAATTCATCACGTGAGTTCTTCCTGTAACGCCTATTTCTCTTATTCTTGCAAGGAGAAGAACTTGAATCCCCAGTGGATCCTTCAGAGTCAGAGGTCCCACTAGAATGTCTCTTTCTTCTTCTAGCACCGCTCCTACTTCCTTCTGGATTTATTAATCGATGCTTGAAGTTCATCCACCTCTAGATGTCTGTCAAACTCTGCACCATGGTAGCATTCAGATTATTTTTCTCTTCCTAAGACTTAACTAATCTTTCATTATATTCCCTATAACTTTGCATCTCCACCCTCAAGCTTCTCATTGTGGCTACAATATCTGGCGGAGTTTCTTGGAATCTCCTTCTGTTGGACTCTGTATCAGCGTTTTCAGCTCAGATGTTTTCTCCCATAGCATATTCCTCATGCACATAGGGGTTCTATGCATCATCATACATGTCATAGGTTCTCATGGCTGAGCCAAAAACCCACTTCTTCAATATGTATTATGACTCTGCAAAATGTGTTAACAATGTTGTTTTTTAGTTACATAGTGAATTAAGAATTAAAACCATTTACTTCCTATCACCGGGCCCATCCTGGCCCAATGCTGCAACCTGTAGCTCTGTTAACCGCTCAACTTGGCCCACTCAGGCCCAGCGTTGCAACCCACAACTCTGATACCAAAATATAGTCTACTACAATGTTGGTATCAGAGGGTATTCTTATCTCTTTTAACTACTCGATCTGGCCCATTTAGGTCGTAGTGTTGCAACCAATAGCTCTGATACCAAACTGTAACGTCCCCATACCCCATAATGTGGATTATTAAAAATTTTGCTTCAAGAACACTTGTTCTCCCTTCAATCAGTAGGGCACAGACACTCACACACTCTTCCACATTCGTTCTTAGGATTAAGAACCTCTATACATCATGGTAACAGTTTCTCCGTCACTAACAGATTCTTTCTGTACGTAGAAACCTTCTTTCACACTGAACCCGTTCCTTCTGCACTTCCGCTTTCGCCCTTTCGACCTCATAAATCGAAAATCAAAAACGTAACGTGTGATAGAAAACAGGCACCGAGTCTTCCGCCTTCCGCCCTCAGAACTCGGAATTTGAAAACATAACGCTTGACGGAGTCCTTCAACCACCGTTCCGTATTTCACCTTCTGCCTTCGGAACTCAGAAGTCGAAAAACTATCAAATGGCAAGACCTCTATCCTTGTTGCCTCCTTCCACATTCTGCCTTTCCGCCCTCAAGTGTGGAACTCAATAATTGGAAGACCAACGCTCTACCTTAACCTTTTTCTGGATTCCCACCTTCCGCCTTCTGCAGGCGGATCCCAGAAGTCGAAAATCCCACATTCTTCTTGGATTTAAACTTGTTTCTTCCGCCTCCCGTATTCTTCCTTCCACTGTGGATTCGGGGGTGCAGAAACACTGAGATCAACTGCAAACTGACTCTTTAACCAGGCTTTTCTAACCTCCATGGACTTAAGCAAAATGCATTGAACATACAAGGCCAAACAGAAGTAAAGTGCAAGGAAATATACACAAGTAAAAACCTCTACTTAGTCATCATCAAGCATCCAACATGAACATAGTGATTCATAGACAAATATATGGCATAAACAAGCATAACATAGATACTTTTACAACAGTGAATCCTACTTCATTCATAGCAAGCATTCTTCCTTATCAATTAATCACATTCATTCATAAGGAACTTCAATGTGTAAACAAGAATAACAGAGAATACTTATCTGGATGATAAAGTTATTCCATAGCTAGATATGTTGATGCAACGTTCCACCCAACCATAGGCCAGTATGTTCATTAATCTCTCAACACACTGCCACCCCCGAGATGGGCATGGTTTCCACAAGGAACTAGGGAAAACAACAGGCCTACACACGACCGAACATAATCACACAGTCAAGCCAACACACTGTTGGGTTTCATAGACTATCCAACCAAGCCAATAGACGATTGGGTTTCATAGGCTACTAGGAAACAGGCCAAAACATCATAGGACACAACCAAACCCACCAACAATTGGGCTTATTAGGTTGTCGAGGCAATGGAAAGATAGAATCGCCAAGCTAGTGAGTTCAACCACATATCCATGGGAACCTACACAATATTTGGCTTGGCCTACTCAATACCTGCACCACCAAACACAAGGAACTATTCCCTTCACTACTACATGGTTCCTCAGGCCATACCTTCCCTTCCAGTGCTCTTCAGGGTGTGTAGAAAGGATTTACCATCCCTCTTGATCTATCTGTGAGGTTCCTTTCTTCACTAGGTATATCTTCCCATTCTGGCCTCTTCCATTCCTTGGTCTTCAAACTAAAACATGGATGCACAGCACAACAATCCACAAGGAAAACTCAGCCTCATAGGATCCACTCTGTAACACAGAGGAAACATGGTCTCATACCACAATGTTACACAGACAAACACTATGAAACCACACTGGTCCGCAAATCAGGATGGTCGAACCACCAACAACGTGCATGGACAATGGATCAGAATGATCAAATCATTTGGGACAACAGAAGGGTAGAATGGTGAATAACCATGAGCAAAAAAATGACCCTTTTCCCTCCCGCTCGACCAACAACGTGAATAATACCCCAACGCTCAGCACAACTCAGGGATGAGGGAATGGGCATGCATTCCCACACACGTATACTTGCTGCAGAAGCAACAATATGGGTTTTGTAGACTACAGGCTTGCTCAGTCAAGCCATCGGACTACCATGCCTTGCTCTGCCCAAGGCATTAACTGCCTCAACCAACTTCTGGAAGAAATTGATGATTGAGGACAGTCGAAAAAAGGGTAACTGAGGATTTATTGGTTTCCCCATTGACATTTGGTCACACCCTATTGGCTTAGGGGGGTTTGAAGAACTCCCCACCCTATCACTTGTGGAATCATGCCCCCATCTCTTTAACGTTTGCAATCACATAGCTAGTTGTGGTATTATATTAATTTTGTACGTTTACATGATATATCAAGATATATATCTATATTGTGCTTGACTTAGCACCAAAACCATAGGGTTCAACCTTGATCACCTATCTGCAATACATCAATCAATGGTAGGGCCTTGGCCTTGAGCTCCTCGCCATGATTTTCATACAATATTTACATCATGCAAAATTAAATACCACGGGGACAAAACTGGGGTATTACAACAAACAAAGAGATGCTAGTTGTATCTTTATCTCTTCTTCCTCGATATTTTGAACTCAAAAATACACTTCAATATGCCTAATCCAATTGTTCAACTTCTTCATATTTGATTCACCGTTGAACATGGGAAAGTTGAACTTCACATACTAATTTAGAAATGGCTTCTTAGAAGCCCCTTTTAAACGACAATTGGATTAATGAGAGGAAGATGAAGAAGAAGAACTCGAACTAGAGGAAGGAGATGGAGGTTTAGGAGGATCCTCTCCATCTTCTTGATTTACTGAGGTTGCATCCTCCTCTTTGGACTTTTCTTCTTTTTACCTTTCTTGATCACCCTCTCTTGATAATATGCAAATAGTTGCTCCACACAATATGCCATTTGATAAAAGGTCTTTTGGAAATATTTTTAGAGCTTGGTGCATACATCTTCCTCTTCCATCTTTTTCTTCTGTCGTACACGACCAATCTCAAGATCGTAAGGTACCAGTACACCTTCTCCTTTCTTGAGTTTGACCCTTGTTAGCATTTATACTCACAACCAAAAAGTCACAAGTCCCTGCTCTAATACCACGTGATCATGATCTTTTAAATCATTGACTTATCATTGGTTTGTTAGTTAAAAAGACCATGAATGTATGAATGGGCACATAAAAGGAATATAACACATAAAAGAGACATGCACCATAAAATCACACAAGAACCACTTGATAACAGAGTTCATCCCTATGGGACTACATCTCCAGCTTTCTCTTCAATGGGGAGGTCGTTTTTTTATGATCTCAGCAAAAATATCAAATACATGGAAAATATGGCTTTGATACATTGATACCTTGGTGTTTGGAGAGAATCTGTCGATTGGATCCACAAAGGGTTGTATTAACAACTACAAAATGTGAAGGAAGTGAAAAATGAGTCCAAATGCTCCCACCTTCTCTTCACAAAATCTACAACACTACCTTCATCTCTTTTTCACAACAATGACTATATAAAAAACAAAGTCTCCAAGCACTCCCCAGTTTTCACAAAACTATCTCCAATTTTTTCACTCCACCCAAGAGTTCTCCACCAAAAATATTGGATTCCCCTATGAACACTCAACCTTATTTATATACTCCAAAATCTCATAACAAAACTCCAAATTTAAAATATTTTACCCCAAAACTACAAGATTTAATCCTAACCCCACTTACATATTTGGGTAATAAAATATATGGTTGTATCCCTGCATCACAATAATAGTTTGGCCAAATCCAAAATTAAAACATGTTTGGCATATATGTTTTGTGGCTCACCATTAACAAATAGCTATATCCAAACTTCAACTTGTAATAGTGGCATAGGACAAATAAATTCGTTGGCATAACATGTTCCATGGGCTTCTATATCCAAACTTCAACTTGTAATAGTGGCATAGGACAAATAAATTCGTTGGCATAACATGTTCCATGGGCTTCGTTCCCTTTTGAGCGTATCTCAGCCCATATTTTAAAGATATGTTCTCCATATAATTCGTGGCAATTCTAACATTTGGCTTATTATAACCAACAACCATAATACAATACTCATCGGCAGTGGTTACGATCAACCCACTTTTAAATATAACAGAAGTTTGTTAAAACACATGTGCTAATATATGGGTGCGCCCCATGTGGGCATGTCTGTTGTAGCTATGTGCCAAGAGGGCATCCCTTAGTCCCCTCCCACGTGGGCTTCGTTCTTGGCTCACGGTAGTGTGGTGGGAGCCCCGTGGGCTAGGCCACGGGCTCTCGGCCCCCTTGTTCTCCACCATATCAATATTAAAGCTTAAATATAATGATTCTCATATTCCTTAACAAGGATGTGCTTGGCATAGAGGTGAAAGTGTTGGATTGCTTGGTGGGAGGTCATGGTGTTGATTCTCATGGTAGTTGATATGAACCAACTTTTTAAACCAATATGGACTTGCCACTTGGCACCTTGTGATAGGGCTACGTGGTATATGTTCAATGCCATTTGTCAATTTTTTGAAGTGTTTCGAGTCATTACTTAGTCATAATTACCATGCCATGCAGCACTCTGTGAGATTGAGACATCAGCGCCGTACATGGCACCATTGCAGTGGTGCCACATGGCACCACTTTTACCCAATTATTCACATAAAATGTTTGTTTTGGGACCTGGCACCTGACACCTTGTGATAGGGCCACATGGTACATGTTCGATGCCATGCGTCAATTTCTGAGGTGTTTTGAGCCATTTCCAAGTCATAATTACCGTGCTATGTGGCACTCTGTGAGATTGACACATCAACGCCGTACATGCCATGTCGCACCACTTTTTCCCCAATTTTGCACATAAAATATTTGTTTTACCAAAACTTTAGAATACTCTAACTTCCTCATCAGGACTCTGTTTGAGGTGTTGTTTGTACCGGTGGAATCGAATCGACAAGCTCTTTGTAACAATGCTACGTTTCCCGAGATTTGACTAGATTTAAATTTGACATTTTGAGATCCTCCTGGATCAAGATATGCAATAAACTCACACATACGTATGATTAATGAAGCTCCAGGGCGAAGTCTGAGTTATCTCTCTCAAAACAAGCAATTATGCACAAATGAAGAGATATGGATTATCTCCTCCTCTCCACTAGCTAAGGTGGAATATCTCACCACCAAAATTAGTTCAAAAATATAAGGGGCACGTCTCCCAAGTTAGAAAGGGGCTCATCTCCCAAACTATGAAAGCCATAAGATCTCTCCAATTCATAAGTAAATTTTTGAGAAGATCACCAATAGGTTCCCTCACCCTTTTTTTTATAATTCATCCTTCACCTTTCCCTCCTCCTATAATTCTCTCCCAAAAATATCAATAAAATATTAATAAATATTATTTTCATGAGAGTGATACCTTGGGATGCCTTAGGACACATTAAATTTCTTCTCTAATGTTATTTTTTCCTCATGAATACTTAGTCTACCTTGAAATTCAAATTTGAAGATTCTTATCTTGATTTGTGGGAGTTACACCACCATGTGGATCTTTTCTTCCCTCATGCACCCTCCATGGCTAAATTTAGGACATGCAACTTGTCATAGATTGTCATAGATGCTACCATAAGTTGTCATTGATGTTTTCATAAGTTCTCATATATTGCTTTACTATTTTTATCCCGGGAGTTACAACTCATGAGATGCCTTCCTTATGAGCTTCCTTCCACCTTGGATAGGAGTTACACCCCATGTGGAGCCCATTCCTCCTATAATGCACCCTTTTTTCCAATTTCTCTCAAATTAATAATAAAATATGATTTTTAGGAGAGAATGGTTGGTAGCTTCATAAAATTTTCCTTGGACCTTGGTTTCCCCATAGTGCCTCATGGATCAAAATCACTACTTTACAAATTTCTAGGAAATTTACAAGGTTACTTTGGCCATTGCATTCCCTAGTCCAATGGAGTGGTCCCTAGTGAAAAATATTTGGGGACATTGCAATCCTCCTCACTCAAGATTTCTTGTCTTCAAGCAATTTAAATTTGAAGGTGACACAATCTCTCCTTCCCCAATAATTTATGCATAGTTAATTTTTCCACCTCCTTCCTTAATGATGATTGTTTATAAGGCTGCAATTTCAAGTGAACCAAGTCATCAAATCTATATTACACAAACTGAACAACAATAAGGATGAAAATGATATCATGGTTCCAATCCAATAAAAAGGAGGTGAATTATGCTTTGGACAATGTACGGTCCTGCAAGATATTGACGTAGGAATCCTCCTAACTATTTTTACCAAGAAGACGAACTCTACATTGCAACCACTCAATCAACTCCCCAACAAACTAAACTACTAAAAATATCATCATCTGAAATCTAAATCTGACTCTCACCTCCAGGCATGTTGATGAAAATATGCGCAGTAATGTAACTCCAAGATCCCCAGCTAATCTAAAAAGGGACCACCATGTTGCCGTTGTGCCACTCTGTTCTTAACAATCCCACTATCATACTTTGTCTGTATCATCCTCTCACGGATCTCCAAACTGAAAAAATCGTGAAAATTGAATTTACTACCATGGATATTGGCTTACATAGGCATCTAATTGAAATCTACCATCCTGCTACCATACTCTATGTTGAATACCGTGAAAAGGAATTTTGTCCCGATCACTGGTCATGACTCTCATATTCTCATGAAATCCCATCATCCTCTCAAGAGATAGCTCAATCTCCTCTACTATCCTATCCACAACCCATCTAAGGCAACTGAGTCCAAGAATGATTCTAGGGTCCCAAATCAACCTGAGAAATGCAAAGTTCCTACTGCATCCACATATGCACTAAATAGTTTCACTATGAAGAGCCTCCTATAGTCTCCCAAACCACCTAGTAGGAAAACACTATACCCATCCATCATAAGGTATCCTACCTAGGAAACTACTCCACTACTCCTTGACATGGATAGAATCTTGAAAGAGTTGGCTGACTCTACCTGCTGTGCTAGCTGCTAAACTTCTAAACCAAGGAATATTAGGATCCCCCTATCTATGTTGCACCCCTATGATCATCACTGTCATCCAAAACAATCCATCACTATGAAGGATGCCAGGATCCAACAACCATAGATGCCTCTACTACTGCTCACACGGATGAACACTGATTGATATGTTCTAACCCCAATGTGTGTCCATCTCTGTCATACATCTATCCACCAAATCCATAGATGTGTATCCTCCTCTACTATCTAGTCCATAAGACATGTGCTCAACTACCTCTTTCACGGATAAGTCTCCCACACAGGTGGCTCATGATCCTCATAGTGTAAAACAAATGCTTGGCCAGCATCCTCCATGTCAATCCTCTCCTCAAACACTTGCAAATCTGAATGCTCCTCATGCTCAATCCTCACATGAGGCTCCTCATCAACTCATGAATGCAATAAACCATGTATAATTGAATTTCCAATGTGTAAGAAGAAGGATGGAATCCACCTGACTTCTCATGAAGTTGCTCAACCTCCATTTCTATTTTTTTAAGGGATATGTGTGTACACTTCCAAGAAGCTTTGGTAACATGAAACGCATGGGTAATCTTCTCAACTTCCCTCTTCTTATCTTCTGCACACTTGAGGGCAATATATATATCCATGAATAGATACAAGTAATATGTTTTCATCTTATCCATCTATTCTTTTATGATGCACAATTGGGTACTAGTGACCCCTTCTACAACTCCCCCATGCCTCTCCGTCAACTGAGTCTTCCAAATCAACTCTTCAATGAACTTGTGTGCACCATCTATCCTTGTCAACACCTACACAATTTTATCTTCTATAACCAATAGTTGGTCCTCCAAATCATGGAATTATACCAGATCAGCATTATGTAGGCTGCCACATAAAGGATCATCCAACTCATATGGGTCATGCAAGCTCTCATTTACAATTTCATCCCTTTGAATGTCTTCCTCCATAGGGATTAAGCCATCCTCAAAAGTGGATTCTTGTGCTACTGTATCCTTAGATTCGTGTAACCATTCATGGACTAATGTTTGTTATTTGTTAACATATTCAAATGGATGATAGAAAAAATCATAATGCTTGTGGCATGAATCCACAACACACAATTAACCTTTAACACCAAAATTGTGAGTACAAACATTGAGAGATTCTAGAAGATTATCAACCTTACCTGAGATGGTTGTTATATCCCGCTGCTACAAGGAAGTATGACTACTGCAAAAATCATAATTGTGGTAATACCTTGGTGATACAGATTCGTCATCCCATGTGGTCCATACGTGATAGCATGCTCCCCCATTTCAAGTTCAACTGAAAGATTCAAGGTTGATCTATGATCCCTTTTTATCCAACTGATCATATGGATGAAATGAGTTTGTGACCATGGATTCAATTTCTTTGGGTCTCCTAAAAGATGTCGATTTATGATTTCCTAATGATCAATAGATTTACTACATTTTGAATAAATATGATCATAGGGACCGTTGGTTGTGCTATTTGCAAAGCTTCCAAACATCTTTTCCACAATTCTTGATGTAGAGCGTTCTGGTAGCAAGGTTTTACACTGCTACACTTTATGCTCTAATTCTTGTTGTGCATTATCAAATTTAGTTCCCATAGATGTCCACGAACATGCTCTTATACCACTGTAATATCCTCGATCAAATATTAGGAATTTTATCTCCAAGGTTCCAACTTTAATTAGGTTGATTTTCAACTTTTTCTAGAACAATGGTTTATGAAGGCTTGTTATATGCTATAATTCAATAATGGAGGAAGGTATTAACAATTTACGATTTGAATAAATATGTGTAGACCATAAAATATTATTTAGACTACTGTATATGTGCCCAAATTAGATTTTGTTTAAATGTTTGGTGGCTGGTCATTAAATCTGGTTCATGACTTTTGTTAAACACCTTGTATGCAACCTCTTAATTCTCAACATTGAAGAATGGGGAGTACAAATCACATCATCATATTCAAAGGAGGGTTCTTGACTTAGTGAATAGTATGAATTATGTAAATATTTTAGATTTTTTAAAGCAAGAACAACCCCATAGGCATGAATTAAAATCTAGGAAGACTAGCTCTAATTTTCCACACAAGAGTGTCTTGGTTTCCAAGTCATTCCAAACACCCCAAAACCCACTCAAATTCTTCCAAAAATGCCCAATTTTATTAAAACACATCCAAACAGAGCTCAATGGATCACTAATAGACTTAAGGGAGCTCCTATGGAAGTTTAACGCACAATACATTGAGTTGGCATGGCCATATTAAAAGATTGGCACATACATCAACCAACAATTCAATATTTGAACACAATATGGAGAAAGGAACCAAAAATATTTATTATTAATGTTTGGAAATAGTAATATGATTAAAAAAATAAATGGCTCTTACTACACTTTGAAACCCAAGAAATACAAAGATGGAAATGCATAGGTGCCCCTCTACTATAAGAGATGTTGAATAGAGTAGATATGGGTACAATGAGTGTATCTTGGTCATCCAGAAACCTTTTTGAGTGAAACAAAAAGTGTTTCCCAATGGGAAGGATGATATTAATGCAATCGAATAGCTTTCACAACTCATAAAATCTTAAAAGTATCGAAACTAGAACCACCATTTCATCCCAACATTGGTCCAAGTTCTAAATCAATTGAAAGCTTATCCAAATGATATATTTCCCTCCCAAATCATGCCCTAAGTAATATATACATGATATAAATACCATTAAATATGCATACAACATAAATGTGATCCCACTGGTGTGCCCTCCTAAACTGCAAACCAACCCAACACACTGAAAACACTAGAAAACCAATAAAAGAAAATTCTGGAACACTAATGAATCTTTAGATCTGGAATAAACTCACGCATACAACTAACTGATGAATCTCCATGGAAAAAATTGAGTGATCTGACTCAAAACAAGAAATGAAGCACCAATGAAGAGATGCATATGATATTTTCCTCTCCACTAGCAATGGTGAAATATCTCACCACTGAAACTAGTTAAAAGAGGCAAGGTGCACATCTCCCAAGCTAGTAGGGGATCATCTCCCAAGCTAGTAGGGGATCATCTCCCAAGCTATGAAAGCCACAAGATATCTCCAATTTAGAAGTATATTTTCTAAAACATCCCCAATAGGTTATCTCACCCTTCTTTTATAATTCATCCTTCACCTTTCCCTCCTAGAATTCTCTCTAAAAGGTAGCAATAAAATATTAATAAATTGTATTTTCACGAGAGAGTGATAGCTTGGGATACCTTAGGAGACATTAACATTCTTCTCTAATGTTATTTCATCCTCATGAATACTTGGTCTACCCTGAAATTCGAATTTGAAGATGCTTAGCTTGATTTGTGGGAGTTACACCACCATGTGGACCCTTACTTCATTCATGCGCTCTCCTTGGCTAAATTTAGGACTTGCAACTTATTATAGACTATCATAGATGATGTCATAAGTTGTTATAGATGTTGTCATAAGTTGTCATAGATTCCTTTACTATTTTTATCCTAGGTAGTTACAAACCATGCGATGTATTCCTTATGAGCTTCCTTCCACCTTGGATGGGAGTTACACCTCATGTGGGGCCCATTCCTCCTCTAGTGCACCCTCACTTGCCATATTCTCTCAAAATAATAATAAGCTATGATTTTAGGAGATAATGATTCCTAGCTTCATAAAAATTTTCCTAGACTTTGGTTTTTCCATAGTGATTCATGACTCCAAATCACTACTTTACTAATTTTCATGAAATTCACAAGGTGACTTTGGCATTACACTCTCTAGTCCAATGGAGTGGTCCATAGTGAAAAATATTTTGGGACATTACAATGATGTAGTGATGAATTCCTTATATCAAATTAAATATATATCAGATTACTTTAAAGTTTTTTGTAATATTTTGTTTTGGAGTCAAGAATAATTGGTATTTTATCTTTGATGTTTTGTGTTCCATAAGAAAACAATATTGGATTTAGATATCAAAATTATGAAAAAGGATTTCCAAACCAAGTTATGCTTATTACTAAAATTATGAAATAAAAATAGGCTTGATGTTCAATTAAATCCATTGTTGAAATTCAATATAAATAGTATGAGGAGCTTTATGCAAGTGATAATATACTCTATGCATATATTTTCATGCCCAAAGTTGTTAAGAGGGACATTATAGCTTTACTTATCTTGTTTTATAAATTATATCATATTCACAATGAAAAATATTTATTTATTTTATAATATATATATAGTTTTTTTTAATATTTTTTTCCCTTATGACAAGATTAAAAGTTTCACATAGCTCTAATTACTCAATGTCTATTTTAAAATAATTTATAAGAATAGAATTTGGTTAAAATATTATGTACAAGATTAAATTTTTATATTAAATTAATATCATCATAAATTAATCTTAATTTTAAATGTATTATTCATTAAAAAAATACAAACTAATTTATAAATTTTTTATATTTAAAATATTGAAATAAATTTATAGTAATTTAAATTTAAATTTAACTTTACTTTTTGAATTAAATATTAAACACCATTCTTTACCATTTTAGTTTATACATACTATTCACTTAATAAATCTCATAAAATGTATCCCAAACCCAATGCAATGCCATTGAGAAAACTGAGAGTATGATGTTATCTACTACATGTGCTCATCCATGGTTCCACCTTAACCATAATGGTTGTCATTTTCTTAATTGTGGCCAAAGTATTGTCATGCCCCCACCTTAACAATAATGGGTGTCACTTTTCTTTCTTGTTTGGTGATGCATTTTCCAACAACTAGATGGCCAATAATTGATCCAAACATCAATTCCAACATATTTACACACCAAATATATACTAATTATTAAAAAAAACTACATAATATTCATAATTATGGACAAACACATACCCAAACTCACAATAAAATATAACTAACTCACTCTTACACAGACTCTAACAAGTGACAACATCCATCAACAACTCAACTGATTTTTTTTACATAAATAACCTTATTAGACACCCATGTAGCAATAACGACCACTATAATTGACTATTGCCATAAAAATCCTCTACTATAGTGTAGCAATAGGCATGACCAAATTTAGAAGAGATTGTGGCGATGCTTTCCACCATCTTCCTCGACCTCCTTCTTGTCTTCCTTCTTCTTGTGGTGCTCATGGAACACATACCCACCACTACCCACAATGGATGCAACAATGATTTCCTCCTCTATCTTGTGCCTCCTAACATGCTCCAGATCCTCCTTTGCCTCATGCTTCTCATACTGCTCAATATATCATAATCACCAAATCATGCCCTCAATGATGGATACATGATATACAACCCATGAAATATGCCTACAACATAAATGGGATCCCACTTATGTGCCCTCCTCGACTGTGAAACAACCCAATGCACTGGAAACACTAGGAAACCAATACAAGAAAATAATGGAACACTAATGAATCTTTAGTTTTGCAATAAACTCACACATACAACTAATTAATGAAGATCCATGGAGAAATCCGAGTGATCTGTCTTAAAACAAGAAATGAAGCACCAATGAAGATATATGGTTATCTTTTCCTCTCCACTAGTTAGGGTGGAATCTCTCGCCATTGAAACTGGTTAAAAAATGCATAGTGTACATCTCCCAAGCTAGCAAGGGGCTCATCTCCCAAGCGATGAAAGCCATAAGAGCTCTCTAATTCAAAAGTAAATTTTCCAAAACATCCCCAATAGATGTTCTTACCCTTCTTTTACAATTCATCCTTCACCTTCCCCAGTTTCTAAAATTCTCTCTAAAAAATATAATAAAATATTAATTTATTTTTATTTTTATGAGAGAGCGATAGCTTCAAATGCCTTAGGACACATTAACATTCTTCTCTAATCTTATTTTTTCCTCATGAATACTTTCTCTACCTTGAAATTCGAATTCGAAGATGCTTAGCTTGATTTTTGGGATTTACACAACCATGTGCCCTCCTTGGCTAAATTACTTCCCTCATGAACCCTCCTTGGCTAAATTTAGGACCTGCAACTTGTCATAGATTGGCATAGATGCCATCATAAGTTGTCATAGATGTTGTCATGGGTTGTCAAAGATTCCTTTACTATTTTTATCCCAAGTAGTTACAACTCATGAGATGTGTTCCTTATGAGCTTCCTTCCACCTTGGGTGGGAGTTACACCTCATATAGAACCCATTCCTCCTCTAATGCACCTTCCTTGGCCATATCCTCTCATAGTAATAAGAAAATATTATTTTTAAGAGAGAATGATTCCTAGCTTCATAAGATTTTCCTTGGACCTTAGTTTTTCCATAGTGCTTCATGACCCCAAATCACTACTTTACTATTTTTCATGAACTTTACAAGGTGACTTTCGCCATTGCATTCCCTAGTCCAATGGAGTGGTCCATAGTGAAAAACAATTGGGAACATTACAATGATGTAGTGCAATCAATTCGTTCATTACAATGATGTAGTGCAATCAATTCGTTATATCAATTTAAATATATACGAGAATGCTTTGATGATTTTTTGTGATATTTGTTTTTCTTGGAGTCAAGAGTAATTGGTATTTTTTCTTTGATGTTTTGTGTCCCATACAGAGAAAAAAATATTGGATTTAGATATCAAAGTTATGATTTTTTTTTCCAAACTAAGTTATGCTTATTACTAAAATTGATTTTGAAATCAAAATAGTCTTGATGTTCAATTAAATATAAATTGTATGGAGAGCTTTATGCTCTATGTATATATTTTCATGTCAAAAGTTGTTAACATAGCCATTATAGCTTTACCACTGTTGTTTTATAAATTATAACATATTTACTATGAAAAATATATATTTATTTTATAAATTAATAGAATAAATCAATTTTTTTCATTATAACTAACTGAAAAGTTTCACATAACTCTAATTACTCAATGTCCATTTTAAAATAATTTATAAAAATGGAATTTGGTTAAAATATTATGTACAAAATTCATAAGACTAAATTTTTATATTAAATTAATATAATCATATATTAATCTTAACTTTAAATTTATTATTTATTAAAAAAATACAAACTAATTTATAAATCTCTTTATACTTAATATTAAATTAAATTTATATTAATTTTTTTAATATATTTTAAATTTTATTTTTAACTTTACTTTTTTAATTAAATATTAAACATCCATTTTTTACCATTTGAATTTATATATACTATTCACTTAACAAATCTCATAAAATGTATCCCAAATCCAATGCAATGCCGTTAAACAAACTTGGAGTACTGATGTTATCATCTACACATGCTCATCCATGGTCCCACCTTAACTATAATGGCTGTCATTTTCTTGATTGTGGCCCAACTACTGTCGTGGGCCCGCCTTAATGGGTATCACAAGCTATTTTCTTGATTGTGGCCAAATTACTATCATGGCCCCACCTTAACAATAATGGGTGTTGCTTTTTTACTATAATGGCCCCACCTTAACAATAATGGGTGTCACTTTTCTAACTTGTTTGGTGATGCTTTTTCCAACAACCAGATGGCCAATAATTGATCCAAACATCAAGTCAAACATATTTACAACTCACCAAATATATACTAACGATTTAAAAGAAAACTACATAATATTTCATAATCATAGTAAAACACACCAAAATATAACTAACTCACTCTTACAGTTCTAACAGGTGACAACATCCATGAAGAACTCCACTGATTTTTCTTTACATAAATAACCTTATTAGACACCCATGTAGCAATAACAACCACTATAATATAATTGGCTATTGCCATAAAAATCCCCGACTCCAGTGTAGCAACAGGCATGGCCAAATTTAGAAGAGATGGTGGCGATGCTTGCCACCAGCTTCCTCGACCTCCTCCTTGTCTTCCTTCTTCTCGTGGTGCTCGTGGAACGCATACCCACCGCTACCCACAGCGGCTGCAGCGGCGATTTCCTCCTCTATCTTGTGCCTCCCAGCGTGCTCAGGATCCTTCTTTGACTCATGCTTCTCATACTGAATATATCATAATCACCCATTCAAACACATCAACTAAATTCAAACACAGAAAAACGAAATATATATTCATTGTGTATATAGCAGAGCGTAGAAAAGAATACAACTAAATTCAAACACAGAAAAAACGAAATATATATTCATTGTGTATATAGCAGAGCGTAGAAAAGAATACCAGTGCATAGGCTCCGGCAGCGGCGGTTCCGAACTCCCCGACGTGCTCCATACGCTTGTGGTGTTTCTCCTCCTTCAGGGCTTTCTCATATTCGCTTGTTTGATCTTGCTTATAACCAGAACCGGCGTTATAGTCCGAGCCGGTCTGGTAATCGGACGATCCATAGGCGCCCTGACCAGCACCAGATCCGTAAGCATAGTCTGAACTAACGTTAACGTTACCCTCATCCTCCTCCTTTTTGTGGTGGAAGAGGTGGTGACGATGCTCGTCAGACATGATTGAAGAAAATTAGATGAGGCGACTCGAACAACAAAAAAACACACAGAGACTTTATCACAAGCCCAAACAGAAATGAAGAGCAACCTATAAAGAAATGAAGGGCAAGCTATCAAGCGAAGATGTTGGGTATGAGGAGATATGCAATGTATATATAGCCGGTTGGGTGGGGCACTCGAGAACCGGACAACCCTACTTGTCTAATTTTGTAAATAAAATAAAAATTTTGATTAAATAAGCAAGATTTGGATATCTAAAGTAAATAGTAAGTGTATGAGGATATATGCAATGTATATATAGCCGGTTAGGTGGGGCAGTGGAGAACCGGATAATCCTTGTCTGTCAAATTTTGTAAATACAATAAAAATTTGATTAAATAAGCAAGAATGGGAGATCTCAGATCTAAAGTTAATAGTAAAGTTAGGTGGTTATTAAATGGATTGAAGATAAGGTAGGGTTAAAAGGGCAATTGATGGATAAGGGGGTTAGTTGGGGTGTCATGAAGTGAAATAATGTGTGGTGAATGATTAAAGGTTGGAAAGACATTTTGTCGGTGTCACATTTGTGGGGATGTGGTGGGGTAGGTTGTTGCAGATATCTGGGAGGTGTTTTGTCACGAGGAGTTCATGTTTAGGAATCCTATGTAATAGTTATAGGAGTTTAATCACCATGAAGGTCTTCTAATCACATGAATCTATTTATATAAATGGGTCTAGATGCATAATTTATTTTTTAGATTAATGTGTATTGATGTTATAGGTCACAAACATTTATTCACCTACAATCTAATCAATGACTTAAATGTACAGGACATTCAAACAAATACTTATATGGGAATCTCATTTAAAGATTTGTTATGGACCCTTGGTTACATGTTTACCAGTGACTTGGCAGTTACCCATTAGTATCCAAAAAAAGGTTCTTTTTCAAGCTACAATGACTTATTATTGATAACTAATGCATATTGATCGTTTTTTTCTCAAGCTACAATGACTAATGCCACCAAGACAATGACTAATCCCATGAGACAATGTACTTTTTAGCAAAACATTTTGTATATTTTATTGTAAGAACTATGGGGATTGTACCAAGGTTTGGATGACTTAAAAGTATCAATTCATTTTTTTAATTTAATTTAATTTAATTTTCTTTAAAGAAAATGAGTTCATTTTTTCTTTTGTCAATCTAATTTCAAGGTTGGGAGGACTTAAAAGTATCAATTCGTTTTCTTAATTTAAAATTATTTTTAAAAAAATGAATTTATTTAATCTTTTGTCAATCTAATTTCAACCATCCATTATCATAGAAAGTAGCATGGAAAATAAATTAAATAATAATATACAAAGGGGATGCTCCTTGACTTGAACATTTTTTCAATGGTATATGCCATATAGAAACCTTGGTCTCATGTGTTTAGTGACTTTTTTA
Source organism: Pseudotsuga menziesii (assembly GCA_001517045.1). Classification (NCBI taxonomy): domain Eukaryota; kingdom Viridiplantae; phylum Streptophyta; class Pinopsida; order Pinales; family Pinaceae; genus Pseudotsuga; species Pseudotsuga menziesii. Next base: position 315,253 of record LPNX010129387.1, on the reverse strand, counting down.
TATGTGTTACTAACTTCATATTGTTATTGGAGAGGCCATTTTTTATGGATATCCTTATATTAAGAATAGTGTAGATTTATTTTAATAGGATTAAATTTTTTGAGGTGTAATTATTTTTAATCATGTAAGATAAATCTAAGTTGGTAGTAGTCTCACTCAACTTTGTTGAACTCATAATTCACAACTATCATATATTGATATCTTAAAATACAATTTTGATTATTGTTAAAATATTTATGTTTCCATTGTAACAATCTTATATGTAAGTATATAATTTTTTTAAATAAATAATCATTATTTATACATTAGAGATTGAATAAAAATTACACTTCTCGAGTTAGTATAATGTATTAACAAATTTAATATTACATATTAATCTACATTTCACTTCTATCCCATTGGAAAATAGTCCCCAATCCTATCTATTTTCTCTTTCTTCTTTCTAATCTCAAACCACCCCTTACAGAAAGGTCAACGATGCCTAATGGTAATTTAGAAATTGAATGGTTAGGATTCATATGAGATATACGAGTCTAGGTTTTGTATGGTTTGCCAACTCCTTATTTGAGTTTAAGTTGCAAGATTCATGAATTTTCTTCATTCTTGCTTATGCGGCCTCATGTGCAACTACCATCCTCAATATACTTGCATAATCTTATTTATCCATTATAAAGGGCGTTGATTCCTTAACTTGCACTTTTGTGCATCCATTGGTATTTTGTTTACAATTAGTCTAGTAATTTTTTACGTTCTTCTCCTCTTCATCATTTAACAACTATTGCTCAAATGATTCTAATTCTTGGTGTTGTTACGCCATTTTTTGCTTTTAAGATAAGCTCATGTTTGAGGACATAAATCATACAAATGCTCCGTTTGTTGACAAATCTGGCATTGAAAAGATCTATTTTCATAATCAAATTTCTAAGTCCACTAGCCTTTCCTATGAAGTATCAACTTATATGTAAATGTTTACCAATGTCAATATCTGCACATATATGAGCATAAAATAGCAAGTTTATATATATATATATATATATATATATATATATATATATAAACCCTATTAGTACACATATATAATAATTAAGATTATTTATCAAGTTGGTAAACTCGACTTCCATGTTGTATACCTTATTTGTTTAGTTAGTGTGCTGACCAATTACGAGTTGGATGCCTCCTACTTTGTTATAAATATGGGTGTTCCTCTTGTATTTCAATATAACAATATATCATGATTCAAAGTTTCTTTTTGTTCTATTTTTTGAGTATGGAGACTCAACTCATTTATGATCCAGGTTAAACCCGAATTTCTACATGATATTAGAACATGCGCTTCTTGCCTTGTTTTTTTGAGTGAGCATATTCAATTATATTTTATCTACTACTTGGTTTTAGCATTGGAAATCACACCTTTTTTGGATTCTTTATTGTGTTCTTGAAATCTACATGCACATGTTTCAATTGTTGATATTCGACACTGTTCTCCCAATGCTTTGAAGTACATTAGATCTACAGGAGAGTGACGAAATCACCCTTTTTCTCCAAATCTAGATTCTTCTCTATTATAGGTGGATTGTTCCCTTGAATTTGAATTTCAAGAGAGACTTTTAGTGTTTCATCTATCCAAATGAATATCCTTAGATCATTGCACCATTGCACATCAACAAAACCTATGAATATGTGCCTCGCTTTGTTTGGTCTACATGATTCCTCTATAGAACATACCTAAGAAAATCAACATTTTTTCGGCAATGCATATATCTCATAGCTATTTGGTTTTAGAATTTATTTAAATCATGGTTGTTATCTCCTTGATATGAATGATGCATGGATATTGTGGAGTATCTCATACATTTTTGTGCTTACACACTTAGCTTTCATTTCTTGATATAGTGACTAGCTCCACAATCTAATCTATAAAATTATTTATGTATATCTCTTAACAATCATATCAAACGTGACCTCTAGTGATCAATGTACGCTCAACATCATGGTTTTTTCTTATTACATTAATGGCTCACCTCCTTTGAATTTATGTACAAAATAAAACCCACCGTGTAAAAATGTGTGCATGTCCTCTTTAGTTTGTGTCTCTTGTGTAGAGATTCTCTTGATCACATGAAAGGCTTGTGTGCCATAGGAATGTCTGGTGTGAATTGTCTAGGCATAACCCCTATGATGTCACAACAACCAAGCAATACCCCTAGTGTTGCCTACTCAAACCAAGCTCTTGACTATGCAAGAATGATGTCTCAATCTGGAGCTACAACCTCCTATGCACAACCTGCACAACAACAACAGGCCCATGCACCTACTTGGCCGACACAACAGTATACAGGACAAATGCCCCAATTTATAGCACCCCAACCCCCCAAGTCTACTATGCACCACCAGTGCAAGCCGCTCAAGCACCCACCCTAGCTTCGCTAACATCATTGGGACAAGTGTTTGCACAACAACACCATCCCAAACAACCAACCCCCAATAATCAACAAGGGAAAACCAGAAACAATCGAGCCATAAATCAAGGCAACAACCAACTACAAGGAGGCAGTCAACAACCAAATCCTCCCAACAACGTCGAGGAAAACCAACGAGCTCAAAATCCTCAACAACCAAACCTGCCTTGACACAACGCTCCGTTATGCACAAATCAAATGTGCAAACTATGCGAGGTCTACAGGCACTATACATAGGAATGCCCCTTCATGGGTCGCGCTAAGTAGGCCATTCATAATGAAGTTCAGCATGCTACCAATACGGCAGCCCCAGCTCAAGCCAACCTGGCACCACCAGGACCTCCTCCCATGGTGCTCAAAAACCCATTACCAGTCCAAGGACTGGTAGCAATTGCACCTGCTTCCCAACCCAATCTCGCCGCACCAGCTGCACCTCTGACAGCAGAAACAGGTGTTCACCACCTGCTAGCCTTGACAATCAAAGAGGTCAATTTACAAACCAGACGAAATCAGTACAGAGCCAACACTGAACCCGCTGACCCATTAGCGGCATCCATGTCCAAAACAACCAACACACCTCTTCACTTACCCCCTTTTCCCCCCTGCCCCCCATATGGTGGGTTGCCAATAATGCCACGACTAGAGCTGTTGTGAGCTACAACATCGTTGATGACTTGGCCCAAACACCTACGGCAATGTCCACTCTTAAGGTACTTAAAACGTTCCCAACACAGCAGAAGGCCCTACTAGCCGCCATCGATGCTGTAGACCTCTCGGACTCCAATTTGATCATGTTCGACACAGATAATAGAGAACCCCACATGCCATCAATCATTGCCTTCCAAATTTCGGTATCCATTCGGAATTTGGTCGTGCACTAGTGCATCATCGATGAGGGGGCATACACATGTATTATGTCAACCTTAGTCTGAAAGAAACATGGGTCCCCAATTCTGCAACCATCCACTGCTACTCTGCGGGCTTACGATGGCCATCCCATGGTATCGTGATGGTATCCTCCCGCATGTTCCCATCACATTATCCGAGAAAAAAGTACCGATTGACATAGAGGTTGTCAATGATCAGTTGGACTATAACCTTCTCCTCAGAAGAATTTATATGTACACCATGAGAGTCGTGACATCAACTGTTTTTTGTCTCATGATGTTCCCTCATGATGGGAAAATCATGACGGTTGACCAATTAACTTATCATGATCTGCAAGGGCTAACAGAACCAACCAGCGTTATCCCTATGGTCAATACCATTGTCGTCGACATACCTACCTCCCAATTATTGAATGTGGGCCCTGGCTTGTTTGCTGACACCCCCATGACGACCTCCTTCCCCTTAGTGTCACCACCATTGACACCAAATGAGATTACAGATTTGTTCATGCTCTCATCCAGCACTATTGCACCTAAACATCAACCGCAGCTGCAACCCTACTAGTAGCCACAACAACATATGCAGGCACAACATCATCCGTAGCCACAACATCATCCGCAACCACAGTACCAATCCCAAGCGCACCCTCAAGCGCACTTGCCAGGGAACTACTAGGGTTCCTTTCGAATCCATACGATTCCTTTGCTTTTCCCCCCATCTGGTATTGTCAGTAAGCCAATAATGGCTACCTGAAACTTACCCAACTTCACATTGGGGATTCCTATATGGTACCTAGACCCACCGGTCCAAACTTCGATGCCCTAGGTGGTGTTGAACCCCATTCAACCCATTGCGGTCGAATCTCGTCCTTCGCCTAGCCCGCAAAAACTAGCCACTACACCTACACCTACATCGCCCCACCCAAAAAGGGCCAAGGGAAAAAACGCGAAAGCACCAACCGAACCCCAACAGAATCTGCCTTGTGCCATGTGTGATGAAAATGGCCATGCAATGCAAAACTTCCCTGATATTCCCATAATCCGTGCACATTTGGATTCCATGGACACAACAAAAAACATCCCCGTGGTGGAAATCCTAAGCGGGAAACAGTGAAAAACAAGTCATTGAGAACGAACCATGCTTGTGCCCTTTGCGGATTGTATGGATACTATTCTCACCACTGCCAGGACTTTTCTGAGTTTCTTACAGCCCTAGCCAACATTCGACAACATGCCCTTGAATATGAGATCACTCTAGTCAAAGAAGTACACTGCCCACCTCGTTCTTCAGACACCATGTCCATTTACATGATGTCCAGTTCCACAGACCCTCTTATATCCGCAATCACCGACAGTTCATTAGATCTGTCTCATCATTACTTTTGCAACGACGAGGAGATACTTGAAGCCTTAACCTCTCCAGAATACCCTTGGGATGACATGCACCACTACTCGTTCTTCCTCCCCGAAGAACTTGTGTCACAATCTGACCAGCTTTCCGTTGAAACAAAGGATTTCATTCATGGGAAAGTCGACTGGTTCAAAAATCCCATTCCAACACCAGACGCCTTCGAAGAAGGGAACATGGCTAACATATCGCCAACAATTAAAATCAACATCTCAACCAATCCTGATATTGTTGAGGAAATTATGCTGGGGGCATCTTGCTCCTTGGAAGAAGTCGCTTCCTACAAAGTGCTCTTCCAAGAATACTGCGGCATCTTTTCCTAGTCCTACACCGAAATTCTTGGGTTGGATCCATCCATCGTTGAGAACCACATCGACACATGGCCTGATGTGGTCCCTGTGCACCAAAAGCAATGGCCAACCAATCCCTCCAAAGTTGCCGCGGTCAAAGCCAAAATTGAGAAGCTATGCACAACCGGCTGCATTTACCCCATTGCTTACACAACCTAGGTTTCAAATCCCGTTCCTGTGAATAAAAAACAAGGTACCATCCGCGTTTGCACAGACTTCCGTGATATGAATCAGGCGTGTCCCAAAGACAACTTCCCAACACCCTTCATCAATCAGATCATCGATGCGTGCGCTGGACATGAGGTCTTTTCCTTCATGGATGGATTTTTTGGGTACAACCAAATTCAGATCCCGAAAGAAGATCGTTGCAAGACTGCATTCACAACCCCTTGGAGAACATTCGCATATCGAGTGATGCCCTTTGGTCTAAAGAATGCCGGAGACACCTTCCAATGCGCCATGACATATTGTTTCCATGACCTAATCCACATCATATTGGTCTACTTGGACGACCTTACCACTCAATCACAAAAACGAGCACAACATATAGAAAAATTGCGGCAAGTCTTTTTGCGATGCCGCAAGTACAAATTCACTTGAATCCCATAAAGTGTGTTTTTTGTGTCCCAGTAGGCCGTCTTCTCGGGTTCATCATATCCCTCAAAGGGGTAACGATTGACCCTCTCAAAGTCCAAACCACTTTCCCACTAACATCACCTCTTTAAGTGATGTGCAGTGCAGCTTGTAGCATAGTCTTATCCTTTTTGTTTTACACATTTTTTTAAAAGTGAGTCTTATGTATTGTTTCCTTAATTTCTCAAGATGGATCCTACCTCGTGTCGATACATTGGATTTACTGACGGAGCAAGCAGATGGTCTCCAAACCTTGCCTCGGCTGCATGGGTCATCTACTCCCCATTGCATGAGTTGATCCATATCGATTGGATATGCGTGGGCATTGCGACCAACAACCAGGATAAATATGATGGTGTCAATGGCCTCTTGGCCGCCACCATCTAGATGGGCATCTGCCATCTCACTGTATTCTTAGACTCCTAGCTGCTTGTCTCTCAATTGAACAACTATTACCGGGTACGTGATCCCTGCCTCTTTAGAAAATTCCCATGCACTAAAACAAATGGTTAGAACATTTGAATCCATCACATTCACACATGTTCCCAAAAACCTCAATAGTGTAGTGGATCAAATGCCTAATGACATTCTAAACTTGCATATTCATCATCGCACATAGGAAACATACAAAAAACAATATCATGCATCATCACATATAAACATGCATACTCGTGTAAAAATACATCATATAGGCATTTCATTCACATCACCATAAAAAGATTCACATATAAAACCATAAAAAGCGCATCCACGTGCGTCAAATATATATATATATATATATATATATATTGCATGTCCAAAATATGTCCGGTACAAAATGAGAAGCTAGATATGCTTTCTTAGCTGAATATACATCGCGATACAAAAAATCCTAAGTGCACCAACGCACTAGGGGCATCCCCACTAGATGCTAGTCCGACTTAGACTCATCCTCATCATCTGGCTCGGTGTCATCCTCCTCCTCAGAGGACTCATCGTCCTCCATAGGAATATCCCCTCGCGCTACCTGACGAACATAATTATAGGCCGCAACCATCCTCCTCATCAGAGAAATCCACTCCGGAGGCACACTATGAATGGCGGAAATTAGCTCATTGTCTAAGTGCTGGTAGCCTACATCAGAGATCCCCTTAGCAAGCCGCTCCAAATGCGGCATAATAGTGTCCACCTCCCTCCGCCACCTATGAGGGTTCCCTGCAAGGACCGCTGCCTCCGCAATCGCGACCACCTGCCTCTGATAACCGGGTGGAGGATGAGGACCAATATCTGCATACGCAAACAAAGACACCATCAGTCTATGCATATAATCACATAACTATCAACCAGATAAACTACTCTATGTATAAACATGAACACACAAACATCACACATACATACCAACTGGTCCCCAGGCCTGGCCTGGAGGTCGGGGAATCTCAGGGTCCCCATGATAGTTCGTCCCCACATAAGGGTACTCCTCAACCACCAATGGGAGCTGCAACCACTTCTCTAGCAACTCCTGTGTGAAGAAGCAGTCCACTCAGCTGTCGCCCTCTCGTACCATCATCTGACACCATCTGCGCATCTGCGGCCCCACGAAACACTATCCTGCACGGCTTGATGCAAACGTAGAGTCGGTACTTTCTCAAAGAAGAAAGCACATAAGAAAGATCCAAAACAAAAGTCTCCCCCAGATGCTCTCGAATGGTTCAGCTGACACCGAACTGCAAGGAGGTACATCTGGGCCCATCCGTAGTAAGTGCCCCTCATGGTACGCTCTACCATCTGTACCTTCCCTCCCGATATCTTGAGGTTCCTCGTGGAACCCAAGATACACAACACCATGGTCACAATAGCTGTGTCGATAAGTCCTCAATGTTACACGTCAAGATGTGTGAACCACGCACATACGTAGTAGCGTAATAGTTCCTATCACACAAGTCCTCTAGCGTCTCCCCATGAGAAAGTACTGGCACCAAATCACCAACAACTCCCAAAATCGTGATCCTAGTAAAAAAATACACATCCACTAGTGTAATCTCAACACACTTCCCCTGGATCATGAAAGCCTCCTCCCCAATATCCCAAAATCTCACCAGAGTCTGTAGCAGTGGATGTAAGCTCTTCATCATGGGAATTTGCATGAACTTCAGCAGTCCACAACGGTCCAGTGCACCACGTACATTCTCGTCCTGTAATGCCTCCTCCCCAGAGGTCTTTGAAGTCTCTCTCATGCCACTTAATCTCAAGCATCGTCCACAAGCATAACACAACTGTCAGCCATAGCTTTTAGTGAAAAATCCACCCAGTGACCAGGTCACACCTGTCAAGCCAAAAAGGGCAACCAGGTTGCTCAAAAAATCCTCACAGAAGTGATTAAGTCACACTTTTTAGCCAAACAGAAGCAACGTCAGATTGCTCCTTTCTGTCCGACATCATAGGATTTTCTGGGGAGAGGTGGTGCTTCCTGGGTTGGGGTATGGTGGCTTTTGTATTAATATGGTTCCCATCAATGGGTGAGATACAAATAATGTGTGACATGTATATGGACAAGGCGGGCATCCCCATGCTCGTAACGATGTCAAAAGAATAACATGATCTAATCTCTACAATGCAAGAGTCGATCATGTACAACTGTTGTTACATAGTGGTTGCCTCAATAAGAGGCTGAATACAATACTAATATGAAGAACTACTACATTGGACCCATGACATTCTCATGGAATGCTATATATTCATGACTGATGGTCTGCTAGATCTGGAACGGTACATAGCTGTAGGACTTACTAACGAAGAGTCAGAGTCTCTGTGCTGCGTCAATCATGAATCTATATTGAAGCACTACGTCAATCATGAATCTATATTGAAGCACTGCGTCAATCATGAATATGTTTTTGTAAGAGATTTCTTTAAGGAGACATTTTTGTAAGGGACTTCTTTAAAGTTTTTTTTTCACTTATTTAAGAAGATTTTTTTTTAAAGGCTCAAAGACAATTTATCTGATAGTGTTCTCTCAAAGGCTCTAAGAGACTTTGTTAAGGTGATTTTTTTTCTAATTTTTTGTTTTTAGGTGAAAAATTCAAAGAGAAAATTTTTGAAGCTTTTTTTTCCAGTGCTCTAAGTCCAGATAATAAGTTTTTTTAAGATGATATTTTTCACATAGGTATTATTTTTTTGAAAGGTTGAAAGGAAATCTCTCTTTGGGTGATTTGTTAAACATTGAAAAACTCTAAAACACTTTTTCTAAGATGATTTTTTTCTCAATTACTTCTTTTTTTAGGTGAATGTCTCAAAGATAACTTCGCTTAAAGTGTTTTGTCAATGGTTAAAAGAATCTAAGTGAATTTTTGAAAGGTGAATTTTTTCTCAATTTTTTTTAATGTCAAATTCTCTTGAAAACAATTTCTTCTAAAGTGTTCTTTTAAAGCTCAAAGACTCTAAGCATCTTTTTAAGCTGATTTTTGTCTGTCAAAAACATTTTTTAGGTCAAAATCTCAAAGACATTCTTTTAAGGTGTTTTGACAAAGACTCAAGGATTCTTAAGAGATTTTTTTTCTATTCTTTTTTTAGGTAAAAGTGTCAAAGGAAATTTCTCTTCTTGTGTTTTATAAATGGTTGAAAGACTAAAAAAAAAATAGTTGCTTTTTATTTATTTATTTGTTTTTATTGTAAAGCGTCAATTCTTTAATTTAACCTCTACATATTAAACAATCATGGTTAGTGAAAGAAACGCCCAAACCAAAAGTGGATGTAAACAAGAAGATGGGGCTCATAGGGAGAGATAAAGACTCATATATCATGCCAAAAAAACAAGGCTTGCACATACAAAAGAGAGTTGAAGATGTAAATAGATATTTACGTCATAATGTTGATGAAATGGATATTGAAAATCGAGTACAAGAACAACAAATTGAAGCTAAATAGACCATTGTTGAAGATGTAAATAGGGATTTGCATGCTAATGTTGATGAAGTCAATATTGAAGATCAACTTAAAGAACAACAAATTGGACCTGGTATGTATATATCATATAATTTCCGAATCCATTTTTATAATGAATTATAATTTTCGATATATGTTAAATTAAATTTAACCAAAATATATAGGTGCTTTCAGCATTGATGATGAAATGTTGGAAAACATTGATTGTGACAAATATGGGGAAAAAAATCCATACACGTTACATAATATTGAGCTTTGGAAATTTATGATGATGTTCTCCAACAATATTCAATAATAGGATAAGTGCAAATTTTGAAGTTAAGAAGTTAAGAGGTGCTATGTCATTATTGGGTAATCACAAGGTGAAAAAAGAGTTGAAGGTGAAACATAATGTCTTATAAAATATACGTGATCTAATAATTTTTTTTGGAAAATACAGGAAGAAAGACACCAAAGTTGTATGTAGAGCAATTCACAAAACAATTATTACAGCTAGTACTAGAAAACAAATTTGACAACATAGTTGGCGAAAACAATAGGAACCTCAAGAAATACATTGTATGGACAATACAAATTCAGATTGCAAATAGATGAAAATGATGAACTTTCTTGTTGGGAAATTATTTGTAGACAACCTTACAAAGATAGAATCAAAGAAGGTATTAAAGATACTATACATAGATGTTGGTTGGCACGTGATTGAGTTTCACCAAATGGAAGGGATGTGATACCAAGAAGAGTATCATAAAATGATTATGAAACCCATGAAAATCATATAATGGAAATGACACAAGTACAATTGTTCAAATTAATTCGAGGTTTTATTATCATGGAATTAGTATGTCAATCACTACATTTGTTCAACAGAAACCATGGTATGTTAGAACTATTACTAATATTCGTGACACATGTTGTTGTCTTTATACTATAGAATTTGAATTATATTATGGCACTTTATTGAATTTGGTAAAACATTTTGTCCAAATTCACCAGCTATTCCCACAATATGTCAATTCATATCTGAAATTCCATGTGAGAGAGATCACAATGAGCTATTTTACAATAAGAAATGTGTCAATGGAAACTATTGTGATCGTTTTGGAAATATATATTTATTCCACAATAAATATCCTATTGATAATGATCAATCGCTATCAAATGTAACCATTGACTGGAGAATATATGAATACATAAATTATGCTACAAGTTCGAGTGATGCGCTTTCCAGACGAATTGATTTGTGAGTCGATAAAAATATGTGTGACAAATTTTCAAAAGAAATTTATAAATACACCAAGCATTCACATAGAGAACTTCAATTGAAACAATTTCATGAAGTTTTTCCACCCAGAACAATTTTTTCTATGGTTGATTTTACAGAAAACTACACATTTGCTGCACAAAATACAAAGTGAATACTATCATCCTGACCAAGTTTCGATATTTGTCCATGTTCTATATAGAAATTCTCAGCACAATGTTGATGGCATTTTAAGCGCATGTGACAATAGAGACGTGATTAAAGAATATCATTTTATATTAGTGATGATCGTACACACGATACACATTTTGTACAACATTGTATTGAAAATATATTCTATGGAGCATTAAAAAGACATGAAGTTAAATTTAATGAACATTGGATATGGTCGGATGGATGTGCGGGACAATTTAAATATTCAAGATCATTTTTTTATATATGTCAGCTTCATAAAGAATTGAACATTAGACATCATTGGAATTTCTTTGAAACTGGACATGGAAAAGGTGAACATGATGGTGGCGAAGCATGTGTAAGAGAGAACTTCAAAGATGACAAATGAATCATTCTTTTGTGTGATTTCATTCACACATAGAAGTTGTCAAATGGTGTCAATTACATCTAATCCATGACCATAATCAACAATCAAAATCTGTGCACATGTATGTACACAATGTTTTTTATTTATTTATATTAATTGTTAATTTAAAAAAATGTTATTTGCAAGTCTAACATTAAACTATATACACTAACATTAAAAGTTGTCCTTTGTTATTTGTCATATCACAGGTTCTTTTGGCTTATTGGAGCCCAAGATATAGATATATCAATGCCATATGAGGCTAGAACCAAACACTAAACTAGAGATTTACATTCTATTAAAAAAAATCCTTCCAAAATGTGTTTGCATTTAAAACTAGAAAGCAATCATGATTTTGTCATATTTGCATTGAAAACGATGAATATAAGGAAGTCCGTGAGAGAATAATGAACAAATATGTAAAAAATTGGAAACACATAGAAATTAATCCAAGAGGGAAAATGCCACTTGCAAGCTTGGAAGCATTAGAATCCAAAGAAATAGCAATATCATTTGATGGTGATATAATTTCAGATCTTATTAGAGAAGGTAATGTACTAATATATAAACATTCATTGTTAATTTCATATAAAGTGTGTACATAGAGTACAAATTATTTGGTGATTGTTCATTTTTGGATCCCCTTATGTACTAGAATATTCCTTCATATGGCTCGGATGACTTATCCAGTAAAGAGTGAGATTTGATCTACTGTCATAAAGACATATATTATATTTCTTTTTAAGTTTGCATTTGTCAAATTTGTTCACTAGTTGCATAGAATTTAGATTGTACATACAAATATAAATAGTGTACCCTCATTTCCTCATTGTATAGAATACAAATTATTTTTCAAGTCGATAATGCAATTTTAAAAACCATAACATCAATTTGACTACATGAGATGCTTTGGTTGTGATTGCACCCTTAGACAACAAAGAAAAGGTGAAATATTATTTGATGTGATGCAATAAAAAAAATATGAAGCTATTGGACGTATAGAACAACAAAGGAAATTTACATCAAAGAGGATCCATCATATTGAAAGGTTATTTTTTTCAACAAACCCACGAAACTGAAAATTATATTTCATTTCAAGATCATGAGCCTAATGTCATATGTTCTCAATTTAGTCATTTAGTATGTGCATCTCGAATAAAATTAATACAAGTTCCATCGAAAAAAACTAAAAAACTAAGAGATGGAAAATGTCCAAAATTGATCATGAATGAATAATTGAGGACAACCTTCCATTACAATGTTTTTATAAAAGATTGCAAAGTCTATCCATCTTCTACATTACATCTATATTGGATATATTTTATTCTATCATTATTACATTTGAATTGAATGTTCAACCAAACATTGTTTAATCTTCCTTGAACAAGGTAGGACAAACATGTCTTCCTCCGGGATGCATTTGATGTCTTTGTTGTTAGATGTGTGTGTAGGTCTATAGGTACCTAAAAGATTGTAAGAGGTTTTCATACCACCGAGAAGAGTGCATGTCTCATGCAGTTAGACCCGATTGTTATGCCATAGAGTTGTTTCAACATTACACTTGGCCAAACCTAGAACAAAGAGTTCTTGTTTATAACTCATCTTTCAAAAACTGAGCGTACAAGATTTGCAAGGGGGTTGGTGAGGGATGAAAAAATGAGAGGGGGGCGGGTGGGGGTGTTAGTTGGGGCATGACGCCCCCATTCGATTCACTATTTCATCAAGTGATTCCTTATTTAATGTGGTTTGTATACTAAAAAATTAAATCATAAGATCACGGTTCAAATATACATTCTTTAATATTTTTCTCCTACTCGACCATGAGTCTTTAATTTGTGATGCACACTTTTCTTCAGATGGTTTTTTTAGCTTGAAAAGTGAATACACGTCAAATATTTTCTGTAAAGTTTAATTTTGTACATGTACATTGATTGAGATTAAAAATAATTTCAAAAGAAGTCATCCAAAAACATGCGACATAAAGTATCCCAAGTGCTTAATCCTTGTTAAATGTTGGTATGGTATGCTCTTGCTAAGTTTAATGGTGCTTTTATGATGGATTTTTTTAATTTGTTAAAATATTTCAATCAACATTTAACTTTTGTACATGGAAAAATCAAATGTTTATTTGAAATTTGTATATTGTTGATTTCCAATTGTGTATATGTATTTAATTAGATTTACTTGAATACGTCTTATAATAGGCCTAGTTTTTCATATACTTTACATTGTGTCAACTAATAGTTGAAAGAACTTGATTGCAAAAATGTGACATAAAGTCTTGTTCTTTCTTAGTCCTTGCTAAATGTTGGTATGGTATGCTTCTAAATAAGTTAAATGGTGATTTTACATGATCCATATTTTTTTAGTTTGTTAAATTTTTTTGTCAACATTTAACTGTTATACGAAGACATTGTGTGTTTATTTGGAATTTCTATATTGTTAATTATCAATTGTGTACAAGTATTTAATTAAATTTACTTGAATATACCATATAATAGTCTTACCTTTTCATAACTGAAATCATTGAAAATGGAGATAGTGATCATTTGATTTTTAATAACAAACAAGCATTCCAAGATTATGAAGCTTATGCTAAATTAGAGCAATGGTTAAACAACAAACCGATGAAAATACATCAAATTGTTGTCTAAAATAATTGCTCTAATTTAACATAAGATTCACAATCTTGGAAACCATGCTTATGATTAAAAAAAAATTATCCCCATTTTCCATGATTTCAGCCGCATCTATAGTTCACCAACTGTTAGAGTGTTACCTAGAAAAAAAAACACACCACACATAAGTTAAAAATTGTACAAATCATTTAAATAAGATTCATCTTTTACAAAATCTACAATACACTTCCAAACAAACTATAATTGAATTTATGTTCACTTGATATTTTCCATTCAAGCATATAGTTAAATGATGATCCCATTTTTACTTAGCATACATGTACATTTTAAACATTAAAACATGTGTACTAGACTTTCAAACTGAATACCAATGTAAATTTTCATCTTTTACAAAGCATAATTAATTTAAATATTACATGTACTACTTGAGCTTTACCAATACCCGCAAACCATTTTAGGATTGAACATTAAACACTTTAATAAGAAAAGCAATAAAACATATGTTTCAAATTGTTCAAAACATTTTTGAGATTCAATCTTTTGCATAATATAGTCTACAACACTTCCAAACATCAAGCTTAAAATCCCAAAATTGTTTTCAACACTTCCAAACTACAACACTATTAGACACTATGTTCTTGAGATTCAATCATGTCTAAATTGAAACATACTATTAAATTATATAATATGTATAAATCTCAATATGAAATAAAATCATAGAACACACATCTAATAATACATACATTCATATATATATATTTCAAAATTATGACAGTCATTTATCAAACAAAAGTACGATATGCAATTAATCCAAAATAAAAGTTCCCATCCAAAACAACTAGAATATGTAAGTTCAACACATATAATACAAAAAGTAAAGTTCTCATATCCAAAACAACTATATAATATCTACATATCAACACATAGATATGTAATATAGTCGAAAGTTGAAATGCCAAAATCAAAATGGTAGTACATGGGCATGTTAAATGTACATCATAAGGAGTCATTCTCTGGAACTTGTGTTGTACATATAATATCTACATAAAGTTCTCATATCCAAAACAACTATATACTATCTACATATCAACACATAGATATGTAATATAGTCTAAAGTTGAAATGCCAAAATCAAAATGGTAGTACATGGGCATGTTAAATGTACATCATAAGGAGTCATTCTCTGAAACTTGTGTTGTATCAACTTAAGGAACTTGTGTTGTATAAAGTTAGGTACTTATGTGCTATCAATTAAAGATTGCATCAAGTCCTATTTATGTCCTCATGTATTGAGGTGGGATTCTTGTACTGTTATCTTGTGTTATATCAATATTGTAATCTTGTGCTATATAAAGATTGGATTCTTGTGTTGTATCAAGACTGTATGATTGAGTTGTATCAAGTATGGACTTGTGTTGTATCAAGTCAACGATTTTCATAGACGGTACCCTATGATATGGATCTCCTTAACAAGAGATGGTCTTGTATTGTATCAAGACTAAAGACTTGTGTTGTATCAAGTCATGTGGTTATAATATGTGATGTATTGCTAGGGATGGTCACTGAGTGTTATAAGTCTCCTTTAGGGATTAGCTACCCGTAGAGTGAATTACTTTAACATAAGACTATATGTCCCGGGGTAATATATATGATCATCAGTATGGAATAATTCTTCTGAGTGTGATATAATAATATGGATAAATAAACAAGTATGGACTATGCAGTAATTAATTAATGATAATGAGATAAATCATAGAGAAAGACAATGGATTCAAATTACCTACATTTACCTCCAAGTGAAATCAGATTGTAAAGGCTTCAGTAAAGCCTCAGTTGTAATAAAGCATGCATCGATTAACTAAGAAGATCCATGCAAAAGTTAATAATAGAAATTGATCATGGGCATCACTAATTGGGAAGCACTAAAGACATTCAGCTAGGCTCGTAATTTTATTGTTATTAACTCATTTAAAGATTGAGTTCAGTTCAGTTAGATCACAATCAGTTCAATCAGTTCACATTCAGTTCAATAAGTCCACATTTAGTTCAAGTCAATGAACATTCAGTTAAAATCTAATTGAGGAAATGAGGGTGCATATCTTGTGCATGATGAAGAATCCTAAGTGCTATCTTGCCACTAGTGATAGGGAGGGTGCTAATGTTTGCATGGATGGAGTTATAGTTAATATTCATCCTTTTGTATGCAATATGTGATGCTCCTTGCATTTTACTTGAGCCTTCCATTCACTACGTTTTGCATGCTATGTGTTTTGACTTGTTATTAATATGCTAGGAATATGGAAAGTTCAATACATTTGATTACAATGTTGTATTTGAGCACTCTTTTCTATTGATGAGGTGATATCTCTTATCGAGCAATCTGCTTATGTGATGCAAACCATTCTCTTCAAATCTATATATCATACTCAAAGACTTGATGGGTTTTTCATCCTCCGTATTTGGAGGGTTTTCCCAGGATATATCTTGTCTCTCATGGTTGATTGATTTATGTGGCTGATATATGTTTGAGATTTATATGTGGATGATATATTTATGCGGTTGATATATTCATATGTGGATGATTTATGAGATTCATATGTGCTTAAATTAATTGATAAAAGTTTTAAAGTTCAAGCTTCTCCATTATTGCTCAAAATAAACACATGGTATCAGAGAATAGGTCGTGAAGGAGTTTAGTCTTGCGCAACATTATAAACCTATCTATATTTTGGAGTGTTGAACAAAATATTGCAGCGATGGCATCAATCTTAGTTCGACCGGAACACCAACTCGAAGGCACTTTCAACTTCACCACTTGGAAGGAAAGAGTGTTGAACATTCTTGAGGATCATAATATTGATTCCTTCATATCCATGGTGGCGAAGGAGCTTTCATCCAATGTAGGGTGAATCTAGAGCAAGTCAGTATACATCATTCATGTAACTATTCTAGGAAACAAAATATTTGAATAATTTGTTATCAAACTGTTACGAAGATAAATAGAAAATAAAACAATAATTAATAGATAATAATAGATTAATATAATTAATGAAACATTAATTGTAAATATGAGGATGTGAACCTCCATGTAAATGGCCAACCATATTTGAAGGTGACCTACCCATTTGTAAATCATCCATCAATTATTATATTCATTCATTCATTTCTTCAACATGGAATTCAGATATGGTTCTTGAAGTCAAACAACCAGATACGGTTGTGACATTCGTATCAGAGCGGAGTCACTCCTCCTATTCTAAACTTGGATTAGGATCCTCCAAAACCCTCACAGTGGACTCATCCACAATCCATCCACCCTCCGCTCTCCTCTTCCCTGCCATCTCTAAGCTCTTATCCCTCCATCTCTCATTCCTTCTACACCTTCAACGTTCTATCACCTCACTCCCTCCCATGTATTGCCACAAACCCAATGCCCTCCCACATGTGTTGTTCAATAGTATCCAACTTCCAAAATCCATCGTGTCTTCCACCTGCTCATCCATTCAAACCCCCACACTCACCCCCATCTACCATCTCCTCTCATTCTCACGCTGCAACCACCCCTCCAGGCCCTGCGCACTCCTCTCCCACACCCTTACATCCATAACTTGCCATACCTCCTTTTCGTCATGCTCCCCTCATTCCACATGTTAACCCTCCTCCACTACTCTCATTACTCACGTTCTCTCCCCTGACATATCCACTTCAAAACCAATATTTCCCCAATGTTTCACTCTCTCATGCATCTTCCTTCATATCCCACGCATCCTTACCCACCCATCTTCTCCAACCAACAACCACCATCTAGCACCTTGTCCTCCTACCTGCATGTGATCCATACCCAATGCTCCTCCATTCACATGCTATCTCTTCTCCTCAGTCAAACGCTCATCAAAATTACTTTCTATTCGACTCCATTTCGCATCATCCCTACCATCACTCAATCTCGTGCCATTTATGCCATCGATTCCACTCTAGCTCTTCCACGCGATTCAACTCCACGTTGTTCCTTCCTCTTGCAATCTTATCTACGTTGTCCTACACACAAAAAAAACAATATTATAAAATAAATATTATTATAATAATATTAATATTATTATGTAATATTTTAATTTGATTAAAACTTTATTGCTTCACCTTGTAATACAAATAATTGAATATATCTATTTTTATTGATTATTATTTATTTAACTTCAAAAAAGATTATATTAATTATTATTAGTATAATAATTATTATTGATTCATCACTTTCCAAGAACATTTTCCGTTTTTCTACCCCTCATAAGCCAAAATTGGGTCCAATTATTCACCACCACATCTAAGAAGCACGATGACAGATTTAAAAGCCCTAATTGAGAAATTGGAGAAGGACATCAAGGTCCTCGTCGCCAACCAAAAACGTTGGAAGGAAGAAATGAAAAATAGGAATGCAACACTTAAATAATAAATCAAAGATGAATTTGTTCTAGTATTAGCTAAGAATACTTGATGACAAACTAGACATCATGAATGAGAAACAAAAATACTTGGATGAAAAAATGAGTACCATGACTCAAGACATAAACACCATAACACAAAAATTCAGCACCATGACACAAAACCATATTACATTAATGGAAGTGTTACAAAAACTAATGCCTCGTACAAACCATGTCAGCAGTCTAGACATGTTATATGCCTCATCCCATGTTTCCGCAAAAGAAACAATCGCCAAGAAACAGGAAGATTTGGAAAAAAAAATAAAGATTAACAATGTGATGCTTAAACAAGAGATTGAAACAAAAGTACTTCCAGATATGAAAGCACGATTAAACAAAAAAATAGACTCTATCATTAAGGTGGTAGAGAAGGAAAATGATAAAAATAACTACAAACAATGAAGCAGTTCAAATATGTTAGTTGCATCATCTAGTAGTTCTGATCCACCATCAAAATGTAAAGCAATAAGCAATCAATATCATCCTTACATAGTGTACCCACCTAAGGAAAAAATAGAGTTGTCGAAAGACAGTGGGAGTGAAGACCAATGTGTTTTCTGATTAAACAAAGGGAAGGAGTACTTCTACATATACAAAATTACATCTAAAGAAGATAAGTTGAAATATGCATCAATGCATATGGAATGGTACGCCTATAACTGGTACATGTGGTGGAAGGGAGACAATTTTTCCTACACCTGGAACTTGTTCATTTTTTGTTAAAAGGTTTCAAGGAATAGCAGAAGATGAATTTTTCATAAATATTACCAAATTACAATAGGAAGGAAGCATCAAGGAATTCACACATCAGTGGGAATCCTTGTCCACACGAGTATTTGGGTTATCTGACAAATAATGAATCAAAACCTATTTAGGAGGTCTTAAACCATACCTCCCCAAAAAATTAGAGATGCATGACATAACAAACGTAGAAGTAACGAGACATAAACAAAAAGCAACAAAACACAAATTGGAAGGAATTAAAACAAGCCTTCGATAACAAATATCGATAAGAAAAAGAGACACAATGTAGATATTATGGAAATAATTGGTCACCCAACCATCAATGCCACAAACCTCAATCATATAATTACGAAGTTGAAAATAGGTCGAAAAAATATACCAGTTACTCTGATAATATCATAAGAAAGAAGAAAAATACATGTCGTCGATGTGGTGATGACTGGATCCTAGACCATAAATGTAGGAACCATCAGACAATACATCACAAAATCATCAATGGAAAATAATTACAAGTCTCTACAGAATAAATCTCATCTGAATCTAATACCGACACAGAATCCGAGTGAAGAACAACATCAGAAAAATCAATCTTTGAGGACAAAGCTTTTCTAATGGGAAGGCAATGTTACGAAGATAAATAGAAAATAAAATAATAATTAATAATTAATGATAGATTAAGATAATTACTAAAACATTAATTATAAATATGATGACATGACCCTCCATGTAAATGGATAACCATATTTAAAGGTGGCCTACCCATTTGTAAATCATCCATCAATTATTATATTCATACATTCATTTCTTCAACATGGAAGTCAGATATGCTTCTTGAAGTCAAACAACCGGATACAGTTGTGACACAAACCATGAAGACTCAGTCAAAACCGTTGAAAATCCACTTCCAAAATGATTTTAGTCAACTTATTTTCAAGTGGATTTTAAAAAATCATAATTGCCATTGATAGATAAGATCAGGTATTTGAAGATGAATTTTTCATAATTTTTGTTCTGGTCGGTTTTCAAAACTAAATGAATTGTTTGACCAACTTAGGGATTTGTGGATTGAATTTTATCCTTCTACAATGGGTTTTATGTATGATAAAAAATTAATTTCTTCCATGCAAAGAAAAAAGAGTTCACCAAGAATTTTGAAACATCAAAATCTAAATGCTTATCTTGTGGAAAGAAGGGCCACTTTGCGAAAGAATGCCATGCAAGGAAGAAGAATGAAGAAGGATTCATGCATCCACTGTTGTAAAAGGAGGTGAAAATTCTTAGAAGAAATCATCCGAGGAAAATGATGATAAAATAGGAGTATTTCCTTTAGTGAAAAAAATCATTTGATTCAGTGTGCATGGAATCCATCTTCCCCATGTGGTGATTTACTACCTAGTGCATGCAGTAAGTTTTTGCAGTGAATAAAGGACTCTAGAAAATATCCACAAGGATGCAGAGACAAGAGGGATAACACACAAAAAAAAATATATAAGTACTTTGTATCTTGATTATCCTATGTTGTGTTATAACATAATGACCATATACATTGTTGTTTGTCATTTATTGGCATGTTGTAGATATCATGGAGTGCATATTATAAGATATGATATAGGACTAATATCATACTAATATAGACTCATATAGGAATGATATAAGATTGCATAAATGGTTTCATGTGATATGAAATATAGGGAATCATGACTATTCATGAGTTATGAAATATAGGGCTACATGATTGTTTCATAAGATATAAATATGGGGTTGGATTGATTTATTTCATAAGATATGATATGGGACTGATATGGGACTACTATAAGACTGATATAAGGTTTGAAATTATTATATGAAATTAGAATGGGTTATGTTAAAACTGTGACAATTTGATCTAGAGATGGATCTAGGAGCGCAAAAGACTCTCACTATTCGAATTACTTTGGAAAAACCAGCAAAAAGTTTGAAGGAGGAACAAAATTTACATACACATGCAAACACAAAGTGGATATTATTGAGCTTTCTAACATTTGATGTGTTTATATTAGGTATATATTACATTAGGAAGAATTTGTGAGGCTTAGGAATCCATTTGGGAGTGTACATGTGTGATAGGAAAAATTGACCTCAATCCCCCTAGGTGGACCAATGAAGTTCCAAATCAGCCCAAACGATCACAACACCTGGTATGATCATTACTGAAGTGTAATGGGGAAATAATAAGTCCAAGCCATGCACGGGTGAGCAAATAGAGGTGTGTGGTAGGCTTATTGGGACAATAAATTGTAACGTCCCCGACACTCCGACCGGCGAAGAGGACGCTACCAAACCATCAAACATCCGGGAAAATATCCCCATGAACATGAACATACATAAAATGATGAAATACAATTCTTAACACATAAAAAATGCTAATATTCATAGTCATTCACATACACAGCGGAAGCAAACATACATTCAGACATTCAACATGTTCATCATAGTTCATTAGCCGTCAAATATAATTGTAGAGATGAAATAGACAAGGATACTTATCTCATGAAGAACTTGCCCCACAACCAGCTACGTCACTGCAAAATAATACTAATTGACATAGAGGTTGTCAATGATCAGTTGGACTATAACCTTCTCCTCGGAAGAAGTTATATGTACACCATGAGAGCCGTGACATCAATTGTTTTTTGTCTCATGATGTTCCCTCACAATGGGAAAATTGTGATAGTTGACCAATTAACTTATCATGATCTGCAAGGGATAACAGAACCAACCAACGTTATCCCTATGGTCAATAACATCATCGACAAGATACCCACCTCCCCATTATTGAATGTGGGACCTAGTTTGTTTGCCGACATCCCCATGATGACCTCCTTCCCCTTAGTGTCACCACCACTGACACCAAATGAGACTGCGGATTTGTTCATGCTCTCATCTTGCACTACTGCACCTACAACCCCAATAGTAGTCGCAACAACATCCATGGCCACAACATCATCTGCAGCCGCAACATCATCCGTAACCACAGTACCAATACCAAGCACACCCTCAAGTGCACTCACCAGGGAACTACCGAGGTTCCTTTCAAATACAATTCCTTTCCTTTTTCCCCAGTCTGGTATCGTCAGTAAGCCAGTAATGGCTACCTTAAACTTACCCAATTTCACATTGGGGATTCCTGTATGGTACCTAGACCCATTGGTCCAACCTTCGATTCCCCAGGTGGTGTTGACCCCTGTTCAACCCATTGCGGTCGAATCTCGTCCTCCGCCTGGCCTGCAAAAACCAACCACTGCACCTGCACCTACACCGCCCCACCCAAAAAGGGCCAAGGGAAAAAACGCAAAAGCACCAACCGAACCCCGACAGACTCCACCTTGCACCGTGTGTTATAAACATGGCCATGCAACACAAAAATTCCCTGATATTCCCATAATCCATGCAAATTTGGATTCCATGGACACAAGAGAAAACATCCCTGTGGTGGAACTTTTGGGTGGGAAACAGTGACAAACAATTCATTGAGAATGAACCATGCTTACGCCCTTTGCGGATTGTATGGATACTATTCTCACCACTGCCAGGACTTGTCCGTGTTTCGAACGACCCTAGCTAACATTCAACAACATGCCCTTGAATCTGAGATCACTCTGGTCGATGAAGTACACCCCCCACCTCATTCTTTAGACACCATGTCCATTTACATGATGTCCAGTTCCACAGACCCTCTTATCTTTGGAATCACTGATAGTTCATCCGGTCTATCTCATCGTTGCTTTTGCAACAACAAGGAGATACTTGAAGCCTTAACTGCTCTGGAATACCCTTGGGACGACATGCAACACTTCTTGTTCTTCCTCCCCGAAGAACTTGTGTCACAATCTGACCAGCTTTTCATTGAAACAAAGGATTTCATTCATGGGAAAGTCGACTGGTTCAAAAATCCCATTCCGGCACCAGATGCCTTCGAAGAAGGGAACATGGCCAACATATCACCAACCATTAAAATCAACATCTCAACCAATCCTGATATTGTTGAGGAAATCATGCTGGGGGCATCCTGCTCCTCAGAATAAGTCGTTTCCTACAAAGCGCTCTTCCAAGAATACCGTGACATCTTTTCCTGGTCCTACACCGAAATGCCCAGGTTGGATCCATCCATTGTTGAGCACCACATCAACACATGGCCTGATGTGGTCCCCGTGCACCAAAAGAAATGACCATGCCATCCCTCCAAAGTTGCTGCAGTCAAAGCCAAAATTGAGAAGCTACACATAGCCGGCTTCATTTACCCCATTGCTTACACAACCTGGGTTTCAAATCTCGTTCCCGTGAATAAAAAATAGGGTACCATCCGCGTTTGCACAAACTTTCGCAATATGAATCGAGTGTGTCCCAAAGACAACTTCCCAACACCCTTCGTCGATTAGATCATCGATGCATGCGCTAGAGATGAGGTCTTTTCCTTCATGGATGGATTTTCCAGATACAACCAAATTTAGATCCGGAAAGAAGATCTTTACAAGACTGCATTCACAACCCCTTGGAGCATATTCGCATATCGAGTGATGCCCTTTGGTCTAAATAACGTTGGAGCCACCTTCCAACGTGCCATGACATATTGTTTCCATGACCTAATCCACATCATATTGGCCTACCTGGACGACCTTACCACTCAATCACGAAAATGAGCACAACATATAGACGACTTGCGACAAGTCTTTTTGCGATGCCACAAGTACAAATTCACTTGAATCCCCTAAAGTGCATTTTTTGTGTCCCAATAGGTCGTCTGCTCGGGTTCATTGTATCCCGCAAAGGGATAACAGTTGACCCTCTCAAATTCCAAACTACTTTCCCACTAACATAACCTCTTTAAGTGATGTGCAATACAACTTATAGCATAGTATTGTCCTTTTTGTTTTACACATTTTTTTAAAAGTGAGTCTTATGTATTGTTTCCTTGATTGCTCTAGATGGATCCTACCTCGTGTCAATACATTGGATTTGCTAACGAAGCAAGCAGATGGTCTCCAAACCTCGCCTCGGATGCATGGGTCATCTACTCTACTCCTCGTTGCATGTGTTGATCCATATCGACGGGATATGCGTGGGCATTGCGACCAACAACTAGGCTGAATATGATGGTGTCAATGGCCTCTTGGCTTCCACCATCTAGATGGGCATCTACAATCTTGATGTCTTCTTAGACTCCCAGCTGCTTGTCTCTCAGTTGAACAACTGTTACCGGGTACGTGATACCTACCTCTTTAGAAAATTCCCGTGCACTAAAACAAATGGTTAGAACATTTGAATCCATCACATTCACCCATGTTCCCAGGAACCTCAATAGTGTAGTGGATCAAATGCTTAATGACATTCTAAACTGGCATATTCATCATCACACATAGGAAACATACAAAAAACAATATCATGCATCATCACATATAAACATGCATACACATGTAAAAATACATCATATAGGCATTTCATTCACATCATCATAAAAAGACACATATAAAACCATAAAAAGCGCATCCACGTGCGTAATATATATATATATATATATATATCATATGTCCAAAATATGTTTAGTACAAAATGAGAAGCTACATATGCTTTCTCAGCTGAATATACATCGCGATACAAAAAATCCTAAGTGCACCAATGCACTAGGGGCAGCCCCACTTGCTTCTAGTCCGACCCAGACTCATCCTCATCATCTGGCTTGGTGTCATCATCCTCCTCAGAGGACTCATCCTCCACAGGAAGATCCCCTCATGCTGCCTGATGAACATAATCATAGGCCGCAACCATCCTCCTCATAAGAGAGGTCCACTCTGTAGGCACACCGTGAATGGTGGAAATCAGCTCGTTGTCTAAGCACTTCCAGCCGACGTCAGAGATCCCCTCAGCAAGTTTCGCCAAATGTGGCATAATAGTGTCCACCTCCCTCCTCCGCCTATAAGGGTTCCTCATAGGGACCACTGCCTCCACAATCCCGACCACTCACCTCTGATAATCGGGCGGAGGATGAGGACCAATATCTGCATACGCAAACAAAGACACCATCAGTCTATGCATATAATCACATAACTATCAACCAGATAAACTACTCTATGTATAAATATGAACAAAAAAACATCACACATACATACCAACTGGTCTCCAGGCCTGGCCAGGAGGTCGAGGCATCTCAGGGTCACCATGATACTCCATCCTCACATAAGGGTACTCCTCAACCACCACTGGGAGCTTCCGCCACTACTCTAGCAACTCCTACATGAAGAAGCGGCCCACTCGGCCACCACCCTCTCGCACCATCATCTGACACCATATGCGCAACTGTGGCTCCCATGGACCACTATCTTGCATGGCCTGATGCGAACGCAGAGTCGGTAATTTCTTAAAGAAGAAAGCACATAAGAAAGAGCCAAAACAAAAGCCTTCCCCAGATGCTCTTGCATGGTTTAGCCGATGAAAAATCACAAGAAGGTACATCTAGGCCCATCCGTAGTAAATGCCCCTCATGGCATGCTCTACCATCTGCAGCTGCCCTCCCGATATCTTGAGGTTCCCCATGGAACTCAAGATACGCAGCACCATGGTTGCAATAGCCGTGTCGACAAGTCCTCAATGTCACACGTCAAGATGTGTGAACCACGCACATACACAGTAGCGTAATAGTTCCTATCACACAAGTTCTCTAGCGTCTCCCCACGAGAAAGTACTGGCACCAAGTCGCCAACGACTCCCAACATTGGGATCCCAGTCAAAAAATACACATCCACCAGCGTAATCTCAACACACTACCCCTAGATTGTGAAAGCCTCCTCCCCAATATCCCAAAATCTCACTAGAGTCTGTAGTAGTGTACGTAAGCTCTTCATGAGGGGAATCCGCATGAAATTCAGCAGTCCACAACGGTCCATTGCACCATGCACATTCCCGTCCTGTAATACCTCCTCTCAGATGTCTTTGAAGTCTATCTCATTCCATTTAGTATCAAACACCGTGCACAAGCATAACACAACTGTTAGCCACAGCTTTCAGTGAAAAAGCCACCCAACGTCTACGTCGCACTTGTCAAGCCAAAAAGGGCAACTAGGTCGCTCAAAACAGCCTCATAGAAGCGACTGAGTCACACTTTTCATCCAAAAAGAAGCGACCTTAGATCGCTCCTTTATATCCGACATCATAGGAATTTCTGGGGAGAGGTGGTGCTTCCTAGGCTGGGGTATGGTGGCTTTTGGTTTTTGTATTAATATAGTTCCCATCAATGGGTGAGATACAAATAATGTGTGGCATGTATATGGATGAGGCAGGCATCTCCATGCTCGTAACGATGTTAAAAGAATAATGCAATCTAATCTCTACAATGCAAGAGTTGATCATGTGCAACTATTGTTACATAGTGGTTGCCTCAATAAGAGGCTGAATACAATACTAATATCAAGAACTGCTACATTGGACCCATGGCATTCTCATGGAATGCTATATCTTCATGACTGATGGTCTGCTGGATATGGAATGGTACATAGCTGTAGGGCTTACTGACGGAGAGACAGAGTCTGTATGCTACATCAATCATGAATCTATATTGAAGCACTGCGTCAATCATGAATCTGTTTTTGTAAGAGATTTCTGTAAGGAGACATTTTTATAAGGGAGTTCTTTAAAGTTTTTTTTTTCACTTATTTAAGAAGATTTTTTTTTGAAGGCTCAAAGACAATTTATCTCATAGTGTTCTCTCAAAGGCTCTAAGAGACTTTGTTAGGGTGATTTTTTTTCTAATTTTTTGTTTTTAGGTGAAAAATTCAAAGATAAAATTTTTGAAGCTTTTTTTTCCCAGTGCTCTAAGTCCAGATAATAAGTTTTTTTAAGATGATATTTTTCACGTAGGTATTATTTTTTTGAAAGGTTGAAAGGAAATTTCTCTTTGGGTGATTTGTTAAACGTTGAAAAACTCTAAAACACTTTTTCTAAGATGATTTTTTTCTCAATTACTTCTTTTTTAGGTGAACGTATCAAAGATAACTTTGCTTAAAGTGTTTTGTCAATGGTTAAAAGAATCTAAGTGAATTTTTGAAAGGTGAATTTTTTCTCAATTTTTTTTAATGTCAAATTCTATTGAAAAGAATTTCTTCTAAAGTGTTCTTTTAAAGCTCAAAGACTCTAAGCGGCTTTTTAAGCTGATTTTTGTTTTTCAAAAACATTTTTTAGGTCAAAATATTAAAGAAATTCTTTTAAGGTGTTTTGACAAAGACTCAAGGATTCTTAAGAGATTTTATTTCTATTTTTTTTTAGGTAAAAGTGTCAAAGGAAATTTCTCTTCTTGTGTTTTATAAATGGTTGAAAGACTAAAAAAAAAAATTAGTTGCTTTTTATTTTATTTTTTTGTTTTTATTGTAAAGTGTCAATTATTTAATTTAACCTCTACATATTAAACAATCATGGTAGGTGAAAGAGACGCCCAAACCAAAAGTGGACGTAAACAAGAAGATGAGGCTCATAGGGAAAGATAAAGACTCATATATCATGCGAAAAAACAAGGCTTGCACATACATAAGAGAGTTGAAGATGTAAATAGAGATTTACGTCATAATGTTGATGAAATGGATATTGAAAATCGAGTACAAGAACAACAACTTGAAGCTGAAAAGACCATTGTTGAAGATGTAAATAGGGATTTGCATGTTAATGTTGATGAAGTCAATATTGAAGATGAACTTAAAGAACAACAAATTGGACCTAGTATGTATATATCATATCATTTCTGAATCCATTTTTATAATGAATTATAATTTTCGATATATGTTAAATTAAATTTAACCAAAATCTATAGGTGCTTTCACCATTGATGATGAAATGTTGGAAAACATTGATTGCGACAAATATGGGGGAAAATAGCCATACACATTACATAATATTGTGCTTTGGAAATTTATGATGATGTTCTCCAACAATATTGAATAATAGGATAAGTGCAAATTTTGAAGTTAAGAAGTTAAGAGGTGCTATGTCATTATTGGGTATTCACAAGGTGAAAAAAGAGTTGAAGGTGAAACATAATGTCTTATAAAATATACGCGATGTAATAATTTTTTTTGGAAAATACAGGAAGAAAGACACCAAATTTGTACGTAGAGCAATTCACAAAACAATTATTTCAGCTAGTACTAGAAAACAAATTTGACAACATAGTTGGCGAAAACAATAGGAATCTCAATAAATACATTGTACGGACATAACAAATTCACATTGCAAATAGATGAAAATGACGAACTTTCTTGTTTGGAAATTATTTGTAGACAACCTTACAAAGATAGAATCAGAGAAGGTATTAAAGATACTATACATAAATATTGGTTGGCACGTGATTGAGTTTCACCAAATGGAAGGGATGTAATACCAAGAAGAGTATAATAAAATGATTATGAAACCCATGAAAAACATATAATGGAAATGACACAAGTACAATTGTTCAAATTAATTCAAGGTTTTATTATCATGGAATTAGTATGTCAATCACTACATTTGTGCAATAGAAACCATGGTATGTTAGAACTATTACTAATATTTGTGACACATGTTGCTGTCTTTATGCTATAGAATTTGAATTATATTACGACACTTTAATTGAAATTGGTAAAACATTTTGGCCAAATTCACCACCTCTGCCCACAATATGTCAATTCATATCTGAAATTCCATGTGAGAGAGATCACAATGAACTATTTTACAATAAGAAATGTGTCAATGCAAACTATTGTGATTGTTTTGGAAATATTTATTCCACAATAAATATCCTATTGATAATGATCAATCGCTATCAAATGTAACCATTGTTTGGAGAATATATGAATACATAAATTATGCTACAAGTTCTAGTGATGCGCTTTCCAGATGAATTGATTTGTGAGACAATAAAAATATGTGTGACAAATTTTCAAAAGAAATTTGAAAATGAAATTTATAAATACACCAAGCGTTCACATAGAGAACTTCAATTGAAACAATTTCATGATGTTTTTCCACCCAGAACAATTTTTTCTATGGTTGATTTTGCAGAAAACTACACATTTGCTGCACAAAATACAAAGTGAATACTATCATTCTGACCAAGTTTCGATATTTGTTCATGTTCTATATAGAAATTATCTACACAATGTTGATGGCATTGAAAGCACATGTGACAATAGAGACATGATTAAAGAATATCATTTTATATTAGTGATGATCGTACACACGATACACATTTTGTACAACATTGTATTGAAAATATTTTCTATGGATCATTAAAAAGACATGAAGTTAAATTTAATGAACATTGGATATGGTCAGATGGATGTGTGGGACAATTTAAATATTCAATATCATTTTTTTAATTATGTCAGCTTCATAAAGAATTGAACATTAGACATCGTTGGAATTTCTTTGAAACTGGACATGGAAAAGGTGAACATGATGGTGCAGAAGCATGTGTAAGAGAGAATTTCAAAGATGACAAATGAATCATTCTTTTGTGCGATTTCATTCACCTATATAAGTTGTCAAATGGTGTCAATTACATCTAATCCATGACCATAATCAACAATCAAAATATGTGCACATGTATGTACACAATCTTTTTTTATTTTTATTAATTGTTAATTTAAAAAAATGTTATTTGCAAGTCTAACATTAAACTATATACACTAACATTAAAAGTTGTCCTTTGTTATTTGTCATATCATAGGTTCTTTTTGTTTATTGGAGTCCAAGATATATATAGATCAATCCCATATGAGGTTGGAACCATACACGAAACTAGAGATTTGCATTCTATTAAAAAAAAATCCTTCCAAAATGTGTTTGCATTGAACACTAGAAAGAAATCATGCTTTTGTCATATTTGCATTGAAAAAGATGAATATACGGAAGTCCGTGATAAAATAATGAACAACTATGTAAAAAATTGGAAACACATAGAAATTAATCCAACGGGAAAAATGCCACTTGCAAGCTTGGAAGAATTGGAATCCAAAGAAATAGCAGTATCATCTGATGGTGATATAATTTTAGATCTTATTAGAGAAGGTAATGTAATAATATATAAACATTCATTGTTAATTTCATATAAATTTTGTACATAGAGTACAAATTATTTGGTGATTGTTCATTTTTGGATCCCCTTATGTACTAGAATATTCCTTCATATGGCTCGGATGACTTATCCGGTAAAGAGTGAGATTTGATCTACTATCATAAAGACATATATTATATTTCTTTTTAAGTTTGCATTTGTCTAATTTGGTCACTAGTTGCATAGAATTTAGATTGTACATACAAATATAAATAGTGTACCCTCATTTCCTCATTGTATAGAATACAAATTATTTTTCAAGTCGATAATGCAATTTTAAAAACCATAACATCAATTTGACTACATGAGATACTTTGGTTGTGATTGCACCCTCAGACAACAAAGAAAAGGTGAAATATTATTTGATGCAATGCAATGAAAGAAATATGAAGTTATTGGACGTATACAACAACAAAGGAAATTTACATCAAAGAGGATCCATCATATTGAAAGGTTATTTTTTTCAACAAACCCACGAAATTGAAAATTATATTTCATTTCAAGATCATGAGCCTGATGTCATATGTTCTCAATTTAGTCATTTAGTATGTGCATCTTGAATAAAATTAATACAAGTTCCATCGAAAAAAATAAAAAACTAAGAGATGGAAAATGTCCAAAATTGATCATGAATGAATAATTGAGGACAACCTTCCATTACAATGTTTTTATAAAAGATTGCAAAGTCTATCCATCTTCTACATTACATGTATATTGGATATATTTTATTCTATCATTATTACATTTGAATTGAATGTTCAACCAAACATTGTTTAATCTTCCTTGAACAAGGTAGGACAAACATGTCTTCCTCCGGGATGCATTTGATGTCTTTGTTGTTAGATGTGTGTGTAGGTCTATAGGTACCTAAAAGATTGTAAGAGGTTTTCATACCACCGAGAAGAGTGCATGTCTCATGCAGTTAGACCCGATTGTTATGCCATAGAGTTGTTTCAACATTACACTTGGCCAAACCTAGAACAAAGAGTTCTTGTTTATAACTCATCTTTCAAAAACTGAGCGTACAAGATTTGCAAGGGGGTTGGTGAGGGATGAAAAAATGAGAGGGGGGCGGGTGGGGGTGTTAGTTGGGGCATGACGCCCCCATTCGATTCACTATTTCATCAAGTGATTCCTTATTTAATGTGGTTTGTATACTAAAAAATTAAATCATAAGATCACGGTTCAAATATACATTCTTTAATATTTTTCTCCTACTCGACCATGAGTCTTTAATTTGTGATGCACACTTTTCTTCAGATGTTTTTTCTAGCTTGAAAAATGAATACACGTTAAAGATTTTCTGTAAAGTTTAATTTTATACATGTACATTGATTGAGATTAAAAATAATTTCAAAAGAAATCATCCAAAAACATGGGACATAAAGTATCCCAAGTGCTTAATCCTTGTTAAATGTTGGTATAGTATGCTCTTGCTAAGTTTAATGGTGCTTTCATGATGGATTTTTTTAATTTGTTAAAATATTTCAATCAACATTTAACTTTTGTACATGGAAAAATCGTATTCTTATTTGAAATTTGTATATTGCTGATTGCCAATTGTGTATATGCATTTAATTATATTTACTTGAATACGTCTTATAATAAGCCTAGTTTTTCATATACTTTACATTGTGTCAACTAATAGTTGAAAGAACTTGATTGCAAAAATGTGACATAAAGTCTTGTTCTTTCTTAGTCCTTGCTAAATGTTGGTATGGTATGCTTCTAAATAAGTTAAATGGTGCTTTTACATGATCCATATTTTTTTAGTTTGTTAAACTTTTTTGTCAACATTTAACTTTTATACGAAGACACTATGTGTTTATTTGAAATTTGTATATTGTTAATTATCAATTGTGTACACGTATTTAATTAGATTTAATTGAATATACCATATAATAGTCTTACCTTTTCATAACTGAAATCATTTAAAATGGAGATAATGATCATTTGATTTTTAATAACAAACAAGCATTCCAAGATTATGAAGCTTATGCTAAATTAGAGCAATGGTTAAACAACAAACCGATGAAAATGCATCAAA
The DNA here is from genome assembly GCA_001517045.1 of Pseudotsuga menziesii. Lineage (NCBI taxonomy): Eukaryota > Viridiplantae > Streptophyta > Pinopsida > Pinales > Pinaceae > Pseudotsuga > Pseudotsuga menziesii. The sequence goes on along the minus strand of LPNX010129387.1, from coordinate 282,733 downwards.
TTGTTGTCTAAAATAATTTCTCTAATTTAACATAAGATTCACAATCCTGGAAACCATGCTTATGATTAAAAAAAACCGTTATCCCCATTTTCCATAATTTCAGCCGCATCTATAGTTCACCAACTATTAGAGTGTTACCTAGACAAAAAAACACACCGCACATAAGTTAAAAATTGTACAAATCATTTAAATAAGATTCGTCTTTTACAAAATCTACAATACACTTCCAAACAAACTATAATTGAATTTATGTTTACTTGATATTTTCCATTCAAGAATATAGTTAAATGATGATCCCATATTTTACTTAGCATACATGTACATTTTAAACATTAAAACATGTGTACTAGACTTTCAAACTGAATACCAATGTAAATTTTCATCTTTTACAAAACATAATTAATTTAAATATTACATGTACTACTTGAGCTTTACCAATACCCGCAAAACATTTTAGGATTGAACATTAAACACTTTAATAAGAAAAGCAATAAAACATATGTTTCAAATTATTCAAAACATTTTTGAGATTCAATCTTTTACATAATCTAGTCTACAACACTTCCAAACTTCAAGCTTAAAATCCCAAAATTGTTTTCAACACTTCCAAACAACAACACTATTAGACACTATGTTCTTGAGATTCAATCATGTCTAAATTGAAATATACTATTAAATTATATAATATGTATAAATCTCAATATGAAATAAAATCATAGAACACACATTTAATAATACATACATTCATGTATATCATTCAAAATTATGATAGTCAAAATTCAAATATACTATTAAATTATATAATATGTATAAATCTCAATATGAAATAAAATCATAGAACACACATTTAATAATACATACATTCATATATATCATTCAAAATTATGATAGTCATTTATCAAACAAAAGTACAATATGAAATTAATCCAAAATAAAAGTTCCCATCCAAAACAACTAGAATATGTAAGTTCAACACATATAATACAAAAATAAAGTTCTCATATCCAAAACAACTATATAATATCTACATATCAACACATAGATATGTAATATAGTCTAAATTTGAAATGACAAAATCAAAATGGTAGTACATGGGCATGTTAAATGTACATCATAAGGAGTCATTCTCTGAAACTTGTCTTGTATCAAGTTAAGGAACTTGTGTTGTATTAAGTTAGGTGTTTATGTGCTATCAAGTCAAGACATTGTGTTGTATCAAGTCCTATTTATGTCCTCATGTATTGAGGTGGGATTCTTGTACTATTATCTTTTGTTATATCAATATTGTAATCTTTTGTTGTACATAAAGATTGGATTCTTGTGTTGTATCAAGACTGTATGATTGTGTTGTATCAAGTATGGGCTTGTGTTGTATCAAGTCAATAATTCTCATAGACGGTACCCTATGAGATGGATCTCCTTAACTAGAGATGGTCTTGTGTTGTATCAAGACTAAAGACTTGTGTTGTATCAAGTCGTGGTTATAATATGTGATATATTGCTAGGGATGGTCACCCAATGTTATAAGTCTCCTTTAGGGATTAGCTACCCCTAGAGTGAATTACTTTAACATAAGACTATATGTCCCGGGGCAATATATGACCATCAGTATGGAATAATTCTTCTGAGTGTGATATAATAAGATGGATAAATTAACAAATATGGACTATGTAGTAACTAATTAATGATAATGAGATAAAGCATAGAGAAAGAGAATGGATTCAAATTACCTACATTTACCTCCAAGTGAACTCATATTGTAAAGGCTTCAGTAAAGCCTTAGTTGCAATAAAGCATGCATCGATTAACTAAGAAGATCCATGCAAAAGTTAATAATAGAAATTGATCATGGGAATCACTAATTGTGAAGCACCAAAGACATTCAATTAGGCTTGTAACTTTATTGTTATTAACTCATTTAAAGATTGAGTTCAGTTTAGTTAGATCACAATCAATTCACATTCAGTTCAATAAGTCCACATTCAGTTCAAGTCAATGAACATTCAGTTAAAATCTAATTGAGGAAATGAGGGCATATATCTTGTGCATGATGAAGAATCCTAAGTGCTATCTTGCCACTAGTGTTAGGGAGGGTGCTAATGTTTGCATGGATGGAGTTATAGTTAATACTCATCCTTTTGTATGCAATATGTGATGCTCCCTTTATTTTACTTGAGCCTTCCATTCACTACCTTTTGCATGCTACATGTTTTGACTTGTTATTAATATGCTAGGAATATGGAAGGTTCAATACATTTGATTACAATGTTGTATTTGAACTCTCTTCTCTATTGATGAGGTGATATCTCTTATCGAGCAATCTGCGTATGTGACATTAATCATTCTCTTCAAATCTATATATCATACTCAAAGACTTGATGGGTTTTTCATCCTCCATATTTGGAAGCTTTTCCCAGGATATATCTTGTCTCTCATGGTTGATTGATTTATGTGGCTAATATATTTATGAGATTTATATGTGGATGATATATTTATGTGGTTGATATATTCATATATGGATGATTTATGAGATTCATATGTGCTTAAATTAATTGATAAAAGTTTTAAAGTTCAAGCTTCTCCATTATTGCTCAAAATAAACACATGGTATCAAAGAATAGGTCATGAAGGAATTTAGTTTTGCGCAACATTATAAGCCTATGTATATATTGGAGTGTTTAACAAAATATTGCAGAAATGGCATCAATCTTAGTTCGACCGGAACACCAACTGGAAGGCACTTTCAACTTCACCACTTGGAAGGAAAGAGTGTTGAACATTCTTGAGGATCATAATATTGATTCCTTCATATCCATGGTGGCTGTAGAAGGAGCAAGTCAATAAGTCGACTTGAAGGATAGCTGACTTAGTTGATCAGCTGACTAAGTCGATGAGCCGACTTAGTCGATCAACAGACTAAGTCGGTCGACCGACTAAACTAGAGATTAGGTCGGCCACCTAAGGTCACGTCAGTTCACCGAACCGATAGGTAGTTATTTTGTAACTATTTTGTAATCATATATATTAGGCTGTTGAGCCAGATGAGAACTTAGTGCAGTTCTCTATGTTGTATGGACTCATTCGTATAATATAATCTATTAATTCACCTATTTGTTCTTATCTCTTGTCTCTGTTTTATATATGTTTTAGTGTGTATTATTGGTAACCTTATGTGATCTGTGAGATTACAACATTGGTTCTATTGCCAGTAGTACATGTCTGAAATGTATGAAAATAGATGATACCAGAGCAGGAGATTAAGGACTGGTGGGAACGTAAAGTTGCAAATTATTTGCAAAATTATGCACAAAGGAACAGATTAACAATCGCATAAGAAAAAGAAAGATACTTCACTGAAACACATGAAAAGTTTGTAGAATCAGTCCCCAAAATTCTAAAGAAACTCTTGTATGAGAAAGCCAGAAGGGACTAAAGAACAATAGTTGCTGGAAAAAATGATCCGAGGAGGTAGAACAAACTTGTTGGAGTGGTTCAATAAAATCACCGATGACTTCTGTGAGGAGCAAGCAGTTGAAGACAGAACTTCAGTGGAAATAGTCAAGGAGAAATTTTACACAGATCTAACCGAGCAATTTATGTGTTCCTTACTGACCTTGCTATTCAAATTCCTGATCGAGAAGGGAGTAGGACATATTGTCAAACCTCATCGATCACTTCACGAATTGCCATCAAACTCTAACTGGGTGGAGAAGCAAAGGAAGTGGGAAAAATTTATTGCAGAAAGGGAGTGGGAATACTTCCTAAGCAAATAGACCGAACTGTCCGAGCTTTCTAAAAGCGTTGGGTAGACTATGGGGGGGTAGCTGGTCATATGTTGAGATAGAGTAGAGTGGATTCTAGTCGACTAGAAATAGATACCATTCACCAGTAATGAGAAGTTGACCAAAAGGGAACTCAAGAGAATAGTATCACATGAAGGTATGTCAGACATTCAGAAAATAGAGAGGGAAGAGAGACATTAGAGGAGGGAAGCAAGAAGAGAAATATCCTTAGAGTTGCATAGAGGAGGAGTCCTAGGGTGACTGACCAAGAAGAGAATCTACTAAAGTTGGGTCATGACCGACATGAAGAAGGCGTGGAACAAGAGGCGTCTCCTACGGAGGAAGAATTGATGATAGAGCAGCCATAAGCTCTCCAATTAAGAGCTCCCCATGAAGGAACAAACCTCTCTCTGTTGAATCCCCATACTCAGATACAGACTATTGTCGAAGAGGACCTCCAACTATGAGTTGGTGACTTTAGTATATGGAGTCGACTAGACAATGAAACATACATTGGATGACACCTCATTATACGTTGACTAGAGGAAGAGAATTGGGTGACCTTTCAAGCGGCACCCTCCAACCGAAGTATCCACTTACTCTTACTGACACATGAAGGAGCACCCCCTCCCCTGCCAAATACAGCTTTAGAAGACACAAAACACTCATAACTGTGGACAAATAGTTGTAGTGGGCCATCGACAGCAGAAGTCGACATCAACCGACTGCTAGTCGACGAAGAATCAACAACCGAAAGGAATGGAAGTTTTGTCAACCATAGTCCTGCAGAGACGAATAAACCAATAACATCACCACCCTCACCTCCACCCCCACCTCCATCGCCGCCACCTCCTGAGAGCAGTGACAGTGATTCAGACATGGGTCACAGATCATCTCACATTCCTCTATATGAGGGGGATGAGGACCCCAGACGACACTGGTTCGTCTGCGATTCGACTTGGGAGGCCAACCAAGTTACAGACGAAGATAGACAAATGGCACAGTTCATCGGTGCCTTGAGGAAAATGGCATTGACGTGGTATATGAACTTTTTAGAAATCCAACCTAGAGCAACCAAAGCCAAAATCAAGGCGTAATTTCTATCATTTTTCAAAACTCCAGATGCCAAACACTTGGCAGCAAAAAGACCAAAAACTACATCACAAAAGCCAGGGGAAACTGTCCGTGACTATGATAAGCGTTGAAAAGACCTTTTGAGCCAGCTGGACTATGTTATAGATGAACAGTTACTAATCCAATGGTTTCTTGCAGGATTATCTCAGAATGTGCACCGACACATCAGTCTAGAAACATTCAAATCTTACGAAGATGCGCTAACAAAAGCTCTTCAAGTGGAGATGGACGAGGACATACCTGCTTACCCCATAGACCACAGATTAGAAGAACAGCTCAAGAGTGTACAAAAGTATTTAAAGGAGTTAAACCTCAAGAATTAGGAGATCTGGTGCACCAAATGCTCGATGGCCAGCCACTCCAAAGACAACTGTCGACAGGACGTTCGATTCGTGCAAACCAAATATTTTTGCGGCATTTTCCAGGAGCACGGGGATCACTCGACAAAAGAATTCCCATTCAACATGAAGAACAACAAGGCATCCTAGTGTGCAATCTGTGAAACCAATAATCACAATATGACCAACTGCCATTTGAACCTGAAGAACCGACAAAATTATCATGCAGTCTACCAAACCAACAAAGTTGCACAAACTAACGAGCAAAACAATTTACCAAACGATCAGAACGGTCAAAGATATGATGGTTGATGATACGAGTGCCGATACAACAATCGATGTGCAGGCTACGGAGGAGGAGGTCGATTCCCTGGGAATCACGACAACCGACCGCGTCGACCCATCCTGTGCTTTACATGTTATAAAGAGGGACATCAGTATGTAGACTGTCCATATAAAGATAAAACTGACCTCAAATTTTGTACTCATTGTGGGGTAGGGGATCACTCACTAGAGGATTGCCCTACCATGTTGGAAAAAATCAATACAAAGAAAAATGTTAATTTCTTGTCCTGTGTGCAAAAAAATGATGTAATAAACATAAAAAATTTGCATATTGTAACTCAACAAGGAACAAAAACAAGAGCTGATAACCCAAGAATCAGTAAAATAAAAGAGAAAAATGTCTATCCTGATCCACTGAAAGAAAAATAAACATACAAAGAAGCAACCAATGTATTCAAAGCAATTGCACGACAAAAACAAGTTCATGACACTCAACATCACACAATACATGAATTAATCCAGCTCGTACAAAAAGATAACTCAGTATCTCAGTTCATAGATTTGCTGTATGAAATAAAATGTACCAACTCTAAAAAACAAACAAAGAACATATGCAGCTTAAATAAAAAATACAAAGGTGATGTCGACCCACTTGTCGACCTGGAAATCAAAGGATACCCCATCCGACAAGTAGTGCTCACAAGTAAACATCATGACTTGTGACACTTGGGAACAAATGGGCAGACCTCGACTCTATGAGTCGGACATATACCTGAAACTAGCCGACCAGGGCCTAATTGAGCCTATTGGAGTCTGGAAAAATGTCGACATGACTATAAAAGGAATCTCAACCAAGGTAGACTTCGAAATCATTGACCCGAAGGAAGGATCCAATTCCTTCCCAGCGTTAGTCGGTCGACCTTGGGGTAGAAAGATGAAAGCATCGATATCCCTGGACAAGGAGCGAATCAAATTAAAAGGAAATGGACAAAAGGTCATTGTACCCATTCATCCATCTCAAGGGGAACCTTGTGTTGAACCTATCGATGAAGAAATCGATGTCCGACAACTCTACCAGATTCAAAACAATGCAAATTACACAGAACCAAATATCCATGGAGAACTTCATTTAGGAAACCAAGACTCAGTTGGGTATAATTCAAATGCCGAATTATATGATTGGGAGATCGAGAATTACGAAACATAAGCAAGAGGGTGTTGGACTATACAAAAAGTGCAGAAAAATACCACCCAACAGTGCTTCATAGTGTCCATTGTCCCAAAACTCTTTGAGAAGAAAATTAGGGAATACCCTACCTTACAACCTACCAATGTAAATACTACACAACTACCAAGATACAAGGAAAGGAAATCACCAGTCATGCATGTTCAACAAGTTTCCAAAAATATTGGTGAACATGGCCGACTTCAAAGCCTAGTAGAAACTTTTACAGGACAAGCTGATAGATGGTGGGATACCCATCAGACAAGACTACAGACCTGGACAATAGCTTTGACTTACTTTGTCGAAAGGTTTGGAGGAAAGAAGTTAACCCAACAAGCTTAGATACCTATATTCACTCAAGGACAGAACCCAAAAGATCATATTAAAACCTGTGAAAAAGAATGGAGAAGACTTGGATACAAGGATGAACGAGCATGGCCACACTTGTTCCCATCAACCCTTGCCGACTTACCAAACAAATGGTATAAGATGGAAGAAGCTAGAGGTGAAACCTTCTTATGGCATGAACTCAGGGAAAATTTCATTAAATATTTCAACTTTATACCACAAAATGAAAACTTGGTCGAAACAGCAAAATAAATTAATGAATTTATACAGCCGACTGAAAACAAACCCTTAAAAGTTAACCGACAAATAATGAAATGTAAAAATATACAAACAAGGACAAAACCACAGTCGACAAGACTATAATTAGAAAATGAAAACATAGAAGGAAAAATATTTAGATGGAAATCCAACCATGTCGAAACGACCAAACCTATTTGTACAATCCTAAAAGTAGAAACAACCGACAAACAAGATACCGACAGAATGACTGCAACTGACTTCCTTTCCACCTTCTCATAGTTCAAGGAAGTAAGTCGATCGATCAATGAAGCCAAAGCACCAGAATGGCTAGATGCTAAAGTCAAAACTAAAGAATTCGACATCTCAAATGATGATCGACCAAAAATGGCAAAGATTGGTGACTACTGGAGTGAAGAATAGACCACAGAGATAGTGAACTTATTAAAGGAGTTCCAAGATGTATTTTCTCGAGATTATAAAGACCTCAAAGGCTTAGTCCATGAAATGGGAGAAATGAAAAATGATACTAAACCTGATGTTTGACCTGTGAAGAAAAGGCATTATAAACTAGCTCACAAATACAAGGAGATAGTCAAAAAGGAAATTGATAACATGCTGGCAACAGGCATCATCTATCCCATCGACCAATCAGAATGGGCAAGCCCAATGGTTTTACAAACTAAGAAACATGATCCGACCAGACTAAGAATTTGTGTCGACTTCAGGGAACTAAACAAAGTAACAGTGACAGACCCATTTCCAACCCCTTATGCAGATGAAATCTTGAATGAGGTCGCAGGACATGAATGCTACTCATTTACAGATGGATTCTCAGGTTATAACCAAGTGCCAATAGCTAAAGAAGACCAGAAGAAGACAACCTTTGTGTGTGAATTTGGTTCATTTGCTTACAAAGTTATTCCTTTTGGATTAAAGAATGCACCTATAGTATTCTCTCAAATTGTTGTCAAAACATTTCAAGAATATATCTATAATACCATGGCAATATACTTTGATGATTGGAAAATATACTCCATGTTAAAGGATCATTGCAAATGGCTCAAACTTATGTTGGAAAGATGCCGACAGATTCAACTCTCCCTAAACATCAAGAAATGCATATTTGTGACCCCCATAGGGATATTATCAGGGCACATTGTGTGTAAGGAAGGTATTAAGGTTGACTTTGCAAAGATCAAAATTATCCTCGACCTAAAACCACCAGTAAACCCAAAACATGTCAGGGTGTTACTTGACCACATAGGCTATTACAGAAAATTGATCAAATATTATTTAGATATGACCTATCCTCTCGAAGAACTATTACGAGAAGATCAAGAGTTTAACTGGACAGAGGAGTGCCACATATCATTTGAAAAAGTAAAAAGAAAACTAGTTGAAGCACCAATCTTAAAGTTTCCAAACTAGTCGATCAAATTCCATGTTCATATTGATGCATCAGTCCTAGCAATAGGAGCAATCTTAACTCAACCAGGAGATGATGGAATGGATTATCCTATAGTTTACAATAGCAGAAAATTAAATAAGGCTGAAAGAAACTATTCGACAACAGAAAGAGAAGCACTAGGAATGGTCTTTGCACTACAAAAATATCGACATTATCTCTTAGCTAACCCATTTATATTCTATATCAACCATCAGGCCCTGAAGTAACTCATCAATAAAACACTACATCATGGAAGGATTTGTCGATGGCTACTTCTCTTCCAAGAATTCGAGTTCGAAGTCGTTGTCCGACTAGGTAAGTTAAATGTCAGGTCTGACCATTTATCCTGAATCGACACAGGAGAAGAACCGACAGGAGTCGACGATGACTTACCTGATGCACATTTATTTCTGATAGAAGCAGTCCCAGTAGAACTAGAAGAAATAGCTCAGTTCTTGGAAGATGGACATGCACCAGAAGGAATTAGTACAAAGAAAAAGCAGATCTTAGCTATGAAGGTTGCACCCTACAGTCTTATAAATGGATTTTTATACAAAATGGGATTAGATGACATCCTCAGAAGGTGTGTACTAGAACATGATCGAGACAACATTATGCACAAAGCACACTATGGACCTATAGGAGGACATTTTTAGGTAGACACAACTGCAAAGAAAATCCAACAGTCAGGGTTATGGTGGCTGACACTCCACAAAGACTGCAAAAATTTTGTTAGTCAATGTGACAGATGTCAATGGCTAGGTCGACCCCTGCCTAGCACAGAAATGCCTTTGATATTAGTAAACCCAAGTTTGACATTCGAAATCTGGGCCATAGACTTCATAGGACCATTTCCTATACCAAAAAAAAGGACAGGTGCAAGGTATATCATAACTGCAGTCGAATATGTAACTAAATGGGCAGAAGCTGAACCAGTTGACACATGTTCTAGTGAGATAGGTGATAAATTTATCTATGAGAATATCATGACTAGATTTGGATGTCCACTAACTCTGATTAGTGACCAGGGAACACTCTTCATCAACAAAACTATTAAAACCCTAACCAACGAGTTTGAAATCGACCACCGTCTGAGCACATCATACCATCCTCAGTCAAATGGAGCAATTGAAGCATTTAATAAAACATTAACAAGAGGACTAACCAAAATATGCAATGCTGATAAGGATGAATGGGATGAGAAAATACCTGCAGTATTATGGGCATACAGAACAACATATAAATGATCGACCGACCAAACTCCTTTTCGACTAGTCTATGGACAGGAAGCAGTAATTCCACTACACTTCCGACAACAAACACCTATCATCGCAAAAATACTACATGTCGATGTCTAACAAGGAAGAAAGGACCGACTATTGCAACTAAGCAAACTTGAAGAGCACCGACTAATGGAAATACAACATCAAGAAATCCAGAAACAACAATAGAAAGCATGGCACGACCGAAACATCAAAAACAAAAACTTTTCGGTTGGAGACCTTGCTTTACTATACAATATTCGAGTAAAAGGCAAACCTAAAAAGCTCCACACATAATGGATGGGACCTTACATTGTCGAAGAGATACATACCAATGGATCAGTCCGACTAAGCACATTATAGGGGATAGTATTGCAGAAGCTCATTGATGGAGCTCGACTAAAACGCTAAAAATAAAATAAAATAATATAATGACCCTAACCATCAACCAAAAGCCATAAAAACTTAAAAATTCAAAAGCCAAAAATACCGTACATACAAAAAGCTATGACAGGAAATTACCATTTCAACAACTGACATCATGCCCATCGACATAACACCATCGACCATTTTCATTGACCGACCACTTCCATTGACCATTCTCATAACCGACATCGACCGACGACCTCGAAAGTCCCATCGCGCATTCATGACATCGAGCACCGAAAGCAATTCGCCATTAATGCACACTCAAGTATTCCAGCTGGAACATCACATCTGCCATTAATACACCCATCGACACACACATCCACAGCATCACCTATACATACTGGATCGCTGAAGGATCATTCACCGCAATCCATACAGAGAGAGCATCAGAGCATCCAATCAACTAAATGCTGAGAACCCCTTAGTGAAATCGACCACAAAATCGACACAATGGCCCCCAAATAAGCTAGAGCCTCAACCAAAGCTAAGGAACTATAGGATACGGATACACCTTTAGTCCACAGGTTGAAAAAAATTAAGAATGCCAAGGTACAAGAAGGCTCATGGAAAAAACTATGGGCCGAGATGCAAGAATGGGACTATGTCAACAAAAAGGCCACTCAAGCCGCAGAGAAAATCAAACACAGCACTATCTTCAGCTATGTCAATGCACCACTCATGGACATCTTTGGTGGCACGAAGGAAACTGCTGTAAAATTCATCATCAGCTGGTGCCACAATGGTTGATTCTACTTCGACCAACCGGTCGACATATTTGGAGAAGTCATCTCCAAGATGACCGGTCTCTCCAATGAAGGAAACCCAGTACCCGTCGGTATCAAAGGACTGGTCGAAGAGCTCACTGGGCCATCTTCAAGTAAGAACTCCAAGGGGTTGATGATTATCCAAATCACAACCTGAACGCCATAGATTGTGGCCAAAATAATTGCAATAACACTCACTCTATCAGGTCGAGGCAGTGACCTTAAAATGGACATGCTAGAAGCCGTCGACACCATTGCGACGGACAGAATTATATACAGATGGGATGAATATGTCATCGACATGATCAAGACCATCTGTGAAAGATTCCAAGAAACGGGGGGAATCATCAAGTTCCCCTCCCTAATCTTATGGATAGTCATGTACCACATCTACCCAGAGGGGAGTCCAGTCTTTCAGGAATCGTCGAGGTTCCACATGTGGAGATTTAAACTGTTCTCCCATAGAGGAACCTTGCAGGAGCTTGAGCATTGGAAAATATTGTCGGAGAACTGGCTTCAATAGCTCAAAGTCCACACGACTAGATGGAGGGTGCCTCAAAACATCCGAAGAAGTCTACCGACCAACTCCCACATCCAACTCGAAATCGACCATACCTCGGTGTGGTACATGCAGGGCGATGACTCAAATGCTAAATCCCTCGACTACTACCCATCAGTTGACCAGATATTTCGAGAGCTATCTCGATAGGCCAAAACCAAAATACCAGTACCAGCAGTAGCAAAGCAAATTGACTTCTCGATCGAGGAACCGCTCACAGACCAGGAAAAAGAGGAATACTATGAGCTCAACCTCTATATTAGCACCTTTGTGTCGGAGGAGACACCGATCGAACACACCGACTGACTTCAAATAACCATCAAACCTCCGACCGCAAAGAAGGCAGAACCCCAGACTGTAGAGCCACAACCAAAGCAGCAGGTAATACCTCTGGCTGTAGAAAGTCTCGTCCCGACCCAGGAGCCAAGGGGAGAGACAGAGCCTGAAAACCCAGAGTATGCTATCACAAAAGGCATCATTAGAAAATTGTCAAAGGAGATAGCAACGACTAGGAAGAAGCTTAAGACAAAACAAAAACAACAAGGTAAAGGTAAGCACAAGCTTATCCTTGCAGACTCATCAGAAGATGAGGAGGAACTGGCAACCTTGGCTCTCGACATCATAGAGGATGCCACAACAAACAATGTGCCTGTCGAAACCCAGTTCCAAAGATTCGTCGAGACAGGAGCACAAGCCGATCGAACAAAGAAAGCTAAGACTATGAAAACGCCTGAAAAAGTTGTTGATCTAGTGTCTACGCCTCCACCCCCATCACCGACAAAAATAACCAAAGAACTAGTACCAACACCGTAATCAGTAAGCCCCCTCGACTTATGCAAAAGTATCATGACGGAAGAGGTAAAGGCAAAATTCAACAAAGACAGAGATTTATAGGCATTCATTTAGAAACTGCCTGATTTATTTACGTCGACCCAAAAGATATCTACAAAAGCACCTCTCTTCATAGTCAGTGGGTACCAACTAGGACACGAAGCCCAGTCTAGAACCTTTGCAACCATCACATCGAATTTCAAGAGAAATACCGACAAGGAAACTGAAGTGGTTGCACGTCGGACCTCGACTATCACCCTGATCGTACCTCAAGTTGACCCACCAGCCACTGCCCCGACTGGAGGAGAAAAGAATGAGGAGGACATAGCTCGACAAATTAACCAAATGTTCTTTGACTTAGACTCACCTCCCCACCTCGATAATCCACCACTCACCCACACTTCCCCCAAACCAATCATCCTCGACCATTCGCCAACTCCATCACCACCACCACCATCTCCACCACCACCACCACCCCCCAACTCAGAGAAAGTCCCACCACAACCAGCTACATCCAAACAACTAGAAGTGGTATTCATCCCACCTCCCCAACCAGAGAAACCATCAGCCACTATCCCACAAACCAAAAATATTGACTCGACTGTTGTAGGTACACAGGTGCCGACATAAGCAGAAAAAGAAAAGTATAAGAAGAGGAAGGAGAAATAGAAGAAGGAGCATCATGGATAGCCATCAAGGGTCCACATCAAATTAAAGGATGCAACTTCACTAATCGACCTAGAGCTAGGAAAACTTCTGAAGACCCTAGCAGGCGAAGCAAAGACGAGAAGTGAGCAAAGACATAAGGAACTTGACGACCAGAACGCAGAACAGGTCGAGTTCCTCCACAAATGTAGGAATTTGACCTAGTCTGTCATGCCAGGCCCCATATGTTAGAATAATCAACCCATAGTAAGCTACCTTAGACATTAATTAAATTATTTTTGTCTTATTTGCCTAGTTCATGTGTCCCACCTTATGCAAGTTGTCAATTACCTATCCATAGTGGTCCATCTTGCCTAATTTGACCCATGTAGCACTTGGGAAACCTCAAGGAATCAATTCTGCTTTATTCCTGGTCTCCTAGGCGCCCTTCTGCTTTTTCTGCTTTATTGCCTGCTTTTTCAGTGCTTTAAGGCAATAGGGAAAGTTTGACTAGGTGAGGTGAACTCGTTTTTTGTCCTCTTCATCCTCCACCCTTTTCTCCTTGTAAAAGCATGTATGAGTTGTCATTCCATCACTCTTTAGCTTGCCTAAGCACTTTTTCCAATTCGTGAGCTCCATGACTGATTTGGGATCAGCTTTTTGCACGTATGGGGGATTTGCTTAATTTTAGTAACCCTACTTTATGCTAGATTCGAATTGCTCCTCATCCATTCGAATCCCTTATGTAATTATTTAATGAAGCAAACTATTATGTTACAGGGTTGGCTATTGTACACTTATTCAATACAGTTTAGTGTTCAGCTCATTATTCAGTCTCTTTTGTGAGTGATTTTGCATGTTCAATTGATAATTGTTGTGAGTAAAATTAATCTATCACTGGGTTCAATTTCCACATGGTATCAGAGCCATTGTAGATCAATTTATCTCCTTCAAAATTGTTTTGCAGGTTCGACATCAGTGACTGGGAGCCTTCTACTGACAGCGGGACAATTTCTAAGCTATGGATCAATCTCAGAAGATCATCTTGACTCCCTTCAATTTATTTGAATGGAAAGCAGATATGGAGATATTGTTGAGAGTGAAAGGCCTCTACAGGGTGACTATGGAAATAGAAGCAGAGCCCAATGCAGCTGCAGAGAAGATAAAATGGCACAACAGGAGGGATGAGGCCTATGGTCTCCTGTGTCTGAGTATTTCCAGAGACCTTCTTTTCCATCTTGATGGATTGACATCACCGAATGAAGTATGGGAGAAGCTTACTGATATTTTTGGAAAGACAGATGAGATTGGGGGACATCAAATTGAAAATGAGCTGATTTCCCTGAGTCCCAATAGCTTTGAATATTTGCAACTCTATTTCTCCAAGTTCAAAGCACTTGTTTTGCAGCTAAAACAGTGTGGGATCGAAAAGAAGGATGATCACCTAGTCTTGGCCATTCTCTCGAAGCTTGGTCCTGACTATTCAGTGTTTGTTTCGACCTTCTATGCCACAAAATTGACAGCTCGAACCTGGAAGATGCCTAGCCTTGCAGATTTCATGGAATCTCTCACACAAGAACAAGACAAGCTGGTGATGATGGGCACCATCAAACCATCCAAAGATCAAGCTCTGATTGCTGGAGATTCGAGGGTGGATTCAAAAAGCAAAAAGAAAGCTAAAAATCCACCTGAGCAAAAGAGAGACAAGAACAAGTCTCCAGAGGAGCCACAAGGTTCCAAGAAGAATAACCAGAAGAATAAAAACAAAGGAGAAATGAGCAAGTGCGCATACTGCAATAAGGGCAATCACACTGAAAGCTCTTGTATGAAGAAGCAAATAGACATGCTGATCCAAATCCTGGAGAAGAATGGCATCTCCCTTCCAGACAGCTCAAAGAAGAGAGAAGGAGGATCAAGTTCAGATGACAGAGAGAGAGTTCATGTATTGGTTGCTGGCACATCAAGCTCACCCAGTTTTATCATTGATTCTGGAGCTTCAAGACACATGGTTTCGACCAAAAAGGCCTTCTCCTCACTTGACATGTCGAAGGGACCACCTATAGTACTAGGAGATGACTCTCTCACTGAAAGTTTGGGCAAAGGGAGGAGTGATCTTGATCATGGTCAGTTCAGAAATGTGTTGTATGTGCCTGGTCTTTCCTCCAACCTCTTATCAGTGTACCAGATGACTCACACTGGGTCTCCAAAGAAGGTCATATTCTCCCCTAATGAAGTTGAGATCACAAAGATCTCAAGTGGTAAAGTCATTGCAAAAGGAGTTGCGAATCATGCTTAGAAGGTATACATGTTCTCACACTTCCTACCCTACTCAAACCCCTCTACTCTTCTGATTCATGCTAATGAAGCAAGCAAGCTTTGGCATGAAATATTTGGCCACCTAAATTACAAGTATCTTTCTGATCTTAGTGAAAAAGAGATGGTCATAGGGTTTCCCAAGATAAAATTTTCCAAAGGAGTCTGCCAAGGTTGTATCCTAAGAAAACACCCAGAGCATAAATTTGAGAGAGCTAGTCATGAGAGAACCTCTGCACCCCTCGAGCTGATCCACAGTGATGTTGCTGGCCCATTCCCTCATATGTCTATGATTTAGGCCAAATATGCATTGAATTTCATAGATGACTTTTCTAGGTATTCCTGGGTTTACTTCCTGAAACACAAGTCTGAAGTTTTTGGCCTCTTCAAAGTCTTTAAGGCTTTGGTTGAAAACCAGTATGGGAGGAAACTCAAGGTCCTCAGATCTGACAATGGTGGTGAGTATGTCAAGTCTGATTTTATTAATTATTGTGCAGATTCTGGTATTCAGATTCAACATTCTATCCCTTACACACCACAGCAAAATGGTGTTGCTGAGAGGAAGAACAGATCACTGAAGGAGATGGCAACATGCATGATGGAGGCCAAAACTTTTCCACCAAAGTACTGGGCCGAAGCTATCAACTGTGTAGCCTATATCCAGAATAGGGTGCCTCATAAACAGCTTGAAGGTATGACTCCTTTCGAAGCATGGAGTGGGCACAAGCCAGATGTGACCCATTTCAGGATTTTTGGCTCAAGGGCTTGGGCTAGAATTCCAACATAAAAGAGAAAGGCTTTGCAGCCCCAAATCCAAGAGTTTCTATTTGTTGGATACTCTGAAGATTCAAAAGGGTACAAACTGATAAATTTGAGCACAAATAAAGCCTTCATCGAAAGGTGTGTTCAGTTTCAAGAAGAACCCCTTGCAGCAGTGGAAGTTGGAGAAGCCTCTTCACCACCTGAACCTATGAAAGTAAGTGAAGAGTTTGTTGAACATGCTGATTCTGATTTGTCTGATGGAGATGAATTTATTTCAGACCCTAAAATCCCTACAAGTCCAAAATAGGCATCCAAGACACTACATGCAGCAGGAGAGCTAGCTGGGGATCCCAATGACCCAAGGAGGACTAGATCTCAATTTGAGAGTGGTCTGTGCATGAAGGATCCTATGTTTGCTGAAAAATGCTATTTGATGGTGGAATATAATCCTCAAACATATGAATAAGCAGTAGGAGATCCAATATGGCAAGCAGCCATGAAGGAAGAGGCTCAGCTCACTCCAGAAGAGCAACACATGGGAGCTAGTGGATCTTCCCCCAGGGAGGAAGTTAGTTCAATGTAAGTGGGTCTACAAGACCAAATTTGCTGTTGATGGTTCACCACTGAAGTACAAGTCCATATTGGTAGCCAAGGGCTACTCACAGGTTCATGGGATAGATTACAATGAGACCTTTTCCCCAGTGGCAAAGATGGATTCCATCAGGCTAGACCTAGCCATTGCATCCTCAAAGCAATGGGAGCTACATCACATGGATGTAAAATGTGCCTTCCTGAATGGAGATCTCACTGAAGAGATATATATGCAGCAGCCTCAAGGTTTTTCTACTAACCCTTCTCTTGTGTGCAGGTTGAGAAAGTCCTTGTATGGGCTAAAGCAAGCCCCCAGGGCTTGGTATGCCAAGATCAATAGCTTCTTGCTATCACTGAATTTTGTTCGGTGCAAATCAGATCCAAATGTATATTTGAAGTTAATTAATGGTTCATTAATGATCATTGTGTTATATGTTGATGACCTCCTCATTACAGGAAGCTCAAAGGATGAGATTGCTTCCTTAAAGGGAGCAATGAACCAAGCCTTCTCCATGACAGATTTGGGGCTCTTAAGTCAATTTTTGGGGCTTGAGATTGATCAAACCAAATCCGGAATAAAGGCGCACCAGTCCAAATATGCCTTGGACCTACTGAACAAATTCAAAATGAAGGACTGCAAACCAAGCAAGACTCCTTTCCTTTCAGGAGTGAAGCTGGAAGAAGCTGATTCTTCACCTATGGTAAACAATACACTATATAGGCAATTGATTGGATGTTTGTTGTATCTTATACATACTAGACCTGATCTTTATTATGTAGTAAGTGTGGCTTCTAGATACATGGATCAGCCTCATGATATCCATTGGAAAGCAGCCAAAAGGATCCTTAACTTTGTTCAGGGAACAAGGACACATGGGATCTTCTATAAAGCAAAATCTGATCTTGATTTGATTGGATTTACTGATAGTGATTGGGAAGGTGATAGCACAGACAGAAATTCCACATCAAGATATGTGTTCATGCTTGTAGAAGGGCCAATCAGCTGGTCAAGCAAGAAACAAAGTGCCATTGCACTCTCATCTACATAAGCAGAGTACAGAGGAGTTGTTAATGCAACAACTCAATGTTTATGGTTGCAGGGATTACTTGGAGAGTGTGGCTTCTAATTAGAGTAATCAACTACCGTCTACTATGATAACCAAAGTACCATTCAAATCTACAAAGATCCAGTTCAAAAGCAGAGAACCAAACACATTGAGATCCATATGCACTACATCAGAGAGCTTGTGCATGATGGCACCATTCACCTACTCTTCTGTTCATTTTCAGAACAAGTAGCTGATATATTCACCAAATCATTTTGTGAGAAGACCTTTAGCAATCTCAAATCACTGCTGGGGATTTCTGATCATGCTATGAAGCATGAGTGAAGACAAGATTTCCAAATTTTGTTTTACAATCCATGTTTAAGGGAGGATTTTCCCATGTGGTTTTTGCCTCTTTCCTTGGTTGTATGGACATGTAGTATGTAAAGGGTGACTAAGCCTTGTTTCTAGGCCCTATATTTTTTTGATATATTACTCATAAGTCAGGCTCAAGGGGGGGTGTTAGAATAATCAACCCATAGTTAGCTACCTTAGACATTAATTAAATTATTTTTGTCTTATTTTCCTAGTTCATGTGTCCCACCTTATGCAAGTTGTCATTTACCTATCCATAGTGGTACAACTTGCCTAATTTGACCCATGTAGCGCTTGGGAAACCTCAAGGAATCAATTCTGCTTTATTCCTGGTCTCCTAGGTGCCCTTCTGTTTTTCTGCTTTATTGCCTGCTTTTTCAGTGCTTTAAGGCAATAGGGAAAGTTTGACTAGGTGAGGTGAACTAGTTTTTTGTCCTCTTCATCCTCCACTCTTTTATCCTTGTAAAAGCATGTATGAGTTGTCATTCCATCACTCTTTAGCTTGCCTAAGCGCTTTTTCCAATTCGTGAGCTCCATGACTGATTTGGGATCAGCTTTTTGCACCTATGGGGGATTTGCTTAATTTTAGTAAGCCTGCTTTATGCTAGATTCGAATTGCTCCTCATGCATTCGAATCCCTTATGTAATTATTTAATGAAGCAACCTATTATGTTACAGGGTTGGCTATTGTACACTTATTCAATACATTTTAGTGTTCAGCTCATTATTCAGTCTCTTTTGTGAGTGATTTTGCATGTTCAATTGATAATTGTTGTGAGTAAAATTAATCTATCACTGGGTTCAATTTCCACACCATAGAGGTTGACACAGACAAACCGATCGAAAGGGCATTTCAGCTATTTGAGAGCATGGTGTTGACCCTCAAAACACAGCTTCAGGAAACAAAGGAGGAACAAAAAGAGGAAACTGCTCGACTCCTAATGGCACATCACACTTCCTTTTCTGTAGCCTATAAAGTGTTGCAATATCATATGGAGGATTCTGTTGTAACTGAAGAAATACTGAGAGACTGGACTAATTACTACGGGCAAGTCTATCAGCAGACTCGATAGACTTGACAAGGGATTTCGGCATTTGAAAGCAGGAAAACCACTGAGGAGGCACTCAAAACGACAATAGAAGAACAAATAGTGCTTGAAACATCCAAACTATAGAGACTAGAAAGGGAAGCACATCAGTGGGTGCAACAAGCTCTCCCTAACTTGGAGAAAGTCGACATCATCTGCCCACAAATGAAACGACTTATCGAGACTACAGAGGAGAAGGACCAGTTTATGGGTCCCGACATGGAGAGGATAGCTGAAGTCTCCATTTCAGAGAAGATGTCGATCTTATTAGGCTTGACCACACTCACCATCGACATCCAAATTTCTTTGTAGAGTTGAACAGATTTCCAACATCACCTCATAGTAACAGCCCCATCCATTGTAGAAGTTTGTGTACAGAAAACACCGACCATCAGACTTCATAGCCCACCACAATAACTATTCAGACCAGCTAGGAAGAATTTTGTACCTCCCTGTTTCTTCGGGACGAAGAAACATTTTGTTCATGGGGGAGATGTAGAAGGAGCAAGTTGATAAGTCGACTTGAAGTATAGCCGACTAAGTCAATGAGCCGACTTAGTCGATCAGCCGACTAAGTCAGTTGGCCGACTAAACAAGAGATTAGGTCAGCCACCTAAGGTCATGTCAGTTCACCAAATCGACAGGTAGTTATTTTGTAACTGTTTTGTAATCATATATATTAGGCTGTTGAGCCAGATGAGATCTCAGTTCAGCTCTCTGTGTTGTATGGACTCATTCGTATAATATAATCTGTTAATTCACCTATTTGTTCTTATCTCTTGTCTATGTTTTATATATGTTTTAGTGTGTATTATTGGTAACCTTATGTGATCTATGAGATTACAACAGTGGCGAAGGAGCTTTCATCCAATGCAGGGTGAATCCAGAGCAAGTCAGTATACATCGTTCATGTAACTATTCTAGGAAACAAAATATTTGAATAATTTGTTATCAAGCTGTTACGAAGATAAACAGAAAATAAAATAATAATTAATAGATAATAATAGCTTAATATAATTAATGAAACATTAATTGTAAATATGAGGATGTGAACCTCCATGTAAATGGCCAACCATATTTGAAGGTGACCTGCCCATTTGTAAATCATCCATCAATAATTATATTCATTCATTCATTTCTTCAACATGGAATTCAGATACGCTTCTTGAAGTCAAACAACCATATACGGTTGTGACATTGGTATCAGAGCGGAGCCACTCCTCCTATTCTAAGATCGGATTAGGATCCTCCAAAACCCTCATAGTGGACTCATCCACAATCCATCCACCCTCTGCTCTCCTCTTCCCCGCAGTCCCCAATATCTTATCCCGCCATCTCTCATTCCTGCTACACCTTCAACCTTCTATCACCTCACTCCCTCCCATGTGTTTCCACAAACCTAATGCCCTCCCACATTTGTTGTTCACTCGTATCCAACTTCCAAACTCCATCATGTCTTCCACCTGCTCATCCATTCAAACCCCCACACTCACCCCCATCTACCACCGCCTCTCATTCTCATGCTACAACCACCCCTCCAGGCCCCGCACACTCCTCTCACACACCCTTACATACATAACCTGCCATACCTCCTTTTCGTCGTGCTCCCCTCATTCCACATGTTAACTCTACTCCACTATTCTCATTACTCATGTTCTCTCCCCTGACATATCCAATTCAAAACCAATATTTCCCCAATGTTGTGGTCTCTCATGCATCCTCCTTCATATCCCACACATCCTTCCCCACCCATCTATCACTTTCTCCTCCTACTTGCATGTGCTCCATACCCAACGCTCCTCCATTAACATGCTCTCTCTTCACCTCAGTCAAACGCTCATCAAAATTACTTTCTATTCCACTCCATTTCACATCATCCCTGCCATCACTCAATCTCATGTCATTTATGCCATCGATTCCACTCTAGCTCTTCCATGCGATTCAACTCCACGTTATTCCTCCCTCCTGCAATTTTATCCACGTTGTCCTACACACAAAAAAACCAATATTATAAAATAAATATTATTATAATAATATTAATATTATTATGTAATATTTTAATTTGATTAAAACTTTATTG
This sequence comes from Pseudotsuga menziesii, assembly GCA_001517045.1. Lineage (NCBI taxonomy): Eukaryota > Viridiplantae > Streptophyta > Pinopsida > Pinales > Pinaceae > Pseudotsuga > Pseudotsuga menziesii. The sequence goes on along the minus strand of LPNX010129387.1, from coordinate 261,189 downwards.
CTCCACCTTATAATACAAATAATCGAATATATTTTTTTATTGATTATTATGTATTTAACTACACAAATAATTATAGTAATTATTATTACTATAATAATTATTATTGATTTATCACTTTCCAAGTACATTTTACTTTTTTCCACCCCTCATAAGCCAAAATTGGGTCCAATTATTCACCACCACACCTAAGAAGCATGATGATAGATTTAAAAGCCCAAATTGAGAAATTGGAGAAGGACATCAAGGTTCTTGTCACCAACCAAAAAAGTTGGAAGGAAGAAATGAAAAATAGGAATGCAACACTTAAGAAATAAATCAAAGATGAATTTGTTCTAGTATTAGAAAGAATACTTGATGACAAACTAGACATCATGAATGAGAAACAAAAATAGTTGGATGGAAGAATGAGTACCATGACTCAAGACATAAACGCCATAACACAAAAATTTAGCACCATGACACAACCATAATACATTAATGGAAGTGTTACAAAAACTAATGCCTCGTACAAGCCATGTCAATAGCCTAGACATGTTATATGCCTCATCACACGTTTCCACAAAAGAAACAATCGCCAAGAATCAGGAAGATTTGGAAAAAAAATAAAGATTAACAATGTGACACTTAAAGAAGAGATTGAAACAAAAGTACTCCCAGATATGAAAGCATGATTAAACAAAAGAATAGACTCTATCATTAAGGTAGTAGAGAAGGAAAATGATAAAAATCACTACAAACAATGAAGCAGTTCAAATATGTTAGTTGCATCATCTAGTAGCTCCGATCCACCATCAAAATGTAAAGCAAAAAACAATCAATATCATCCTTACATAGTGTACCCACCTAAGGAAGAAATAGAGTTGTCGAAAGACATTGGGAGTGAATACCAATGTGTTTCCTGATTAAACAAAGGGAAGGAGTACTTCTACATTCACAAAATTACATCTAAAGAAGAGAAGTTGAAATATGCATCAATGCATATGGAATGGTACGCCTATAACTGGTACATGTGGTGGAAGGGAGACAATTTTTCCTACACCTGGAACTTGTTCATTTTTTGTTAAAAGGTTTGAAGGAATAACAGAAGATGAGTTTTTCATAAAGATTACCAAATTACAACAGGAAGGAAGCATCAAGGAATTCACACATCAGTGGGAATCCTTTTCCACATGAGTATTTGGGTTATCTAACAAATAATGAATCAAAACCTATTTAGGAGGTCTTAAACCATACCTTCAAAAAAAATTAAAGATGCATGACATAACAAACGTAGAAGTAACAAGACATAAAGAAAAAGCAACAAAACATAAATTGGAAGGAATTAAAACAAGAGTCGATAACAAATATCGACAAGAAAAAGATACACAATGTAGATATTATGAAAATAATTGGTCACCAGAGCATCAATGCCACAAACCTCAATCATATAATTACGAAGTTGAAAATAGGTCGAAACAATCTACCAGTTACTCTGATAATATCATAAAAAAGAATAAAAATACATGTCGTTGATGCAGTGATGACTGGATCCCAGACCATAAATGCAGGAACCATCGGACAATACATCGCAAAATCATCAATGGAAAACAAGTACAAGTCTCTACAGAAGAAATCTCATCCAATTCTAATACCGATACAGAATCAAAGTGAAGAACAACATCAGAAAAATCAATCTTTGAGGACAAAGCTTTCCTAATGGGAAGGCAATGTTACGAAGATAAATATAAAATAAAATAATAATTAATAATTAATGATAGCTTAAGATAATTACTAAAAAATTAATTGTAAATATGAGGACATGACCCTCCATGTAAATGGACAACCATATTTAAAGGTGGTCTACCCATTTGTAAAGCATCCATCAATTATTATATTCATACATTCATTTCTTCAACATGGAAGTGAGATACGCTTCTTGAAGTCAAACAACCAGATACGGTTGTGACACAAACCATGAGGACTCAGTCAAAACCGTTGAAATCCCACTTCCAAAATGATTTTATTTAACTTATTTTCAAGTGGATTTTAAAAACTCATAATTGTTTGATAGATAAGATAAGGTATTTGAAGATAAATTTTTCATAATTTTTGTTGTGGTCAGTTTTCAAAAGTAAATGAATTGTTTGAACAACTAAGGGATTTGTGGATTGGATTTTATCCTTCTCCAATGGGTTTTATGTATGAGAAAAAATAATTTCTTCCATGCAAAGAAGAAAGAGTTCACCAAGAAATTCGAAACATCAAAATCTAAATGCTTATATTGTGGAAAGAAGGGCCACTTTGAGAAAGAGTGCCATGCAAGGAAGAAGAATGAAGAAGGATTCATGCATCCACTGTTGTAAAAGGAGGTGAACATTCTTAGAAGAAATCATCCGAGGAAAATGATGATAAAATAGAAGTATTTCCTTTAGTGAACAAAATCATTTGATTCAGTGTGCATGGAATCCATATTCCCCATGTGGTGATTTACTACCTAGTGCATGTAGTAAGTTTTTGTAGTGAATCAAGAATGACTCTAGAAAATATCCACAAGGATGCAGAAACAAGAGGAATAACACACAAAAAAATAAATATAAGTACTTTGTATTTTGATTATCGTATGTTGTGTTATAACATAATGGCCATATACATTGTTGTTTGTCATTTATTGGCATGTTGTAGATCTCATGAATTCCATGTTATGAGATATTATATAGGACTAATATCATACTAATATAGACTCATATAGGAATGATATAAGACTGCATAAATGGTTTCATGTGATATGAAATATAGGGCAGCATGACTATTCGTGAGTTATGAAATATAGGGCTACATGATTGTTTCATAAGATATGAATATGGGGTTGGATTAATTTATTTCATAAGATATGATATGGGACTGATATAGGACTGATATGGGACTACTATAAGACTGATATAAGGTTTGAAATTATTACATGAAATTAGAATGGGTTATGTTAAAACTATGATAATTTGATCTAGAGATGGATCTAGGAGCGTAAAAGACTCTCACTATTCGAATTACTTTGCAAAAACTAGCAAAAATTTTGAAGGAGGAACAAAATTTACATACACATGCAAACACAAAGTGGATATATTGAGCTTTCTAACATTTGATGTGTTTATATTAGGTATATATTACATTAGGAAGAATTCGCGAGGCTTAGGAATCCATTTGGGAGTGTACATGTGTCATAGGAAAAATTGACCTCAATCCCCCTAGGTGGACCAATGAAGTTCCAAATCAGCCCAAACAGTCAAAACACCTAGTATGATCATTAGTGAAGTGTAATGGGGAAATAATAAGTCCAAGGCATGCACGGGTGAGCGAATAGAGGTGCGTGGTAGGTTTATTGGGACAATAAATGCTCCTAGGAGAGCCAAAATGGACAAAATACACCACTAGAACCCCTAGTCAAACCCATATTCCCCCCAAAAAGGAGCCAATGATACAAGGAATTAATGAGGGTGCACATGTTCTGGTTTGACCAATCTAAAGCTCTGGTGTGTTTGAAAATAACCAGTACACCTCCTAGAACAAATTCCCTAAGTCTAAACTGTATCAACTTAATGCTTAGAAGCAAATGAAATTGACTAAAGTAGAAACTAAGGTACTAAGGATGGATTAATGTTCTAAAACCACCCCTTAGGATTGACTTAGCACAACTTAACCAAAAATATTATGGATGCATTGGAAACAAAGGCTCAAGTCACCTCATACAACAAAAAACTATTTGTCCATGAAAAACAAGGAAAAGAGTAAAACCACATGGGAACAAAACCTATATTAAAAAATGGATATGGGGCCAAAAATATGAAGGTAAATGGAATCCATCACCATTAATCACTCACTCCAATCAGTAATCTCAAGTAAGTTAAGGTCTTCTCAATAAAACACTTAGTGAAAATATCAGCAATTTGCTCGGTGGAAGGGAAATACTGCAAGGCTATCACTCGATCATGCACTAAGCCCCGACTGTAGTGTATATGAATCTCTATGTGCTTGGTCCTCTACCTCTATACTGGATCTATAAAAATATTTATTTCACTTTTATTGTAACACCAAATGATAGTGGGTGAATCAAGTGCAATACGAAGCTCCTGAAGAATTCCTTGCAACCGCACACATTGTGTAGATCCATTCACTGCTCCCATGTAATATTCAACCTCAGCTGAAGAAAGAGAAATGATGTGTTGTTTCTTAATTGAAAAAAAAATGGGACCATTGGAAAGCATGAAAACAAAACCTGAAGTGGACTTTCTGTCATTGGGATCTCCAGTCCAATCCGAATCAGAAAATCCTACTAGTTCTAGTGGAGAACTACCAGCATAGTGTACCCCGATGTTCCTGGTGCCTTGTACATACTGAAGGATCCTCTTAGCTTCCTTACAATGGATCTAATGTGTCTGCTTCATATATAATTATACAGCACTAACATCATATGCTAAATCAGGTCTAGTATGAGTGAGATATAACAAGCTCCCGACTAGCTGCCTATACAATGAGGAATCTACCAATGGAGAATCACCAATTTCACCTAGTTTTATGCCAGAAAGGAATGGGAACTTGGATGCCTTACATTAATCCATATTAAAATTTAATAATATATCTGAAGCATACTTATGTTTTCTAACCTTGATCCCGGCTTCATATTGTACAATTTCTAATCCAAGAAATTGTCTCAACAAGCCTAGATCAGTCATGGAGAATTGATTGTGCAAGGATGCTTTGATTGATCGAATTTTTTTGGTGCAACTACCTGTAATTAAGAGGTCATCAAAATACAGTAATATGACCTAAAATATATCATCATTTTTCTGCAAATACACATTAGGATCAGATTTTCATCGAATAAAACCAATTTAAAGCAGAAAATTGACCATCTTGGCATACCAAGCCCTTGGGTATTCCTTGAGGCCATAGAGTGAATTATTAAGTATGAAAAAAAGGGAAGGATCCTCTTGGAAACCTTCATATTTCTGCATGTATATTTCTTCCTGTAGCTCACCATGAAAAAATGCACTTTTGACATCCATGTGATGGACCTCCCAACGCTTACTAGCAGCAATGGCTAAAACTAGTCTGATTGAATCCATCTTTGCAACCAATGAAACTTTCTTTGTATAGTCCACTCCTTGGACTTGAGAAAAGAATTTGGAAAATAATATGGCCTTATATTTAATATTATAACCATCTGCATCAACTTTGTTCCTACAGACCCACTTACATTGCATAAGATTCCTCTTGGGAGGAAAGGGAACCAATTCCCAAGTTTCATTCTCTTGTAGGGAGTTGAATTCCTCTTGCATGGCTGATTTACATATAGGGTCATGAAATTCTTCCTGATATGATTTATGATTAGAAACAACCATCATATAGCTATTCTCAGCAAGGGAAACTTCACTTGCAAAAGAAGCATTGTGAAATTGGTACCTTGTCTTCCTAGGATCTAGAGGATTGCCCACTAAATCCCTAGCCACTTCTATGGTTTTCTCTTCCAACTTAGGCCTTGAGGGTGAGTCATGTACAGAAACATAATATTCAGCCATGTCATTATCAGAAATATCAGAAATTCAGAATTGGAATTATCACTTATATCATCATGGTGTTGAGGAGAAGAGCATTCTCCCGGTGCTAGTTCAAAATATGGTATAATATCCTCTTCGAATTGCACACTTCTCTCAATTAAATTTTTGGGATGGATAAAAGAGATTGTAGCCCTTTTTTTCTTCACCATATCCTACCATTATGCATTATTTTATTTGTGTATGCAATGAATTCCTATTTTCTGATGGAATTCGAGTCCACGCCCTTGAGCCAAAAATCCTGAAATGTGAGATGTTTGGTTTGTGACCAAACCAAGCCTCATAAGGTGTTTTACCTTGCACTGATTCATGAGTTCCCTATTGTGAATATATTAAGCACAATTGATGGCTCCATCCCATAGCTTAGCACTCAAATCCTTAACCTCAATCATGCATGTAGCCATCTCCTTGAAAACCCTATTTTTCCTCTCTGCCACAACATTTTGTTGTGGTGTGTAGGGGACCGAATGCTGCATTTGGATGCCACATTCCTCACATAGGTGATGAAAATTTGTATTCACATACTCTTTACCATTATCATTTCTTAGGATTTTGATCTTGTTCACACTTTGGTTCTCAACTAGGGCCTTCCAAATCTCCAGAGTCTCAAAGACTTTGGATTTGAGTTTTAGGAAGTAGACCCAACATAACCTCGAAAAATCATCTATGAAAGTGAGAAAATATCTTGATCCTCCATATGAGGGAGTGGGAAGAGGAACAATGAGTTATGAATTTACCAATCCAAGTGTTTGTGTATATATCCTTTCCTTCCCCTTCTCATAGTTGTGCTCTGGCTGCTTTCCCACCACACAACCAATGCATGTACCATTGGAGGATTTGATAGGAGGAATTCCTTCCACCATGTCATCCTTGTTTAGAGCTTGAAGGTATTTTTAGTTCATATGGAAAAATCTCTCATGCCATTGCTTGGAGGTTCCATTGGCATGAGACAGTAGCGCTTTCCCTCTGGAATTTGGAAGAAACTTGGAAAAATTGTAAATTATAGCTTGGTGATCAGCATACCCCAATGCCACGACTTGGTTGGAGGAGATTTAAGGTATCTCAGCCACATCTAGAGTAAATGTTACTCTCTTAGCTTCTCCTGTATGTTTCATTTGATATACTAACAACAGGTTGACTTCCAAGTCTAGTACATAGAGGACATTATTGAAATATCCATTGTCAAGGTCGATCTTGCCAACTCTTTTGGCCTGGATCTCAGAGTCATCACCCATTCGAATAGATGGGCCACTATTCGAATGCATGGATGTGAAGAGCTCTCTGACATAGGACATATTCTAGGATTCCCCTGAATCAATGATGAAGGTGGAATGATATGAGGAACCTACAACAAAAGCATGGCATTTCTCCTTGTTGTCAGAACTTGAACTTCCATCCCTCTTCCTTGCTCCATCTAGGACTAGGATTTTTTTTTTCTCCAACAACTATGCCATAATATCAATGGTTTTCTTCATGAAATCACTCTATGGATTCCATCCCTTGTGGCAATAAGTGCATTTGGTTTTATCCTTTCCCTTCTTGTCCTTATCCTTAAGAGGATTCGAACCCCATCAGTGGTTTTGGGTTTATCTTGCTTCCTTTTCTCCGACTGCTTCGAATCCCTGGAATTCTTCTTGCCTTTGGAGGCATTCGAAACACCTACAAAAAAATATTGGACTCTCCTTATTTTCATGGTTCCCATGTGAACAAGCTTGTCCCGCTCCTTGGTCAAGAAATCAATGAAACTTACTAGTGTTGCCATTTTCCAATTTCGAATGGTCGTCTTGCCAGAATGGAATGTGCTAACAAAAATTGAGTATTATGATCCTAAATTCAAAAGGATTGATATTATTAGCTGCTCTTCATTATTCTTGATTCCACACTGCTTGAGTTGAAGTACTAGAGAGTTAAATTTTGTGGAGAAATCCTAGATGGTGTCAAAATGAGCTGGGCTCAATGTGATGAGCTCATTCTCGAGCTAGTGTCCCATTAGTTCATCAGTTTTCCAAAAGAGAGTTTAGAGGCTAAGCCAAAATTCATTTGGGGTGAATAAAATATCAACATGAAACAAGAGATCTCTCGAAATTCTTAGACATAGCAATCCAAAATATTCATCAAGTCTATTGAAGCATTTCGACTTCTCTACTATAGAGTTTGGCACTGCCTCTGCCCCCATGGTTACCCTATAGAGACCCTTGGATATCAGTTGGATGAACATCTATTCATTCCATTCAAATTAATTGAATGGATTGAGAAATACATGGCTTTTCTCCATCTCTTCTTGCGCTAATGGTGAGAATTTTGTTGAAAGTACCTGCAAAAAACACTCAAATATATCCAGAAAATATCTCAATTTGCAGCTCAAACACTCAATATTGATATGAAAATCCAACCTTCTATAATACCATGTGATAATTTGATCTACATATGGATCTAGGAGCACAATCTAATCTCAGAATTTGAATTACTTTGCAAAAACCAACAAAAATCTTGAAGGAGGAACAAAATTTACATACACATGTGAACACAAAGTGGATATTATTGAACTGTCTAACATATGAATGTGTTTAGATCAGGTATATATTACATTAGGAATAATTTTTGAGGCTTAGGAATCCATTTGGGAGTGTACATGTGTCATAGGAAAAATTGACCTCAATCGCCCCTAGGTGGAGCAATGAAGCTCCAACTCAGCCCAAACGGTCATGAAACCTGGTGTGAGCATTGATGAAGTGTACTAGGGAAAAAATGAGTCCAAGGCATGTGTGGATGAGAAAATAGAGATGTGTGGGAGTCTCAATGTGACGATAAATGCTCCTAGGAAATCCAAAATGGGAAAAATACACCACTAATGCCCCTAGTCAAACCCAAATTCCACAAATCAAGGAGGTAGCACTCCAAGGAATCGATGAGGGCTCACATGTGCTAGGTTGACCAATCTACAATGCTGGTGTGTGTGTGAATGGTCTGAAACTAACTAGTTCACCTCCTAGATCAAATTCCCTAAGTCTAAACCATAACAACTTAATGCTTAGAATAAAATGAAATTGACTAAGGTATAAACTAAGGTACTAAGGATGGATTACTATTCTAAAAGAAAATTGGGTAATATCTGTACATAGCCTTGTAAATCATTATCAGTACATTGAAAGTATTCATGTAAATAAAATTCATGAAGTATGAAATGGTTCTAACCATTATAATATTTTTCTTGTAGGTAAAATTCATATTCCCTGATCTACAAGAAAATAATGGCATGAATATAGAGTCATTTCAATGCATGGTCTAGAAAGAGAAAAAATCAAGAGGTTCCTATGATTCTTAGGAATAAGTTAGAATAGAAGCGCTAATACTATTCTGAGAGATGTAAATACTTTGAAGGTAATTTATTTTTCCTAGTTATATTCATATATGTGTTAGAAATAGAGAAGTATGAGTCTCCGTGATGAAGACCACAAATTATGATTCTCACATCCTAGATGTTGAGAGGGATAAGATATATTTGCTAGCTCCTGAAAAACCAATGGAACTAGTTAATTAAACTCCTACTATTTATAAACCTGCATGGTGCTCATATTTAGAAGGAATATATATGTAAGAAACTTGAATGATTCTTAAGTTTAGAGGTGTAATAGTCATTGTATAATATTTTTCTTTTGTTGAGTAAAAATGTTCAGTATAATTTCTGAAACGATTCAAGAACAATGGATTATGAGTCCATGGCCACACACATGAAAGATAAATATGATTCTTATTCATATTTGTAGGATATTTTAAATGTTATATATACACAAGTACCGGGATCAATTATATGCATTATAGTTAGTACATAGACATGCACGACAAAGCATATGTTATGTTACCTACTTAGTACAAGTATATGTAGATTCATACATGTCTCAATCATGTGAAAGAAAGTTTCATGAATATATGGATTTTGACTAGTAAAGTGATCAATAAAGATCACATCAAATATGCTGTTCCAGATAGAGAATATTGTAAAGAAGTAAAGCCTTACAAATATCCTAGTTAGTTATATATGAGACATGGTACAAAAAGGAGTTGTGTAGCTCCTGGACATATCCACGAATGAGAAGAATTACCAACATATTTACTATGCCTCTATCTAGTACAAACTTGTTATAGTCTAAAAAGAATCCTCTAGGTAAAGAGGGAGTATTGATGTATCTTCACATGAAGCAAAAAATAAAATCCCCACTAGTTAGTCATGGTACATGACTCAGACAACCAGCGGCCATGATATTGTATGGAGAAAATACACATGAGAAAAGACGTGGTCAAAGACTTGGAGATGATCGAATACTCGAAAGGAGTTATAGTTAGGACTGTTAGAGAGTCGTTAGACCTCTTGGTGAGGTAGTTGGGGTGTTGTGGTATAAAGAGAATAATATGAACTGTAAAAGTTATCAGGCCTTGAAGAACATCATAGAGAATGGCAAGTTCACAAAGGACTTCTTCAGATAGTACAAGTTTCTTGAAGTCAACAATGTTGAATATTGAAAAGAACTGTGAAACTTTCTTTCTACAAGATGTTACACATTTAATATTCTTATGATGTATTTGAAATCCATGGTTTCTAATTTAGAGAAACTGGATTCTAGATCAGATCTAGATAATGCTACTATGTATAAGTAGTTGGTTGGTCTCTTAGCAGACCTGTTGTATTTTATGCTTGTTAATGAGCATGTGTTTGAGTCCCTTTCAGGTACATTAGAATATGTTCTTTATTATATTTGATACATGGAAGACCTATTATGCTATCCAAATATTGTTTTAGCCTGAGATAAGATCTTTATATTGCGGTTAGTAACAATAATAATAATAATCAATTTTTAAGGTCATCGCCAAGCGAGACACCAATTTGGTGTATGATACCCCCTTGTTTATGGGACAAGGGACCCCTCTCTGCGTAGTGATTCAAATACTAAAGTCTACAAAGGTGTACATACACTACCCGCCTCTGGATTTGAATATGTGACCTCCTATGAGAAAACACATTCTCTTAACCATCAGCCCCACTCATGCTCTACTATATGCTGAGTAGTAGTGTAGCATGGGAAGCTACCTACTAGGGTGAAAGAATTGATCCTACAATTATTAGGTGTTAATAATCAAGATTTTTGAAAAACCCAAAGTGTTTTGACAAAACACATTTAGATGAAGTTTTACTTTTTCAGAGACATGGTCATGAAAAATGAAAATTCAATACATAGCTACTGATGAGAAGATTGCAAAAGCGTGGACAAGGCACTACTAGTGAGAAAGTATAGACACTTTCAAGATAATATTGGTATGACAAAAAATGCCTAGGTAAAGTAGAGAATGTATCCCTCATGAAGAGAAAGTGTTAAATGTACAACATCAGGAGTCATTCTCTGAAACTTATGTTGTGTCAAGTTAATGAACTTGTGTTGTATAAAGTTAGGAATTTGTGTGGTATCAATTCAGGACATTGTGATGTATAAATTCCTATATACGTCCTCATGTATTGGGGTGGGATGCATGTAATATGATCTCGTGTTGTATAAATCATTGGAATCTTGTGTTGTATCAATATTGGAGTCTTGTGTTGTATCAAGACTAGTCTTGTGTTGTATCAAGATTGTAGACTTGTGTTGTATTAAGTATGGACTTGTGTTGTATCAAGTCAATAATTCTAAAAAATGGTACCTTATGAGATGGATCTCTTTAACTGAAGATGGTCTTGTATTGTATCAAGATTAGATACATGTGTTGTATCAAGTCATGTGCTTATACTATGTGATATATTGATACTCATGGTCACTGAGTGCTATAAGTCTCTTGTAGGGATAAACTACCCCTAGAGTGAATTACTTTAGCATATGACTATATAAACCAAGGTAATATATATGATCATTAGTATGGAATAATTCTTCTGAGTATGATATGATAAGACAGATAAATAAATACACATATGGACAATGTGATAATTAATTAATGATAATGAGATAAATCATAGAGAACACGAATGGATTTGAATTACCTATATTTACCTCCAAGTGAACTCGAATTATAAAGGTTTAAGTAAAGCCCCAGTTGTAATAAAACATGCATAAGTTAACTAAGAATATCGATGCAAAAGTTAAAAATAGAAATTGAGCATGGATAGCATTAATTGTGAAGCACTAAAGACATTTAGTTAGGATCTTAACTTTATGGTTATGCACTCAGTTAAATATTCAGTTCAGTTAGATCACAATTAGTTCAATGAATTCACATTCATTTTAGTAAGTCCACATTCATTTCAAGTCATTGAACATTCAATTAAAATCTAATTGAGGAAAGAAGGGTGCATATCTTGTGCATGCTAAAGAATCCTAAGTTCCATCTTGGAACTAGTGCTAGGGAGGGTGCTAATGTCTGAATGGAGGGAGTTCTAGTTAATACTCACCCTTGTGTATGCACTATTTAATGCTCCTTGTAGTTTAATGGAGCCTTCCATTCACTAACTTTTGCATGCTAGGTGTTTGACTTGTTATTTAATAATTATTTAGATTAAGGATAAATCATTAAATGTATGATATGCTCCCCCAGGAAACTCTATATACCATTTTGTGGTAGGACCCGTCAGGGTGTGTTGAAACAGTCGTAAATGAAGAGATTCATGGTTCAAGGAATTTAAAGAGGATAATAGGTAGAAAGTAGTCACATGCTCTCCAAGGTTCTCAGCATTCTTACCTTCAAACTTTGGAATGTTCGAAGGAAGATTGGTGATGCATAGGGAAACCCCAAAACACCATTATCCCATATGCTTTCCCTGGGATATATATTTCTCTACACTTATCAAACTCTAAGTTTTGCTTCTTGGTCAAATTTTCTTCTAAACCTATTGCGCAACTCTGTTTCCTCAGGCTCAATTCCGCAAACTTGATTTTCTACAAGACAATTCCTTCCGTAAGACAGATTTCCACAATATTTCTTCTACAACCTAAGTCTCTTCTCAACGGATTCTTTCCGCAACTTTAACCTTTCAGCAACACTGTTTCCCAACCATAGTTCCTGCAACTCTATGTCTGCAATTGCGGATTACGGAATTTCCAAAATTCCAACTTTCACTTCTGCAATTATGCGGCCACAACAGTCCTTTATGCAATTGGATAGTGGATTGCAGATTGTGGATCCAAATTTTCCCAAAGTTGAACTTCCAAAATTTTCCTTCCGTAATATTCCTTTAACAAGTTTCCTTTTCACAAAGTCATGGATTGCGGATTGTGTATCCAAATTTTTGCAAAGTTGAACTTCCAAAATTCCCTCCCACAATTCCTTTTCCGCAACTCTTTACAACCGTTGATCTGAGATCAAATGCATATCTCACCTTATATTTGGATATCAATTATCTTCCTTAAACCTTTCTCTTACGGAATTTCTCTGGAGCGTCAGATATTTTGCAGGTTAGATCTCGTCCGTTGGTCTGCTATCTTTTGTGGAACTTCACTTAACCTTTCATATCTCATATCTCCTGTTCATGTTCACTTCAAGAAAAAATCCCCATCATCGATCAATCTTTCCTCTTTTAATATGGTTCGTTCAAATCTCTGTCAAATGAATCAAATGTAATCTCTGTAATCCTTCATCGATTGATCAGAATATTAATCAATCAACCTTCAATTGGACGAGATATTTTCCATAACTTTTATAGCTTCATCCTTTACACATTTCAACTTCTGTGTAACACATACAAAGAATCATCGATCTTTTCAGTGATTGATGGCATATGGTTTATTCATGCGTTCACACACAAAGATCCATTAAACAATATCTACAACCTTCAATATTCAAAAGCCCTAATTCCATGACGCATATACACATATCTATCAACCATTAATAGGGATTAAGGAAGCATTCAACTCATATACTCATACACTCGGATAGATTTGTAATTACACATAGATATGCCAAAATAGGATTTCCTTCCTTCAATACAATGAACTGGACATTCACAATGATCTCAGAACCTGTGTTTTGATCCTCTTAGTCTAGTATAAACACAACCAACTACCTTGTCCTGATTTACATTGATTTAGCCACTCCTTAGCGAGATTTTACATTGATTAGCTATCTATGGACCTCTTTGCTACTTTTGTCCCCCTTTTTATGCATCGTAAGCTTACACATTTATACAAACATAACTCTAAAATTAATTCAGGTTCATATCCCAAATACTCCCAACAATTCCCTAAGTTTCTACTAACTAATCCTAAATGTATCAAGCTTCCAAACTTACTCTATGACTCGCTGCCATTAGATAAGGCTTAATTACATGATTCACACTTTGACTCATCATCTATCTAGAAGCACACTCAACACAGTATTTATTTACAATGTAATAGTATGAGGACTCTTGATTCAAAAGATGAAAACCCCTTCTAGGTGTGATCAAAATAAGGAACTTGCACTTGGATGGACAACAGGATGCTTCTGCATTAATTGGTGGGAACAATCGGCCACATTGGATTATGAAATACCAGATCATTGGTCAACTTTGAAAGATCAGGCGGATTTAAAGTAGCCAAAAAGGGGATCATAGTATGTGCCATTGGATTCCATGCCACCCGAAAGGATTGGTTCATATAGGGTTTATTTTAATAAAGGTAGTCGGCTTGACTAGTCAGATAATAACCACCTCCCATATGGCCCATATAAGGATGCACAGGGACCTAATAATTAGGTATACCCTTAGAAGGAGGCGCCATATAACCATAGTTATAGGACTGATAGGTTGGTTGACCCCCAGATGTTTAGGGAGGTACGTAACCTCTAGAGACAAAAAAAAACTAGCTGATGAGGGGACAACATAGCTAAATGGAGCACCACTTCCCAAAGGGTCATGCGAGATATAAGGAGGGTTTGACATAAGAAAATATTTTGAAGGAATGGGTGCAGTGGGCGATAGGATGTAAGATGGAATTTAGGTTGTATCCCCAACCTTCACATATCCACTATCACCCCTGTGAAAGTGAACAATGGTGTTAAGACCAGATGAAGGGAGTGAAAATCCTCCCATAAATGGAGTAGAGGGTGGAATCTGACCACTACCAAATCTATGAGCAAGGTAAGGGGAGGTGGTTCCCCCCCCAGTCCATTACCAGGGTCTATACTAAGACCAGAGATGGGTGATGGGATAGTATTAGTGATATCCGACATGCCAAATGTAAATGAACCTGTGCTAGAGGGAGTAGGCTAAGTCTCCATACTCAACCTCTCCGAGGAAAACTTGTTATGGACAACTGTAAAATATAATAGTTGGGGCCATGTAGTATGGGGAGTACCATCCCCATGAGGGTCAGTATAAACCAAAGTTTTGGGTACCCATATCATTCCTCCCCCCATTCTAGATGATGGAGACAGAGGAAACTGTGTTCTCAAATGTAGTACTCATGGTGATAACCGTGTGTGAATAGCAATGTAATAAAGGTTTCCTGGAATTCCTAGTCCTCTTCCGAGTAGGAGGAGGAGTATCACAAGGTGATAATCCTGTTAAGCATCGATATCACCGAAGTGCCAGAAATCAATCCACAATGACTCCACAAAATAACAAATACTCAACTAATTGCAATCCCTAAATCCAACCAACTGACAAAGAGAACACCCCTAAGCAAAGATAGGTCAAATGCAAATAAGAACAGAGGGAGGATAAGTGAGCTCAAAATGCAGTAGGTATGTCTCACCTAGGAGAGGCCTGAGACTCCCATACACTACAAGTAACCAATTATAGTGGCCCTTAGCTTCAATGCATATAGTGACCCCTACCTGGCAAAGACACTCGCAGAATAACCTCTATAAGTAATCCCTACGATACCTAGGTAAGGAAACTAAGGTCACCCTAATATAACCAATGCTTAGGAAGATAGTCGCAGGAGGAATCTACCTTATCGAAAGGGTAATAAGCCTCGAAGATCAAAATCACAAAGGTACCTCAAAATCCCCCAGATACGAATAAGATCCTAGAAATATCTCCGGCACTCAATAGAAAGTGGCAAGTGGATATCCCCACCACTAATGTGTATGATGCCTCGTGCTTAAATCTCCTATAAGAGGATCCTCCTAAAAACACTAATCATATCAAGGATTTCACTGCTCACCTAGTCAAACACCTAATTGTTTTGTTTCATAGTCTTGGAAATATTTACTCACGACACCCTATTCCAAGACCCTACAATCCTAAGCTTCTTGGTGCACCTCTATCAAATAAAATCATGTAATCAATTTTAATTTAAACCTTGATTTTAATGGTTTTGATTACTCAAGGGTAATGAACATGCAACTAGTCCTGTTACGACTCAACAATGAAGTAAATATGCACACCTAAAAAGAAATGCCAAGTGAAACTTTGTTTTTAAGTATGAAAAAGGGGGTATGCAACTACATGTAATGCAACAAATTTCATTCCTTTCCAAATGTCAATGCTATCCTTCCTATATGAAATCCTGATTGCTAATTCATCTAAGAAAACCTAATGCAAGTACCAAATCAATGCACATGCACAATGAAATAAACATGCAAAGATAAAAATATATTTTCATTTTCACTATAAATGCAATGAAAATGCATTAAGAAGACCCGAAAAACTCTTAGACCTTGCAACAAGCATAAAAAAAATCCAACCAAGACACTAAGACCAAGAAGGAAAATGCACTAATAATAAAACAATAAGGAGATAAATGATACGAATCAATTCGAAATAAAAAATCAATGCAAAAGATGCCTCTAGTCATGACAAAAGCAGTCAACAAGAAGCATAGGAACCCATGAAGGATAAGCTATCCACACAACCCACCCATCACCTTCACACATCAAAATCTCAACCAAAAGGATAGATGTACGCAATTGTTCAAGGAAAAACATTGTATGTAGGCAACTGTATGTACTACAACTAGTGTAGACATGCGACTATGAAGTCTATGATCCACGTATACAAAGGAAAGAGTGGTAAAAGATATGCTAAGATACAAATTACTTCAAGGGACTACTAATGGATTAATCAACTACTAAATGTGGAGCAAAAAAAAAGAGGAGCAGAGAGAAAATCAATCAAATCATGCACCCAAAACCCAACAAAAAGGAAATCCCTAGCAGAGACGCTAATTCTATTATAGAGAAAAGTTCCTGTGGCATGGGGTGTACCACAACAGACATGATGACACCGTAAATAAACCAATTTAAAAACATTCTAAATATACAAGAGAAGCTAATATTAAGGGACAATAAGCATACCTTATTCCGGACGATTGAAGTAGATCTCAGTTGAGCTTTCAATCAAACTTGCACCTAGACATTGTCCTCAACAACAAAAAAATATACAAGCATGATATATGTAAAGCATTAGAGTCTAATCTAGCAAGTTAAATTCCACCATATAAACAAAGTAATTACATCCATGGATGAGAATATTCATGATTAAACAAGTAAGGACAAGAAATGAATATTTCTATTAATATGAACATAGGTAAAAATGACAAGCTTTGTCAACACCTTGTCAAAATCGAGAGATCAATTCCCTCCACCTGGGCCTCCACCGCTTCAATCCTCTATACAAAGGAAATATCAAAAAGATAGAGGAAAGCTTTGGAAACAACATTAATGTCTACTTCAAGGACAAAGGGATGCAGACTCAAGTATATAAGAATGGGACACAATTCCACTATAAAATCTTTGTTCTCCAAAATTCTTCTCATGTAATGCTTCATAGTAGCTCAATATATAGCCCCTCAATGGGAAGTGAAGGGTCGAATTGGAGTGTTTCCCGACATATGGAAGGCCAAGAATGAAGTCATTTGTTACTTGATGGGAAAAATTCTAAATATTTTTAATTTTTGAGGATAATTCCTGATGTACGTGGGTGACAATGGTGCAAGCTGCATATACATGGGTTGTAGACTTGTGACCCACGTATATGTTCAAAAATGTCTTTTTAATGGTTTCACTAGAGAATCATGGTAATAATGAGCAAATGGGTTAAAGGAGTCTACATAGGGATAGGGATAGGCCATCAAAGCATGATGTATAAGGTGTGGAAAATCACACTATAACACTAGGACTATGACAAGTTCAACACAATTGATTACAATGTTGTATTTGATCTCTCTTCTCTACTGCTGAGGTGATATCTCTTATCAAGAAATCTGCTTATGTGTTGTAAACCATTCTCCTCAAATCTATCTATCATACTCAAAGAATTGATAGGTTTTTCATCCTCTATATTTGGAGGTTTTTCCCAAGGTATATCTTGCCTCTCATGGTTGATTGATTTATGTGGCTGATATATTTATGAGACTTATATGTGGATGATATATTTATGTTTCTAATATATTCATACGAGTCTGATTTATGAGATTCATATGTGTTTAAATTAATTGATAAAATTTTTAAAGTTCAAGCATATTCGATTTTGCTCAAACATTTGCAGGGAAAACATAACGAAAAAAGACAATAAAAACTTTAAATCAGAGGACCAATATCCTCTATTTTGGTCTTCCCTTTCTCTCCACAAGTCCCAACCTATAACATGTATAAAATAAACTCTGAGTCTCATATTAATTTTAAACAACTTTAAACTAAATTCAAAAACTAAAATAAAATTATGAATATATAATTGAAAAGAATAATACTAAATAAACAATTACCTCACCGCCAATGTCCATCAAAGGACAAATATCCTCCGATGTAGTCTTCCCTTTGTCTTGTCAAGTCCCAACCTATAACATGTATAAAAATTCAAAATCTTTAATAAACTTATGAAAATAAAATTGAAAAGAATTTAATACTTTATAAACATTTACCTGACCACCATTGTCCATACTTCCATGTGTTTCCTAAAATTTAAATTTTGTTATTAGAAATAAANAGTATATATATATATATATATATATATATATATATATATATATATATATGTCGATGTGAAAATTTTGTCCACAAGATCCCTTGCAACTGTCCCAACTTGGGATGTGGGCTCCATCTCTAATATTAAATTCACAATTCTAGGTGGGTGAGATATCAAAGGGGATGGAGTTCGAAGAGTTTTGGGATCTCGAAGAGAAAATTTTTGATCATATATTCGACCCATTCCAACTACTGAACGCAGAACAGAAAAAAAGAGGAGCAGAGAGAAAATCAAGCAAATCATGCGCCCAAACCCCAACAAAAAGGAAATCCCTAGTGGAGACGCCAATTCTATTATAGAGAAAAGTTCCTATGGCATGGGGTGGACCACAACAGATAGGATGACACCATAAATAAACCCATTTCAAAACATTCTAAATATACAAGAGAAGCTAATATTAAGGGACAAGAAGCGTACCTTATTCCGAACGATTGAAGTACATCCCAATTGAGCTTTCAATGAAACTTGCACCTACACATTGTCCTGAACAACAACAAGATATACAAGCATGATATATGTAAAGCGTTAGAGTCTAATATAGAAAGTTAAATTACACCATATAAACAAAGTAATTACATCCATGGATGAGAATATTCATAATTAAACAAGTAATGGATGAGAAATGAATATTTCTATTAATATGAACATAGATAAAAATGGCAAGCTTTGTCAACACCTCGTCGAAATCGAGAGATTGAGTCCCTCCACCTAGGCCTCTACTACTTCAATCCTCCATACAAAGGAAATATCACAAAGATAGAGGAAAGCTTGGGGAATAACATTAATGGCTACTTCAAGGACAAAGGGATGCAAACTCAAGCATATAAGAATGGGACACAATTCCACTATAAAAATTTGTTCTCCAAAATTATTCTCATGTAATGCTTCATAGTAGCTCAATATATAGCCCCTCAATGGGAAGTGAAGCGTCGAATTGGAGTTTTTCCCGACATATGGAAGGCCAAGGATCAAGTCATTTATTACTTGATGTGGGAAATTCCAAATATTTTTAATTTTTGAGGATAATTCCTGATGTATGTGGGTGACAATGGTGCAGGCTGCGTATACATCGGTTGTAGACTTGTGACCCACGTATATATTCAAAAATGTCTTTTTAATGGTTTCACGGGAGCATCATGGTAATAATGAGCAAATGGGGTAAAAGGAGTCTGCATAGGGATAGGGATAGGCCATCAAAGAATGATGTATCAGGTGTGGCAAATCACACTATAACACTAGGACTATGACAAGTTCAATACAATTGATTACAATGTTGTATTTGAGCTTTCTTCTCTACTACTGAGGTGATATCTCTTATCAAGAAATCTACTTATGTGTTGTAAACCATTCTTCTCAAACCTATCTATCATACTCAAAGAATTTATAGGTTTTTCATCCTATGTATTTGGAGGTTTTTCCCAGGGTATATCTTGCCTCTCATGGTTGATTGATTTATGTGGCTGATATATTTATGAGACTTATATGTGGATGATATATTTACGTTTCTAATATATTCATATGTGTCTAATTTATGAGATTCATATGTGTTTAAATTAATTGATAAAAAATTTTAAGTTCAAGCATATTCGATTTTGCTCAAACATTTGCAGGGAAAACATAACAAAAAAAGACAATAAAAACTCTAAATCAGAGGACCAATATCCTCTATTTTGGTCTTCCCTTTCTCTCCACAAGTACCAACCTATAACATGTATAAAATAAACTCTGAGTCTCATATTAATTTTAAACAATTTTAAACTAAATTCAAGAACTAAAATAAACTTATGAATATATAATTGAAAAGAATAATAATAAATAAACAATTACCTCACCGCCAATGTCCATCATAGGACAAATAGCCTCCGATGTGGTATTCCCTTTGTCTTGTCAAGTCCCAACTTATAACATGTATAAAAAATTCAAAATATTTAATAAACTTATGAAAATAAGTTTGAAAATAATTTAATACTTTATAAACATTTACGTCACAACCATTGTCCATAATTCCATGTGTTTCCTGAAATTTAAATTTTGTTATTAGAAATAAAACATAATGTGATTAAAATTAACTAAAATAAGCTAACACTTTGAATCAGAACTAAAAAGTTGAAAACATACTTATAAGAGACATAATATCATCAAAAAAGTTGGAACCTAAATTAACCTATAGACAAAACCATTTTCATTTCACAATGTGTTCAGATTAACAAGAAGATGTACATGTAAATTACCTAAAATGAACTTTTAACAAATCATACAGTATGTGTGTGTGTGTGTGTGTGTGTCGATGTTAAAACTTTGTCCACAAGATCCCTTGCAACTGTCCCAACTTGGGATGTGGTCTCCATCTCTAATATTAAATTCACAACTCTAGGTGGGTGAGATATCAAAGGGGATGGAGTTCAAAGAGTTGTGGGATCTCGAAGAGTTTTGGGATATCGAAGGGAAAATTTTTGATCATATATTCGACCCATTCCAACATCATAAAAGGTAGAAGAATATCAATATAGTGTGGCTTCATATTTTTAAAATGCTCTGCATTAAAAAAATATTTCAAACTAATTAGGTACCTCATCATTCCATGGAATCCTACCATATCATGTAAGGAATCGATCATACAAAAAATGTGCAATCATCAGGGTGCTTGAAATATTGAACTTTCAACATTTTTCATGTTAGGTCTTTTTGGAAGTTAAACATTGAGTTGGCATGTTCTTTCATCAATGTCTCCTTCATATTAGACCAATCATCAGGATCCAAAACTTATGTCCTTCTCCTCCGTATCAAGCCAATAAAACCATATGTTGTTGGTCCAAGACCCTCATATACCTCAATGAATTTTTGCAATGAATGAAAAACAATCTTTAAACTTTGTTTAATCTCTAGAGGGAGATCCAAGCTAGAAATATCATGATGCAACTTGTCATAGTGAGATCTAAAACTTTCATGAGTTATTTGTTGAACACCACTTTCCCAAGGAATCTCCTCAGGTATATCTAATGGATAAGTTGTTATTGGTATACAACCCACATCTAGTTCAACATATACCCTCACTCAAACTTCATTCCTCTATGTAGAATTACGACCCTCTTCTAAAACTTGCTCGACTTCAAAGACAAACACATTTGTGTGTAAACATACAAACATTTTGAACAAATACAAAATTATAGTTGATATATGTATCAAAATATAAATGTTTGTACCAATAGAAGGTCGAGATCGACGTTCTCCCATAGAAGGTTTAGGGGAGTCATTTGTGTCCCTTTGGCCTAATTTGTGATCAGAGGAATGTGAACTATACAACAATATTGAATCTTGAGGTGATACAAAAAACATTTGATTATCAGTTGAGACATCAATTCCTGATGACTGTGATGACCTCCCCTTACTAGATGTAGTTGTATTAGTAGAAGTTATACGCTTTTTTCTCAAAGGCCCCTCTCTTTCCATTTGAAAAAAATTCTACATTTACACAACACTATCAACTCATAACATATTCAAACTTTACATGTTTTGATATAAGAATTCCAAACATTTGACATCCATTTCACATTTTGGTTTAACATTTCAAACATTTATATGCATATAAAGAGTAATTTTAGTATCAACCTAATATGTTTGAGAATATGTGTATATAAAGGCTTGTGGAGTGATTATTGATAATAAATAAGAGACCAATAAATAAATAAATAATATAATTGAAAAAATATTGAATTGATCTAAGATAGAAAATATCTTAGATAAAGAATCCTAATCCCATAGATCTAGCTAACGGCCTTTGTTATAGTCTTCTAACGGATCCACAATTTAAATATCTATCCCTAATAAACTAATGAAGTAATGACCTTAGGTAAAATAATAATATTAATTCGCATTGCCTAAGGATGTCCAAAGAGATATGCTTATCTTAATTCACT
Source organism: Pseudotsuga menziesii (assembly GCA_001517045.1). Classification (NCBI taxonomy): domain Eukaryota; kingdom Viridiplantae; phylum Streptophyta; class Pinopsida; order Pinales; family Pinaceae; genus Pseudotsuga; species Pseudotsuga menziesii. The sequence goes on along the minus strand of LPNX010129387.1, from coordinate 238,759 downwards.
AATAGGAAAGGTTGTTGTAGTTGAGATTCCTATAGTGTTAAAGTTTGATTAGGTCCAATAATGAGGCATATAGAGGGATTGGTGAAAGTCTTATGTGTACCAATAGTTTTGAAAAAGGATAATTCATATACTCTACATTATTAGTTGATACACCCATTCTTGGAGAAAATTTTGATAGTGTTTTGAGAACCATAGTTTTAATGAAATTCCAAATTGAAATGGCAAGGTATATACTTTCTTAGGGGAAATAAAAAAAACATACGTCTAGCCCTATCTTTAAATCACATATCATATATTTTTCTTCCTTTTTGCATCTAGGAGAATACAGACAATTAATTGAATGGGGTATGTCGAATACTTACTTGGAAATAGATAAAATGTTGAATCCCAAAGGCTCTCGAACCAAGATCCATGTCCAATGCCGCATGCAAACTCTCAAATTTGCAAGTGCTATAAGCACGTCCACAAGTTGGACGAAGTGGATGGTGCCACGATGTCGATAGTGACAGGGTGCCAAAATGGCAGGGGTGGTCAAGCAACATAGGGTACCAAAATGACAGGGTGTCAAAATGGCAGGGGTGGTCCAGCAATACAGGGTGTCGAAATGGCAGTGGTATCATGGTGCATAAGTTGGTGGCGAGAAATAGCAGTATCGCCGATGTGGCAGGGTGGTCCAACAACTCCTAACACGATTAAGTAGGGTCCCAACACCCATTAACATGATGTAGTAGAGTCCATACAATGTGGCACTTATGTTTGGAAGAATAAATGACAATGGTTGCAGCCGACCAAATATGTAATCAATGTATTCATCGGAATGCTTATTCGATCGAATAGTTGTTCGTTCGAATAATTGTTCGACCAAATAATTGTTCAGCTAAATAATTTTTTGGCCAAAAAATTTCAAAAAACCTTATCGTAGGAAAATTTTCCTTGGCCAACAATCCCTCACACGAATTTCGAGGCTATCGTTAGTTTTAATGGTAAACCGTTAAAATTATTTGGAAAAATAATTTATTTCTTTATTTGACCAATCAACTATTTTTATTTAGCCGAATAAATAACTAAATTTGGCCGAATAACTTCCCCTATGCTTCTCTGCCCCCCAATTCTCATGAAATAGATACCCATTTTCGTGATTTCACCCCAAGTCCTTTTACAAATTTCCTTTGAAGTATCAACTTGTCTAATAATCCTTTACTAATGTCAATCTCTACACATATACAAGCATATGTAAAAATACCAAGCTTAATCCAATGTATATATTTTTTTAAATATCGACCCAACATATTCCCAATGTCTTAAAAAATTGATAACTCCCAAAACTTATTGGTGAATTTGGGATATGTACCCAAATATACATTTTGATAACACACATGCTGGATGGTTTAAATTCCAGGAATCAGGGGGTAACAAAAGGACTCTTCCCCAAAACCAAGAACCCTGCTCATTGAAAACTTATTAGTAATCTGTGTTATTATGAAATTGTACAATAAAATACCTTTGGAAACAAGATATACCTCACAATACACAAACAAATGATCCATTATCTCCTCATTGTTTTTTCATTGAATACATCTACTTTTATCTATATAGTTACTTTTTTTACCATTATTTTATGTTAAAATTTTATTTTCTAGGGCCACCCATAATAAAAAAAATTGTTTTCAAGGGAGAAGATAATTTATAGATTGATCTCCACCACCATAATCTTACTTCATTCTTCTTTAATCCTTGTAGTGTATCATAGTTTGACTGTATAATCCCCTATGATCATGTTTTTAGACCACTTAATATGTTCTTCTTCGTATTTTAATTTGATATCATTATGCATAAGTAAATTTAGATATAATTCTCATTCCACTGCTAGATCCCCTTGTAGATTCAAATGGTCTATTGATTTCCAACATTGTTCCCATATATTTGTGTTCATCATATGGACTAAATCTTTTGGATATTATATCGCTTGATTATGGAGCACTTCCAGTAAGACATCATATAACTTATAATTACTTGTGACTCATATCCAAAGGTCCTCCCCTATTCTTACTTTTCCACCAATTCCAATTTTCCAATCTACCCATTTACCTATGTATGAAAGGATTTTACTAATGATTTCCAAATTCTAGAGGCACCTTGAACCTATTTGCTTCCAAACTAAACTAGGATTCCATTGGCATCTCTTTTAAATATTTTCATTTCATTACCCTACCCAAGAGGCCATCATTGTATACCAATCTCTAGATTCTTTTGGATACTAGTTCCAAACAAAAAAAGGTGAATGGTTTTCAACCCCCACCCCCTTCCTCTTTAGGTTTTGCCAATATTGTCCATTTAACCAATAGAATGCCTTCCCTTGTTCTTTTCCATTTATTTTCCTAGTCAAAATAAAACTAAAACATTTCTTTCTAATTTTATTTAAAATACTTGTAGGAATGTTAGCAATGGTCATCTAGTAAACATGTATACTTTCAAGTACTTCCTTTTCCAATACTAATCTTCCTCCATGTGATAACCATGTCTTGCAGTAGACATATATTATAGCTTCCAAAAAATTTTGTAGCCAAGTCAAATCTTCAAAGAATTATACATTTGGTTTTAACGATGAAAATGTGAATATGGGTAAGACTTTTTGGAGTACAGCATGTTCGGGGATTATAAATTTCAATTTTTTGGTTGAAAAAAAAATCAACTAATTTCTTGACCAAAGTTTTATAATCTACAAGCCCATAATTTTCTTGAGTTTAACCTTAGGTTAAAGTTCTGTCTTACAAAATTTTTGATCACTATATAATTTTCTCAATCAAGAGTTTATTTTCTTAGACAAGTAATTGAAATCCAAGTACATTTTAAATCACTTGGGAAAAACTTGGCCAAGAATTTAGATTCTTTTCCCAAATAATTGATCGAGAGTTTGTGTGCTGTAAAACCCTCCCACATGTTCTTCCAAGGTCCATATTTTGTTTCACATGAACATTAGTGATATCGGCCCAAACAAAAATTTAGGGGTGAATCTTAGCCCATATTCTATTTTCGACATTTTTACCCTAAAAACGATTCGCCAATTTTCCTTTTTTACAAAGATGATTCACCCAAATTACATGGGATAATTTTTTTTTACTCTAAAATTTATCCAAAAACTATATAAAGTCCTTATAAATTTGAATATGTTTGAAAAAAAAAGCCGCTAAGCATTTTATGGTTGCAAATTTAAGAATCAATAAGATTCACCAAGGTTTCTACACTTTTAGAAAATTATGGATCGCTAAAATTTCCCTGATTTGACCCAACCAACAATGACCACTTCATGCCATATTAGAATAGAATGGCACCTTCATGCACCTAGACCAATTATTTTCATATTTTACAAACAATGCATGATGGATTTAGTGTACATTTGAAGTTTTTTTTCCCCAGTTAGCTAGGGTTTAAACAAAGGTTTTCGATAAAACATTGCGAATAAAATTTCTATTATTGTTTAATAATGAGGCTAAACCCTTTTGTTGTATTGTTCCTAAAACATCTTTCTCATCTACCCAATCAAAAACAGTTTCTCATACTTATGAAGTATTATGAAACCAACACCAATTTCACTATCATAGCTATGAGTTATTTAGTTACAGTCAAATTAGAAGAGGATTTGACATTACTATTATCTATTCATTGCATCTTTTTTCTTTGGGTGTAGTATGAATGGGAATAAGTTGACTGATGTGGCAGAAGAAGGAAAAAAGTGAATAGATATAGAGAAGTCAAATCAATAATGAAAACCTATGGTATTCAACCTTCAATTCAATTTATATGAACTATTGCCACCACTGTAGGTGATCCATCTCAAGTTATTCTAATGCATAAATTAAAAATTCCCCAACAATGATTCTTTTATTTGTGGTTAATCTAAGGTTTTGGGGTCTTCTACTCAACTTTCAAACGATTGAATCATTTTGATAAAGAAAGCATCATTTTTGTCAAACTGAATAGACAATTCCTTCTATAGCTCTGTTAAATTAGAATGTTGTATTGTAATTGTGGGGAAAGAATTTAGGTTCTCCACAACTAGGCAGAGCTAGGTGGAGAATTTTTTTCTTTCTAGATGCATATCTATCTCCGTTCTATAGAATTTGGGGCTTTAAATGATCCAACTAATGATCTATCTAGGGTAAGATGGATATATGATATCTAGATCTAGATTCCATGTTTGGTTCCATAGTTAAAGTCACATGTATGAAGTTTTAACATTCCAAACATACATTGTCTTATTTGTATTAACCATAGATATAAACACGTTGTGTTTAAATGTTTCTTGTTCTAGGCCATTATCCATATTGAGATACTAACTATCCTCAAACATCTGTGTTCACCTTTAACATGGTTGGTTTTGGGACACCGTTTAATATATAAGAAAATTACACAATATTATGTATAGAGTAAGCTAATCTTTCAATAAAGGGATTTTCTTGATTATAAATTTGGTAAAAACTAACAGAAATATTAAGCAGCAACATAGTTGTATCATCATATAAATTCGTGCAAGGTGAAACAATGTCCTTAAAGGTTTTACCCAATTCTAAATCAACTAAGAAGGTAGAAAATTCAGCCATAATTTTAAATCTATGGGATTTAACTTTCTAAAACTATATTTCAATAACTAGAGCAGAACTTTGATTAGATTTCTCCCTTATGCATCCATGGAAATCCTATTTAGAAATTAAAATGATAATTTTCATACAAGAAAATTTGTAAATGTGAAATGTTTCTAACAAAACCCTCTAACTTCAAAGTTGTAAACAAATCTACGTAAAACCTTTGCGAAGTTACCTATGGTAGAGGAGATATTGTAGAGGTGTTTATTAATTGCCCAATGAGCATAGTGAGTGACTCTCAAATCCCCAACCACAATATAGAATGCAATCCCACATGAATTTCCTTGGTGAAAAGATTTTTAGATCCTAATAGGTATTTATCAATAGTTATTACAATCTAGGCATGCTTTGGAATGATTGCAATTTGAATCATGGTGTGGGATAATTTTATCCAAAATAATTTGGATGTCTTTTCGCTGGTGAAATTTTAGGTAATAAAATTTATAAAAAAATTGAGAACCATGCATAATTTCTTAGATTAAAGTATTAGAGAAATATTTTTTCTCATGCTCAAAGGTTTTGAATGCTTTTGAATCTGCCTAGAACGTCCAAAATTCCATAAAGGACTTGTAACTATGTCAAATTTGAATTTTTTACTTTACCAAGGAAGACTAAAATTTTCTAGGGATATACTACTTATGAATGTTTTCCCTTTTTATCTTTTGGGGTAGGTGATCAAATATTTCTTCTACTAGCAAATGCATTTGATAAGGGAATATAAACCCTAAATATATGAGGCAATGACTTCATCTACGGGTAGAATAACTTGAAACTGAACCCCATCTAGGTGAAGCAGAACATTACTGCTATGATGATAAGGAAAGGGATGTACAAAATATCTAATAGGGTTCTAAAATTCAAACATAACACATGTGACCTATAATTCCTACTTATAGTATAGAGATTATGAAAATGACTAAGCCACATGTTGGCAACTTACTAGGATGAGAGTTGTTGTCAAAAGGTATTTTTATTGCCAAAACATTGGTATCAAAGTGGTAGTATAGAATTGGAAAGAAAACCAAATGAAACTACTATTATTGAAAATTGTTGATGCGGTAGAGAGAAGAACCTAAAAGAAACCGAATGAGTGAATTCCAAGTAATCAAGTTAGAATATTACAGCTAAAAGAACGAAATCAAAGTGTATGAAAATATATTTTTGAGTGGGATGTGTGAGCCATGTGAGCTAGAGTTTGAAAAGAACAAGTGATTGGGGTGGGAAACTAGTCCTTAAGAGATCCTAATGCTTGAACAAACTCTAGGTGTGAAAGTAAGCAAAGAAAACATAGTCCTTTTTTTTCTTGGTTTGGCCAAGGTATTTTTCATGAGTTCTCCATCTACTTCTAGAACCAAATGTTTTGGGTTTAGTTTCTAAACGTAAATTACTAGAATGAGAGATAATTAGAAGTATTTAGGATTTATTTAATCTTTTCAAAAGGGTCTCTTCATCTTTCTCTCAAGCTCCACTCTAAAGGTTGATTAGAAGCACTTAGTCCCAAAATATGTATTTCTTCTCTCATTTTTCTACACATAGCCAAGGTTTCTACACTTTGAGAAAATTATGGATCCTGAAATTTTTCCTTGAAGAGATGCTGCTATAGGAATGGTGGGAAGGTCTCCCTGATCTCAAGAAATCCCTAATATAGATCAATTTTATTTGACCTTTGAAATATGATTAAATGTTTCTTTGAAGGTAGATGTTTACCAATTATTAAGTTGCCTTAAACATCTTCAACATATTCAAATTTTGATTAAATGATCCACATTCAATTCATTCAACAAGATGGTTTAGAAGCATGGTATTGTTTATTCATTTCTTATAATAGAGTTAGGTTTGGTATTCATCACATGTTAACTTTCGAATTTTGATTCCAAAAGTTAGTTGTATTTTGAACTTAGTCGATTCATTTCTTTTATTTTACTAGTATCGTAATGTGGCATATTTCCTTTCAACATGGAGGAAATTTAATAATTGGTAAACATAAAATATTCTCAAATAGAATGCATTTTATCTATTTTAATTATAGAAAATAATTTTAATTTTAATATGAAGCTTGGCGTGTAAGTGTGAAGCCTATTCACGATTTGTTCTCATGCTTTGAGATGAGAGAGATACTAATCCATACGGCATTCATCCAGATGTAGGTAATCATTGTGAAAACTAATCATGTGCGTGTTGGACTAGAAATTTTGGGGACTAACTTCTGATCTTTTGCAAATAATATATTTTCTACTTGTGCATAATTTTTAATCGGTTAAAGGTAACACGCATGGTGTAAAAAGAAAATCCTTGTGGGAGGAGAATGAAATGTTTTGATATTTCTCTAGTTTAGGGTAAGCATTGATTAATGTTCAACCCTACCATTTGTGTTTTTGAAATTTATTTTCATTCTTTCCTCACCAAATTTAATGTTCAACCCTATCATTTGTGTTTCTGAAATTTATTTTCATTCTTTCCTCACCAAATTGGTCCTTGTAGTACACATGCCAAACTACATTAGTTGTTGTGATTGGTCCATGGAGGAATTACCATATATTATTATATTGTACAATGGTTGAGAACTTTAATATTAAGTGATGTTAGAAGAGACCTACTTCATATGGAGCGTTGTAGAGGGGGATAAAATGTATAATGGTGGAAATAATATATCATTATTTAGTGCAATTCTTGGATGATTAGGTGGAAAAGTTATTGAAGACTTTATGATAAATTCTTAAGAAATAAATTTTTTATAGTCATTCGGTTATCTTTATTATTATTGGATTAATGAATAACTATAATCTCTCATTAATAATAAAATACATTCTTATTGTAATGTGTATGCACACATACATTTACCTTAGTCTTTCATACATTTTTGAATGGTTGATTTCCAACTATACATCTATCACATTTATATTTCCATCAACTATGCGCAAAATTTTCTACTTAATATATAAATCCAAAACTCTTTGAAATATCACAATCTCACCTTAAAGATCATCATGTAGTTGAATACTAGGTGATGTGAAAAAAATTATGTTTGGAGGTTGAGGAATGCCTTAATAGAATAAAAATTGGATCAACTACTTTGAAATTGGATAAACTAGAAAATAATCTTGTGATGGATAGTCATTTGAGTAGGAACGCATATTTAGAAAAAAATATATATATAGATGGTTTCATCTCCCACTCTCAACTTAACTTAAAAGATAGGAAATGGACTAGCCACCATACAACTCTCCCATGTCTCTAAAAAAAATTATGCCCACAATATGACAAAAAATAATTATATCTACCTAATTGTTGAATATATCATTCAAAGGAAACTACGAGTTATTTGACTTATTGAAAAAAATATGTAGCAATCGAATGCAATGGCCCATTTCTTAAAAAAAATGCTAAAAGTAACAAGTTTAACACCAGGTACCAAAAAATGGAATAAGTATGCTATCACCATATATGAGATAAAGAAAAGTTGTGTGCTAAATCTTATACCCATAAACTAAGATGCAAGATTTATTGGATTTCTTTATCTGTTTCCCTGTTTTTGAATTGGTGTCCCATTTGAGATGATTTGAACTAAATCTTGTGGAAAAGTTATTGAACACATCACATGGAATAACAAAGTGATGGGAATTTGGAGGCACTCCTTGGATTAAGTCAAATTTATTACCTGAAAAAAAATGGAGGGAAAGAGGATAATAACATAAGGCTGGTTTCCTTCCATGAAAAGAAAAAAGTATAGAAAGTTTTATGCTTTTTTCTCCAGAAACACACCCCAAGGTTAGGTGTTTCATTGCATAATACATACCTCCTTAGAATTACATGACAAGTCTATGGTGTATCTATTTTCCAAACTAGCTTGGGATTTGTACCCGATTTATCCATTTTTGACATTTTGTGTGTTACAGGCCACATTGAGAATGTAATAGTGGTAGATGAATTAATATTGTTGGAAGCCTCACTAGTGAACCTAGGCCCCATTTGTGAGCTTTATGATTTCAAATATTCAGTTGAACAAAAATAAAGCATTCATGCTTTAAAGGGTTTCACATAGATACTTCTAGTGAAATATGGAGAAAATGTTTTGAAATGAAAATCTTTCAATAATAATGTCTATAGATTATAACTTATGGAAACACTCCTAAATATTGTTTAGTCCTTATAAAATATCATTTTATGGAAAGTTGGAAATTAAAAAACTCACTTATCATCTTTTTCATCAAGCAATCTGTTCCATTCATATGAAATGTGTTAGCGGTCGACACATTTTTAAGGATGGTTTCATGATATTCTATCGACAATTTCCATTGTTTATGCTTGGTCTTTTTTTCTCTCTTAACATGCTTCAAGTGCAACCGAGCCGCTATGAGAGAATGACTATATTGGGAAAATATAACATCTCGTTGGTAGTCTTGAAAAAAAATGTGGTCATTGAATTTTTTGACTTCTTCAAAGAATTGTCCCATTTAAAAAACCATTAAATAGATTGTGTATGTATCATTTGAGGGACCTTTAAACTCTTGCATCAATGTGATTTTCGACCTAGCGGATCACATTAAATAATAATGCACATTTTTTTAGATTATTTTCAACAAAGAAATCACCTTCTCTAACTATTTCATAAAAACAATTGTAATAATTGTCGATCACAACCACTTCATTCTCCATATCCACATTAGTTACATTTCCAAATGGTGGCAACTCTCTTGGTTCTTCATTTTTCCATGGTTTGATAATTTTGTTAATTTTCTTTTGGAAGTCATCAATGAACTCTACATCATCAATACAAGCAAAGACAAAAGAAAGGGTACTTTTGTTTCTCAATTAAGTGCTCATTTCTCAAATTCCCACTCCTAATGGAGTGTAAAACCCTTGTTCCAGGGACTCCACCACAATTATTTGGCATCGACCTTGCCCATCACAATATCCCAAAATAGCATGCTCGAGAAAAATGTTAGAACTCGTTCTAGTCAAATTTCACAAATAAGTATTTTTCAATACAAAAACACATATATATCTACAAATATAGTTACAGAATTTTATTTAAATGTTTTAAGGGTCATCCATTCTTACTTGTGCACATGAACCATCCTTGGGTTGGATTCATGGATTGAATTTTGTTTGCACCAGGCAACAATATTAATTGAATCTACAAGCCAAGAAGAAAAGTGATTAAATTAATACCTCCTATGTGCATGTTTTACACAGGACCTGGCACCATCATGCTTTCCTCTTACATTCCATGTATAAAAGAAAGTCCATTTGTGAAGAAAGCTCAGTTTCTTATGAAGCCGGCACAACCATAAGAATGATTGTTCCAATTTAAACTAACTAGCACAATCATTTGGTTACACCCAATGTTTTTTGAAAGTGCCCCTTCATCTCAATAATTATTTATAAAGTAAATCAAAACAATGTTGAACAAAATACCTATTGTGTACGATCATCACTGATGTAGAAATGATAATCCTTATTCACTTCAATATTATCTGCATTGCTATCAAACCATCAATATTGAGCTTTGAATTCCTATAAAAAATATGCACAAGTATATAGATCTGGTCTAAATGATAATATTAACTTTGTATCTCCCTCTATATATAGTGAAAGTGTAATTCTCAACAAAATCAATCATTGATAATATTGTACAAAATGGGAATATGTCACATGATTGTTTGAATTGTATGTCCTACCACCGTGTTGTATGAGAGCGATTGATATATCTATATATTTGATTCTTGAACTTACCCATGTAAGATATCACCAAAATATCATTTTCAAGTAAATCAAGATTTTTTGATGTTGTAGTTGAATATTTGATAGGAGTGTATTTAACATATTCGTATCTCTTCTACTTCAGAATGATATTTGATAATCAAGGATCATTAGGATCAATGGAATGCTTAGCATTAAAGAGTTCCAATTAAAAACATTATTTGCATTTTATACCACCAATGTTTAATTTAGAAAAGCTTAGGAAGGTTGTAGGAGAGAAAATCAATTCAATGTACATTGGTCAAACATTCAGGGTCTAAGTAAGACTACACTAGGGCCATTTATTCATGGTAAAACATTCGAGTCTTCTTCACTTAAGCATGGTCTAAGTAAGACTACACTAGGTCCATTCACAACTAACCATGTTCACATGGTCATTTACCATGAGTGAATGTATCATTCTCCACTAGAAAAATCAAATGGTCCCATGGCAATCCACTATCCAAGTCATGTGACCTCGTAGTACTCCACTAACCATAACACATGTTCCCATGGTATTCCACTAGACAAATCCATGACCCCGTGGTACTCCAATGAGACATGGGTCATTTCCCATGGTAGAACATCTACCCTATGTTGTAGTGCCATCCATCACTAGCCAAATCTATGGACTTGTGAGTGGAATTCACCTATTACTGCACATATATCAGGCCACCCATCACTATTCAAATCCATGACCCAGTGATTGGAAGTCACCCAAGGTTGTAGGGGAATCCATCGCTATCCAAATCCATGACCCAATGAGTGGAAGTTCACCCAAATTTGTAGGGCCATCCATCACTGGAAAAATTCATGGGATGGTGAATGGAAGTCACCCAATAGAACTCATCGATAGGACCATCCATTACTAGTAAAATCACATGACCTAGTGAGTGGAAGACATCCATTTGTTTCTCATATATACAACCATCCATCACTAGTCAAATCACATGACCCTATGAGTGGAAGATATCCATATGCAGAATCATCATGGTTTCTGGGCCATTCACCCCTCGTGAATGGTTGTCGCTCATCTGTAGAACCATCAATACTATATCTTGAGCCATTCACATCTAGCCATATGGCTCATGATCTAAGGGTGAATTTCTACCCAATTCCTGCTCATCTGTGGATATATACTGGAGCTTCGCTGATTTCTTCTGCACTATGTCTCGAATGAAGTGATATTTGATCTTGAGACCAAATAGTCATGTGACACTAGCTGCAATACACTCTACTCCTTATATATTGATTTACAAATAATTTTGCTTCATGATAATATAGGATATCATAACTGACCCAAGATGAAGAAACACCCCAAGGTGCTCTTTCTTTCCATAAAATTCCACCTAGTCAGAATCTATATATCTATGTAGCTTCACCTTCATCGCCTAAGAAATCTCTCAGACTAGATCTAGTTGTGTCATGTAGGTATCTTATTACATGCTTTGTCAGAACCCAATGCACATGCCTCGAACCAATCATATAATGGATCAGGATGCTCACTGCCAATCATCTCATCAAGGATCAAATCAACTACCTTCCCATCATGGTATCCATCAAGTATGAATTTAAAGTAGAATCACTTAGCCTCTTCAGATTTGTCATCATAGGTGTAATCATGGACTTGCATTCCATCATCGATAATCTCTCAAGATCTCAATTGTGTACTTCCCCTAGCCGAGGGATATCTCATATGATCTCTACCACACTTCTAATTCCAAGAAGTAATGTATTAGGCCAACATCATCCATTAAAAATTTGTGTTGCAGCTACTCCATCTATGTTGGGGGACCCTACTCCATCTACACTTGAGTATTCTACTCCATTTGCATTTGGACATTCTGCATATCAACATCTTGCACTCTCTACATATGGACACTATGCATATGAGTATCCTCCACTGAAGCCAATTACTTCCTTTTGCACTGTTGGTCCTTGTATATTCATATATGTCATATATCACCAAGTGGGTCTACTGATATGAGTCTCCTGACCCCTCAAAAAAATTGAATATAGTCCATGAATCTTTCTAAGTTTGTAAACTATGCCCTTCCTAATGCTAATTAGAACTACATACTTGATCTTGTACAGCCTCTTAAAAGTCACCATTGGGAATTGCATGCCCCTTTACATTTTTCAAAGCATCATGAATTCATGATTTCCTCTTCCTGAACATTGCATCATCAATTGACAAATCCATTGGTTATGTTGTCTCTATTGTCTTGTCCTGATAGTCAGAAGGATGATAATTGTACTAGAGGGATATTTACCCTAATCCTTTTAATCCTCCTACTCATCAGTATCAAGCTCAATGTGAAACCTTCTATATCTCTTGAAGGCTATGGTATTCATCATGTTATTCCTTGGCATATGGGTGTATGCTAGACAACCAAATATCCTTTTTGGCTTCACTCTTGTGAGTTTCTCTTAGGAGTCCTTTTCCCCAATTTCTACCGAGGACACTTGATATGAGCATAAATGTCATACTGGATGCATTTTCTTATAAGAACCAGGGTAGATATTAACTATGGATCATCATCTCCACAATATTTACAATGGACCTATTCTGTAATGTATGAAAAAAATGTCTACAAGGTTTAACCAAATATAATTTAAATAGTTATGTTATTTATCAATTAAATAACAATTCAAATAAATAACACTTAATGCAAAAAACATTAAATACTTATCTTTTCTTTTCTTGTTGACTCCCTCTTGATCTTTTCCTCCTTGTAGAATTCACTAAAGTCCTTAATAATTTGATATTCTTCTTCTTCAAGTCATGAACTCTTGGAACTTCCTAAAGTCTTCATCTTAGGTCTTCATGTCTTCTGAAGAGAATCATACGTAGTACAAGAAGACATCCAATGATGTCACCGTTATATGTTTACATGTATCTAAATGTACTAGGTCCAAGATTGCCTTTGGACCTACTGTTAATGCATGGAAATAATTACTTTGGAATTCTTACCAAGTATACATATTATGAAAAAAATATTAGTGTTGAAGCTTTGGAGTACTTATAAGTACTCTTCCTAAAGTTTATCTATACTCTTCATCAAATATGTCTTCTTCTTGTTTGATTATGAGGTGGAAGATCTTCAACAATAACTATTGATGCATTTTACTTTATTTTATCTTTTGAGGGCACTTACGAGCATAGTAACCAAATGAATGACAATTATAGCATTTGACCATTGAAATATATTTCACAACATCCAACCTATATTCTTCTTCTAATACTGGATACCATCTTGATATAGGATGGAATCTGACCCAAAATCCTTAGCAGGAAGTCAGTCAAAATTGGACTTCATCAAAAGGGAAAATTGATTGCATAGATAAATGCACCCTATTGAGGAGACATTCAAAACACTATTTTTGAGTCCAATATGTGGCCAAAAGAATTCCAAATTGGAATACCTAGCTCCTTGATTCCAACAGAAATTAGCTTGAAGTTGAATCTTCACAAAACTAAGATCTACTTCCACATATAAGTGCACCCTCCTAGAGAAATACCCAAAATTATATTTTCAAGTGAAATCTATAGACAAAAATGTCCAGATTTGAAGCCCTAGTTTTCTTATTAGGGCACAATCAATTACTACCAATGGTTTCTATTCAATATTTCTCTGATACCAAGTTGAATTTTATAACTTAGGAATACAAATTTCAAATATTGATAATTATGTCCTAATGATTATCGTCCCAATTTTTTCATTGCATAATTACACATTGAAAATTTCAACATTCACTTGCAATGGAAAATAAAACACGGATCACTGGAAGATAAGCATGAAAAAGAGACACAAGAGTTTTCATCCCGGGGAACCCAATATGAAGAAATCCCAACAAGTTTTCTTAACAAGATCTTTCCAATAATAAGAGTACAATAATAAAAATCAAGAAACCCTAATCATAATGATATATAAAACATCACCAACAACATAGGGTGCACACTTCAAGAAGAGAGATAACGAACCCTAAATAAAGATGAGAACACTTCAAAAAAATGCTTCCTTGATACTTCACTTGCTGCAATAGAATTGCACACTAGATAAGAGAAAATGTCCTGGATGAATTGGATGTGTAGAATGAGGATTCATTCTTCTTATTTAAATTCCTCGAGTCACTTGAATTTCACTTATGGGGCCAAATTCTCTTCTTATTGGGGTTGACTTGCTATTTGACCACTTTAATTGTTAATTCACTTGTTGACCATTTAGTAATGGAATTTCCATCTTTCTTAACAAAATTTCTTCATGATGATGATGTTATTTTTCTCCCCATATGCTCCTCTATTCTTGCATATACTTCTAATGTTGAATAGACTCACTAAGAAGTCCCAGACACATCTAAGATCTTGTTAATTCAACAATAGTCCTCTATCATATAATACATTACTTCAAGCTCCATTCATAATGAATGCATGCCTGATGTTACATACTAGAGAAAACATGAACATTTGGCTTATGTCCAGTAATAGACCCCCACATTTGTCGTATGTATTTGCATCCTTTAATAAGTTAGGACAAAATAGCCTAGGAAATGTACTTTGTAATTTGTTCTTTTGTTAGAAAAGTTCCCACCATAAGGATCTTCATAAAAAGCCTTAAGGATATCATAGGTTTCATCCTCTCTTACATAGTGTTCGATTACTTGATCCACCCCTATATGGAAGAGGAAATTATTTATCTAGGAATATTTGGCACTTTTCCTAACAATGTGTAGTCATTCCTTTGGATATAAGTGGTTCAGGATGTTCCTTGCAACAAGATAATTAGTGATATCTACATACCAAGGCATGTAAGTTGAAACTAGATAAAGATGTTCATAAGGAAAACTCTCTTCAATGGGAAAATCATCGAGATTATTGGTGAGAAAGGAAAGGAAGTATGCAATGACAATACCTTTTTGGGATTATCAATAATAATGATATCAAATTCTTGTAGTAACAATATCTGCGTAATCACTATAGTGCTAGTGATATGTTTATTCATTAGATACTTGATAGTTGAGTGATCACTATATATGAAAATGGGATAGACGATTATCTAATGTCAAAAGTTATTAATAGTGTTAACAATGACAAGGAATTCCTTTTTCGATTACTATGTAATTTAACTATGTACCTACCAAGTTTTTGTTGATGAAGTAAATAACATAAGTATTCCCTTCTTCTTGCTGACCCAATACTACTCTAACTGCTATGTCTGAGGCATATATGGAAATGTTAAATAATATGGGCTAGTTGGGTCCATGTAGGACATGAGGCTTTGAAAAATTTATCTTAGGAAATTTAAAAGAGGATTAGCATTCATATATCCACACAAATTCAATATTTTGAGTAAGAAATAATAACATAGGAGTTGCAATCCTAGTGAAATATTTAATAAAACAATAGTAATAGCCAATATGTCCGATAAAAATTCATACCTCTTTTTGCGTTCTTGGACTAAGAATATTTAGAATTACCTCAACTTGTTTGGTTCAAATTTAATACCTACAACCAAAATATGATGACCGAGGACTATACCTTCTTTGACCCATTAGAGGAAATTTCAACTCAAAATGGGCCTTTTAACTTTTATTCAAATTTCATGTCATCATGTGTTAGCCAATGAAATTGCTTTAAATTTGAAATACCGTATAGGTCTTAAACACTTTTTTAATATAAATTTGGGGATAGGTATCATAAAAAAAACTACTTTTTTTGTTTGTATTTTTGACATATCTCCCTGTGTTTTTACTCAAATTTCAATCAGGAGAGCTCATTGGATGCGGAATTAAATTCTACATCCAACGAGTACCCACTCGACATACTTTTGATGGACCCCGCTACCCCAAAAACAAGAAATACCTGAAAAAACGGAATGATGATTTCATTTTTTCAGGTATTTCTTGTTTTTGGGGTAGCGGGGTCTATCAAAAGTATGCTGAGTGGGTACTCGTTGGATGCAGAATTTAACTCCGCATCCAACAAGCTCTCCCGATCGAAATTTGAGTAAAAACACAGGGAGATATGTCAAAAATACAAACAAAAAAGTAGTTTTTTTTTTCTTCCTCCAAAATTAATAAATATTATTTAATTATTTTAACTATTATTTTATTAGTTCATTTGAAGAGGCCCATTTTGAGTCCATTTGAAGAGGCCTATTATTATTTTATTATTTTAACTATTATTTATTAGTTTGACTATGTCCCGCAAGGTTGGGTTCATGCAACATTGAGGTTGTAGAATAGGTCCACAATGATTTTTAATATAGATATTGGGTGTACAAAAATCATGATGAATTCCCTTTATATCTGAGTACTCCCATGAAAATGCATCTTTATGCTCTCTGACTAGATGGGTCAAGTACTCTTTTTGCTGAGGGGATATATGTACACCAACGTTTAAGGTATTCCTCGGCTCAATTTGTAAATTTAAATACTGTCAAACTCGATATTATGGCAGGGGTNAAGTACTCTTTTTGCTGAGGGGATATATGTACACCAACGTTTAAGGTATTCCTCGGCTCAATTTGTAAATTTAAATACTGTCAAACTCGATATTATGGCAGGGATCATAGACACACGATTCATGGAATTTTCATGAATGGATTTTATAATTATAGAGTCCAATATTTGAAATATTGGCTAGGGAATTGAAGGAAGATTTATGATAAAGCTATTGACTACATCATCTTTTATTTCATCCTTAAAATGTAGTGTTTCCTCTATTGAAAGTAATGACTACTTGTCTTCCTTTTCATCTTCTATTCATATGGGATTTTCAAGATCCATACTAGGCCTAGAAGGAGGGTACATGATGAGATTATTATGGTTTACTATGGGATAGCATTATATCACCCAACCTAAACCTAATATATGCATAAATAATGGCTATCCATGATCGTTCTAGGTTTAAAGGGTGACCCTCAATGCGATATCTAGCCTACAATACTACAAAAATGATAGGATACTTCCACAAATTCATTGGTACATTTACATCATCTAAAAACCCTTCAGTTTTGATAATGTACCAATCTACTAATTCTATGACTATAGGAGTTTGTTAAAGCTTGTCTAGCCTAAGCATATCCATGGTTTCCTTGGTCATTATGTTTATTATGGCCCCCAAATCATATAATTATTTTTATTTGATTACTCCATTGATTTAGGCGATAACAATCTAATAACCATGATTCTCATATTTGGCAGTAATATTTTTCACAAGCATCAAATTTTTCAATTGTCCTACAACATGGATGGTAGGGGGATGTTTTGGGTTTCTTCTTGGATTATTTATTTACAAATCCTTGACAATTTTTTGCATATAAATTGGGAAGTCCTTGATGAGATTGAATAGTGGAATTTCCACCCACACATTTTGTAACTCTCCCAATATGTCAAATGTTGGTTGAATGGGAGGTATAACTATATTCAATATTTCTCAGTATGGAACAATTCTAGAAGGCAGTGCCTGGTCTAATTATTTAGACATACCCGATTATTATGTATCAGGAGGGTGGTTCTCATATCTTTGTCCCAAAGGGTTTAACTTTGATTTCTAACATTCATCATATTCATGTTTTATGATAATAAGAGGATTTTATTGATTAATAACTTTCCTATAATGATAATATGTATGTTTCAAAAATCGATAGCGAGAATAAAATATGTAGAATAGTGGGACGATTCTACAATGTAACTTTGTTAAACAATTCTATTGTTGTTAGCATTGGGATTGGGTTGTGCAAGAAATTGTGGTATGAGAAGAGTAATAAATTAGGGTTGATAATGGGAAGTAGTAGTGGTTATTGCTAGAGTAACTATGGTTTTCAAATTAGAAATGGTTGGATCCCAATAATAGGTCCTCACCATCCTTATGGCCAGAGATAGGGTTGTTATAGTTGGGGTAACCATTGTGTCCAAGTCATAGGGGGGACCTAGTCTTGTGGAGGATATTGCATCTACTGAGAGGGTAATTGTAGACTATTGCAATAAGAATTGAAAAATTGAGACAAGTATTGATTTATACTTGCTAGTTGTGGTTGCGAAGGACTATTTGGAGTGATGAAACAAGCTTTTTCTCTTTCCTCATCCACTCCATCGTATTTTTCTTTGAATTTTGGTAGTGAAGAAATTTTTTTTGTGTTGTGATCCTGTTCATAGATATCCCAATCCTTTATGGTGTAGAGAAGACATTCTCTCAGGGGGTGGTTTAGTCTACATCTTAGGAAAAATAAGAATAATTCTTTCTCATTTTCCACCTTTTTCTATTTTACCTACAAAATAGTTGATTGTGAATCCAATGAGATTAAAATATATGTTTCAAAATAATCCAATAGGTTGCCTATCTCTTATGTTGTTGTTGAAAAATAGAGGCTTGGTGCAAGTCATGTAGGCACAATTCATCCAATTCATTTAATTTCTCTAGGTGATGTTGTTTTGTTGCAGTGAGATCCAAACCCACTTGTAGGGAATTTATTAATGCTTTAATCAATTGGGAAAACGCGCTCTTACCATACACAATCTCATAGGGAGTGAAACATATAGGGTTATTCCATGTTGTTATGTATTCCGAAAGAGATTCTAGAAGCTTAGTTTCCCAATATTGGAGGTGAATTTGTACAACATTGGTGACAACTGGATATATTTATTTATTGGTGCTCTCTACTTGTCCATTGGCATGTAGATGGTAAGGTGAAAATATTCTATGGTGATTTTTAATCTATTGGTAATACCCTGGATTAGTTGAGAAGTGAAATGAGCTCCCCCATTAGTGAATATCTTGTGTACTTTCATAGAATGAACAAATATATCATGAAGGAATTCTACTACAACTTGTTTAGTGGCTCTCAAAAGTGCTTTGGCCTCCACCCATTTTTTGACATAATCGGTGAAGACCAAGATCTGGGGATTTTGAATGAGATGGGGGTTTGACTAGATTCTCAAAATATAAGGCTAATTTATCAAATGGTTTAATGACATGTTGGGGTTTGAGTGGCTTTTAACTAGAGTTTGTTGGATGACCCATTTGATGGAATCTATCACTTCTCCTCACATACTTATTTGCATCCTTGAATAAGTCAGGCCAAAGTTACCTAGGAAAGGTACTTTTAAAGTTATTATTTTGTCATCAAAGTTCCCACCATAAGGATCATCATTACAAGACTCAAGGATACAATAGGTTTCATCCTCTCTTCCATAGCATCATATAACTAGATCCACCCATGAATGGAATATGAATTCATTTATCCATGGATATATGACACTTTTTCTAATAACTTGTTTTCATTCCTTTGGAGATAAGGGTTCAAGAGTTTTCTTGTAGCCAAATAATTAACGATATTTGCATACCAAGGCATGTGAGTTGAAATTGAAAAAGTATGTTCATCAAGAAAACTATCTTCAATGGGAAAATCATCAGGATTATTAGTGAGTTTGGAAAGGAATTATGCAACAACATTATCCTTCCTAGGCTTATCAATATAGTGATATCAAATTCTTACGTTAAGAATAACCACCTAGTCATTCCAGCGCTAGATATAGAGTTTTTCAATAGATACTTGATAGCTAAGTGATTAGTATGTGTGAAAGTAGGATATCCAGCTATTTAATTCCAAAACTTATAAATGTAGTGAACAATGGAAATAAATTCCTTTTCCATTACCATATAATTTAACTATGCAGCTTCAAGCTTTCGTTGATGAAGTAAACGAGATAGGGATTTCATTCTTCTTGTTGACCTAGTAGTGCTATAATTTCTATGTCCTAGGCATTTGTGGAAATGTGAAATAGTATGGAATAGCATAGATCCATCTTAAACCTGGACCTTTCAAGCACAGAGATGGATCCAATTTCTTGAGGTGCAATATTTTTTTATCTTAAAGTTTTTACACATAAATAAAATTTAGACCTAAAGGTATTTGTTCATTTGCTCGATATATCTAAATTTTTTATGAAATCAATATAATTCAACTTTTTTCTTTAAGGAGACATCATTTTCATTTATTTATATAGGAACAATATGTTACATAACACAATCCTCCTCAAATTTAACAAAATACTCCTTGAATTAACTAATTCTCTACTACAAAAAGATTTCATATTTACATGCTTTACCTAAACATCTTTTGCAACCCACATTCGTCCTCTCATGACATGTTCGACCACTATTCCATTCAATTCCATGCGAATTTGAGGGTGTTCGTTTGCAAGGGCTATAGCCTATTGGATATTGGATGGAAATATATCATATAGTATGCTAGATGAAATCCCTAGAAATTCTCTATCCAATGACATTTATCTCATTGCCATATGATCACCTTGTGAAAAATATGTATCCTTAATCCCAATTATGAATTGAACAATTTTTATTTTTTTTAATAAAAAACACTAGTTTTTGTTCTGAACGGAAATCAGGTCTACAATTAATTATTTCAAATTCTTCCAAAAAAATACTTAGAAAATTATTAGAATGTATTTACTGCATTTTTCTATTTGAAAATTTGCAAAACATAAAGAAAATGTAACAAACTATGCCTCCAAACCCTTTACATTATGAACCATGTTCCATACCTAGGAGAAGTTAGATACTTCTATAATAGGGCCTTATATTCTTCATAATTCCAAGTTTCAATACAAAGATTGGTAGATCTAGAGTAAATATGGATCCTTTAATGGTCCCAAATAAACAAGAATCACCCAAGTTTCATTAATTTTTTTAGTTTTAGTTAATATCAATATATGTTTGGTTTTGAACTTTAGGTTTATATTAAAGTGAACATGTAAAAAAAAATTATTTACTTAATATTTTATTATTTTATTAAAATGTCATTTATCTATTCAACCTCACTTATAAATAACTAGCACACACCCACATAGTTTATGGTTGGATTAAGTTGATAGGGATCAAATGGTTGAGAGATAGGGATGGAATGGAAGAGACTTTGATTTTTTTTTATTCCTCATATTCTTCTAGTTAAATTGGTTCAACTTTGAGTTATCCATACCTAGATACATATTATCATGGACATTATAAGTGTTATCCATTTACCAACTATCAATTTTTTTATATTCTTTCTTTTATCTCACATTCTTCTAGTTATCTACCATAAACTCTAGTTTATCCATTCATCAGCTACCAATTGTTTTATATATATATATATAATTGTTACCTCGAGATACGCTTGTCTCATCCTCATCCGTAGATGAAAAAACATAAACCTTAATCCACCCCAAATCTTAAATAAAAACATTTATCAACTTAAAAATAATTCAACCTCACTTATAAATAAAAATACTTACCTTTTAATGATAAGTTTAATGATAAGTTTTGACCTTTTAAGCAGCCTTGAGATGTTATTTTCCATTATGTTCTTCCTTAAGACTTAAATATATGCGTCTTTGTTTTTTAATTTAAGTTGACGCCGACATGTGAATTTTTTATTTACTTATATTAGT
Organism: Pseudotsuga menziesii; assembly: GCA_001517045.1. Lineage (NCBI taxonomy): Eukaryota > Viridiplantae > Streptophyta > Pinopsida > Pinales > Pinaceae > Pseudotsuga > Pseudotsuga menziesii. The sequence goes on along the minus strand of LPNX010129387.1, from coordinate 216,920 downwards.
TATCCACTCAACTCCACTCCACTCCACATATAAATTAAATTAAGAGTCTTTAATTTTTTTTTCGTAGGTTGAACGACCAAGATTGGAGTTGGTCTCTTAAGCTGCTCGTTTCCTGTACTCTCGGATTTTTCGCTTCCATTTTGTTCGCGATAGCAGTGGAATTTTACAATCGAGAAGGTTCAAGCAATGGAACCCGCCGCCATCAAGGGATATGATTCATGGCAGCCGGTGGATCAAGAAACTGTAACAATGGAACACACCATCAAGAGAGATGATTCCTCGCTGGTGGATCAAGAAACTCTAGAATCTGTCTACGAGCCACCGGTGATATTCGAACCGCTCCCGTCTCCTGTTTCGGTGAAGAACGAATGGAGTAAGAAGGCCGTGAGGGTGTATGCGGATGGAATTTATGATATGTTTCATTTTGGACATGCACGATCACTGGAACAGGCCAAGAAACTGTTTCCCAACACATTCCTCCTCGTGGGTTGCTGCAGTGATGAAGTGACTCACAGGTATAAGGGCAAAACTGTCATGACAGAGACTGAGCGCTATGAATCCCTTCGGCATTGCAGGTGGGTTGACCAGGTGATTCGAGATGCTCCATGGGTCATTAATCAAGAATTCATAGACAAGCATCACATTGACTATGTAGCTCATGATGCCCTCCCGTATGCTGATGCCAGTGGGGCTGGAAAAGATGTGTATGAATTTGTGAAGTGTGCAGGAAAATTTAAGGAGACGAAGCGGACTGATGGTATCTCTACATCGGATATGATAATGAGGATACTCAAAGGGTACAATGAATATGTTATGCGCAACCTTGATCGTGGATACACAAGGAAAGACCTTGGTGTCAGCTATGTGAAGGAAAAGCAATTGAGGTTCAACATGGGCATCATAAAGCTGCGTCAAAAAGTCAGGGAACAACAAGAACGGATGGGAAAAAATTTACATAGTGTTGTCATGCATCACAGTGAATGGGTTGAGAATGCTGATCGTTGGGTAGCTGGCTTTCTAGAAAAGTTTGAGGAGGGGTGTCATATTATGGAAACAGCAATTAAAGAAAAAATACAGGACAGCCTTGAGAGGCAGTACTTAAGAAGCCCATGCACCTGATATGTCTACTCCATTTTGATTTTTTTTTTCATTTGCTGCCTGTTTACATAGAGTTTTTTTTCTTCATTTTAAAATTTTATTTATCCAGAGGATACTGTGGCAACTTGGATTTAACTTTTTATCAATAGTTGGGTTATAGCCTGGTATGACATGCTATTCCAATCATACAGATACACAAGTTTTTGAGGACCAGCTATAGTACTACAGTTTATTCCAATTGTTTATAAATATTTAATAGATTCAGAATTGAAATTTTTCATTTTAATGTGTGTAATTGTTTATAATTTGGAAGAAGGTTATAACTTTATGTAAATGAATAAATATTTTAATATATCTGTAATTTGAATTTTTTATTTTAATAAATATGCAATTGTTTGTAATTTGGAAGAAAGTTATTACTTCATATGAGTGAACCAATATTTTAATACATTTGTAAATGCAAATTTTTATTTTAATAAATGTGTGATTACTTACAATTTGAAAAGTTCTAACTTCATGTAAATGAAAAAAAAAATCAACTGATTATTATGTTACTTCCATTGTTTCTCCACCTAAACCTTTATGAAAGTACTCAAGCATCCTTTGTTTTTGACAAATTATAATGAATGACAAATTATAATGAATGTAAATTGTATTCAAGCATCCTTTGTTTTTAACAAATTTGTATGCATGTAAATTGAACATCACTTAAAATACTTGGTCAAAGTGTTATGCTTTTGTCTTTCTTTTACCTTTAATTGGTAAAATGATACGAGTAATTACATTAAAGCAATACTTTACATATTCATAAGGTTTTCAAGTATCATTTATTTTCATTTCTAAAGATACACACTAAATTTGACATATTTTAAGGTGTGTGTTATACGGGTTTATAAGGAAAGATATTTTAATAATTTCTTTTTTATTGTGATAAGGAGAATGTTATTATGATGCACATTATTATGTTATGAAGTTATTTATGTAATGTGAATAGTTTTTATTTAGATTTTGTTATGATAAAATCTATAAAAAATGCATATTTAAATATACAAGTTTTTCTATATTTACATTTTATATTTTATAAGAGTAATAATTTTATATTTATATAAATTTATTATTTGTTTAAATTATAAAAATATTAAATGTTTCTTAAAATTAAAAACTAAAAATTAAATCATAAGAAAACATATTTAAAATACAAAATAAGACATTATTAATAATAAAATCATAACTAAGAAATAAAAAGCTAAACAAAATAAGCAATAATATCAAATTAAAAAACTAAGGAGAGAAAAATGAATTATTTGTAAATAAGAGACTTGTATATTAATTCAATATATTAAAAAAATGGTTTTAAATTTAAATTTCAAAAATTTCCTAATATTTAAATTATTCTATTCATTGTTTCAATTTTTCACAAAAATAAAAATAAATGTAAGATGCATGGCATTCATTGTTACTTATTATAAATGTTGGTGTGAAAGTAGCCTCATTCTAATCCTAATCACTAGGATGTTCAAATCATCTATAATAACTATTGAGGGGGTGTCCATGAGTAATTAGCACTATTGTTTGTTAAAAATAATCCTGGTTGAATTTATTTTTACATAGTTTTGATTTATGCTATTGAAATTTTCCAATAATAATATACTAAACATCTTTCAAGTTTATATATTTTTTAAAAGACTACTTCTTAATCCATAAATTTAAAGTTTAAATTATAATTTCTAAAAATGCCAATATGCTACACTATTATGAAATACACTTTAAATTTTGATATTTTTAATGTTTGCATTGTTTTATCATATTAAGACTTATTTAAAATTGATATCATAAATACCTTTCAAAATTTTCAAAAATTGGTCATCACATTTGTCTTAGTAAGATATACTTTAAAATTTTGTTATTTAAGTAGAAAGTCATGTAAAAACATGAAGATAACCATTTAAATTTGAATTTTCCTCGAGATAGATATTCTTTATCTCCACATTTCCAAGGATAGCAATAAGTCTATGAACCTCATCCTTCAACTGAGTCAATTTAACACAGTGTATCCTATAATGTATCGTTATCCACTTAATAACTTGTGAATCTACAAATATCTGAATATTCATAGCCCCATGTTCCACAATCAATCTCAATAGAAGACAAACAGAGCTAAGTTTAGCAAAATTATTGCTTCCTTCCCCAAGTCTAGCACTGAAACTATACCAATGATTTTCAGATAAATAGATATACCCTCAAGTTCCACATTGACTTGTATCGCCATTGGCTACCCCATCAAAATATCCCCAAGGTTTAGACCTGTCAATAACTTCCTCTTAAACTTGTCTAATTTTGATGTGTATATTATCCCAAGAAAAATATTTCATCAAATCAATACTCTAAAAAATAATTTGAATTGGAAAAATAAATTTATCATCAAAACATCATGAATTCCTTGCTTTCCAAATCCCCCAAGAGACAATTAGAGGAAGATACATGTAGTGTTTTAATTCTTCATTACAACTCCATACCTTTAAACATTTTTCCACCGAAGCCTCTTTCCACACAAAGTGCATATTTAACTTCTAACCAATTTCCAACCACACAGACCTAGTAAAAGAACACTCCGCCGCTAGATGCATATTTAATTCTTCTTCAAAATTGCAAATATAAAACCTACCTGGATGCTCCCTCCCTTTCCTCCTAAGAACATCCCATGTAAGAGATTTATTTGAAAGCAAGAACCACATGAAAATTCTAGTTTTCAAAGGAAATTTATATTTCCGTATAGCCCCCCGCCACCATAGTTGTTCAACATTCTATGCGTTCTTGTTCAATTCTAAATAACCATATTTTGGTGAGTTTTTCTCATTTGGACATAAAACCTATACCAAGGAATCCTCACAAACTGTTAAACGAATATTTCTAGTCTTTAGTGAGTCTTCAATAGTGCAATATAATCATTCCAACAGTTTATATCATTCCCATCTAGGCCAACTTCCTCAGCTGTCAGCTAGCCCTATCCCTTGTAGCTAGTTTCCCCCATATCAACAATACTATCGAGGTAAGAAAACCCATTTATGATAAGATGGTTAGTAATGTGAGAAGGGAGTTTATGTTTCCATTAACATCCAACCCAAGGATATTCTCCCACTCTAACATCCAAACCATCCCCTACCTTCCAATACAAACCTATTCCAATCAAATTATAAGACTGAAGTACCACTTTCCAACAAATTGAAACATTTCTTTTTCCTTTTGTCAGATTCTAGATCCAATCGAGCATTGTCATAGGGGATATGTACTTGATATTTATTATTTTAACCCAGAACATCGTACTGGATATCAAATTACATACATATTTATCAATAAGAGATTTTGAAAACATAGAAAGTACCTTTAACCCTTATCCACCACAGTGTTTGGCTAAATCCATACTTTGCCTCTTTATCCAAACCAAACCATTTTGATCCTACTTCATAGATCACACAAACTTAAAACAAACCTTTCTAATTTTCTCAACAATATTTGCAGGTACTCAGAAATGCATCCAGTAGACTGTGATAGCTTCGAGAACCGATTTGACCAAGACCAACTTCCCTCCTTTAGAAATCCATCTATGGTTATGATCCTTGATCCTTCCTTCGCATTTAACCACAATCAAATCCTAATCATTGCTTCATCCCTTCATTAATATGACCTATAGAAAATGAAATAGGGTACAAATGTAAAGAACATCATTTTTTTCCAAACCATTTGTTAAAACCTTTGGTTTCCCATAATTTACCTTCATTACAGTGCCCTGCAAAAACTCGATAAACACTAAAAATAGACACAAAATTTGAGATAAACACTAAATTTGACATTGTCTTTAAGGTGTGTGTTATGTGGGTCTACAAAGAAAGACCTTAATAATTTTTAATACATTTTACATGAGTATTAATTTCATATTCATATAAATTTATTAAGTATTATTTATTTAAAATATAAAAATATTAAATGTTTCTTAAAATTAAATAAAAATCAAATAATAAGAAGACATATTTAAAATACAAAATAGGTCATTATTAATAATAAAACCATAACTAAGGAATACAAAAATATTTCCATATCTTTCCATATACTTTCATTTATATTTTTAATTAAATGAAAGGAAACAAGTTCTCATATCAAACTTTAGAAGATATTAGATTAAAAAAGATAATGTTATATTCAAATAATATATAAAAATAGTTGATAATATCAAATTAAAAAAAAAAGAAAAATGAATTATTTGTAATTAAGAGACTTATATATTAATTCAATATATTAAAAGAATGGTCTTAAATTTCAATTTAAAAAATTTAACAATATTTAAATCATCTCATTCATTCCATCAATTTTTCACAAAAGAAACAAAAATAAGATACATAATATTCATTGTTGCTTATTCTGTTCCCGACAAGGGGATATATATATATATATATATGAATAGCTCAGAGCTATTATTTGGAGTAATTTGTAGTCATTTAAAAAAAAACATGGAATTTACACTAAGGTTGTGTATTATTTAAATATTTTTTATTTTTATTTTTTTTAAATGTCTATTTCTTAAGATTATCATTGGTCTAGTAGAAATGACATTGTGTTCTATTCCTGAGCATGAGGACTCGGCGGCGTGGCTGATATCAGCAACGCTATAATTATGCTCCTAGTAAACAATACCTCTTTTAATATTCCAAATTTCTAGCTTTGCCCATATAGAATGACTAAACAATTTAGACTACTATAAAGGGACAAGTATGGGACTTACTATATTCCCCCAAAGCTATATTATGGTCATAAATTGAATAAATATTTTATCTCTTACTACCATGGCAATCCTAACGTTGCGATTCCATTATCTTGCTTAGCCATGTTTACGTTATGTATCCCGAGGTGGACTCAATAAATATAAAGGAGAAATGTATTGGTTGATTAAAGGCCATGAACTCGACGTACACACCATGATCACTTCGAGGAGTAGTTACAATGTACACCTACTAATACCAGCTATTGGAAATTGCGTTGTAAAGTATTTTGTTAAGTTCCATTTTACACTGTTGTATGCACCGATTTAGTCAAGGAAGTTTTTGTTTGCGTCAAGGGACATGTTTCCTAGAAGCCTTAGTAAATATTTGTTGGTGCATTGGAAAATCCAAAAGGTTGCCGCAAATAAGAAGCTTGAAGGATAGGAAAAAACATTGCAGATTGACTCTGTTTGTCTGAAGAACAACGATAAAATGTTGATTTTAAGAATAGCAAGTTGTAATTGACAGAATGTAAAACTGTGAATATGTTGAGCACTTGACATCCATTTGTCTTAAACTGATTGAATATATGAAGGATAGTAATTAGAATGCAAAATGTTTTCTTGGAAGAGTTGCCAATATTTTGAGAAAATAAACGTTGATGTGAAAGTTGAACTAGAGCACCTAAAATTAAGTTAGATTGACTTTATTTATTTCAAGTTAGGAGGGAGCTATAATGCTAATGTTTACATTGAAGAATTGAGAATATTTTGACTGAAAATATGTTGATTCTAAGGTCAAAGTGAGGCTGAATTATTACAAACTGATTTAGTAATTGTGATGTTGGATTTTTGTTGAATTTCTATGAAATGCTTTTGTGAAAACCAAATTTTAGAAGATAAAATAACTAAAGGATTCAAAGAGTTAAACCAAAAATAAGTCTGTATGTTGAAAATTTGTGATTATTTCGAAGAGCAAAATTCTTGAAATAGAAGGTCGAAGCAAGAAAGGTAAAATACTTACAGGAGGAGAAAAACCATCTACAAGGTGAAGAATTTGGAATAGTTTGAGTAAGAGAGCTATCGATTTGTTCAGGTAGAATTTGAACAAAATGCATTTGTAAATCGATAGTCCTATAGATCAAATAAAAATGGTGCAAAAATTAAAATAGAGTATGTTGACGTTGAAAAATTTGAAATAGATGCAAACTTGACGGAAAGCATATTCAAAATTGCTGCAAACTTGCAAAATTCAAATTCAATTAAAGTATGTTTATCCAAAATATTTTCAAATTGCCGCAAATTTGAAGGAAAACATAAAGCATGTTCATGCTGAATATTTTGAAATTGCTGCAAACTCGAAGGAAAGGAAAGCATATTCATGCTAAATATTTGAGGGATTTAAATTGCCAAATCTGAATTTACGGGAAAGCATATTCAAAATTGTTGCAAACTAGAAGGAAAAGCATATTCAAAGTTGCTGCAAACTTAAAATATATTTATGGTGATTATTTAGAAGGATTTAAATATGATAATGGAAAAAATTCATGCATAAACATTGTGATTTTGAATTTTTCTAAAATAAAATTGTTTGAAAAATTATTTTGAAATTTTCTAAAAAAAATTGTTTGAAAAATCATAATGTAAATAAAATTAGAAAGAAAACCATGGTTAAAAAAACTCCGGAGCAACATGGTAAAATCATAATGTAAATATAATTAGATTAGAAATAAAACCAAGGCACAATAAAAAATCAATCATAAAAAATAGGATGTAAATTTTTTAATGATAGCAAATGTTATAAATATGTTAAATTGAATATTAGCAATTATTGGATTTAGGCCTCTATTCCTACAACTTATCCTTGGTAGGATTTTATTAAAGCCAATTAAGGAAGGTTACCTTGTACCATATCCTCTCTTGTTTGTGGGCATTTATTCCGTTGTTAATTGATCCCAATATATAGTGGATAATAAGGATTTCCTGGCTCTATCTTTTCTTAAAGCTGTTAAGTTTTAATGGTTATATCAGATCTTATAACATTTAGCATTATAACAACATAACCATAAACTGAAAGATAGAAAATCACAGCCACACAAAAGAACGCAAAGATTTATCCTGGGAAACCCTCATGGGGGAGAAAACCCAACAAAAACTTGCTTTGTATAAGATGTATAAAAGACAAACCCAAAACCGGGTGTTCTCCTCCTTTGGTTCTATCTCTCTCTCTCTATCTCTCTCTCTCTCTCTCTCTCTCTCTCTCTCCTATGCGCTACACAAGTGAGTGAGTGTGTGTTCAAATAAGAACCACAACTCCTCTATTTATACATATTTTTCAGTTGACTTTTGCACTAGACAAGTCGGCCCCAATAAACTATCTGGGTTGACTTCGCCTAGGAATACTAAAAAATAGTATATTATATTATTTATTAGGATACTAAAGACCTGAAACAAGTGGAGGATTTACCTCATGACTCTATGATGACCAAATACGATAGTAACACCCTGTCGGAGGAATAATAACATCTCCCTTGGGTTACATCAGTAAAATACTTTTAGAATATCCTTTGAAGTTATAATATTTCAACACTCCCCCTTAACAAGAAGGTTATTCTACTGACAACATCGTCACAGAATATAGGAGAACAAAGAGACAATTACAAGAGTACATCGAGGTAATACATCTATACGTCACAGGAAGTTTTCCACAATCAGTAACTTGGAACAGTTACTCTTCATCTTCTGCATCACATAATCACTTGATTCTTTTGCAGCAACGCTTCGATCTTTCGATCCTTAGTAGAAGCACTTCGATCTTATGATCCTTTGCAGTAGTACTTCGATATTTTGATCCTTTGCAACAGAAATTTGATCTTTTAATTCTTTGCAGCAGCAGTTCGATCTTATCAATCCTTTGCAGTGGAACTTCAATATTCTCGATCCTTTGCAGCAGCACTTCGATCTTCTCGATCGACAACATCATCATCAGCATTTTAGTCTTTTTCAATCAGAAACATCATCATCAACAATAATTAGAACTTTTGATCATCATCATCATCATCAATACTTTGAGCAACATCATCAACAATACTTTGATCTTTCAATCAGTAACATCATCATCATCATCAACAATACTTTGGGCAACATCATCAGCAATACTTTAATCTCTCTATCAGCAACATCATCATCATTATCAGCAATAATTTGGGAAACATCATCAATAATACTTTGATCTTTCTATCATCAACATCATCATCATCATAAACAATACTTTGGGAAACATCATCAGCAATACTTTGATCTTTCAATCAGCAACATCATCATCATTAGCAACAACCTACAATCCACAATATGAAGACAAAAGTCTACGGATCATTTTAGGACTTAAGTCAAGGGATGATACAATCCTACCACATTCTTGAAGACCGAAGTCTTCGGATACTATTATGGGATAATCACTCCCTATCACTTTAGGACTTAGGTCCAAGGATGATGCAATCCTACCACATTCTCGAAGACTGAAGTCATCAAATAACATTACGGGATAATCACTCCCTATCACTTTAGGACTTAGGTCCAAGGATGATGCAATCCTACCACATTCTCGAAGACCGAAGTCACTGGATACCATTACGGGATAATTAATCCCTATCAGTTTAGGAAATAGGTCCAAGGATGATGCAATCCTACCACATTCTTGAAGACTGAAGCCACTAGATACCATTACGGGATAATCACTCCCTATCACTTTAGGACTTAGGTCCAAGGATGATGCAATCCTGCTTCTTTCTCGGAGACATAAGTCTATGGATCACTTTAGGACAAGTGTCTAGGGATGATACAATCCCACTTCTTTCTCGAAGAGATAATTCTATTGATCACTTTAGGACAAGTGTCCAGGGATGATACAATCCCACTGCAACATCATTGCTCCCCCTTTCGGGGAAGGTCTTTTCGAACAATGCCAAGCTTGTCTCGAAAGTATTCAAACTTTATTCGAGACAGAGGCTTTCTCAACACATCAGCAACTTGTTCATCGATACTCACATACTCGAGCTTTATGGCTCCCTTATGTATCATATCTCAAATGTAGAAATGTTGGATTTCTATGTGCTTTGATTTATCATGGAAAACTGGTTTCTCTATCATCTTTATACAACTCTCGTTATCACATAGAATCACTATGGTATCCAACTCCAGGTTAAATAGTCCTGACATCAGTTTTCGAGTCCATATGGCTTCACAACTAGTAGAGAAAGATTCTTTGTATTCTGCTTTAGCCGTGCTAAGAGAAACACTGGATTGTTTCCTACTAAACCATGAAATCATAGCAGACCCCAGACAATAACATCCACTTAATGTGATTTTTCTGTCTGAGACACTTCCAACCCAATCTGCATCTGTATATCCATACAATATGTAGTCATGGTTTCCATCATAGTATAGACCAAAGTCTATATTTCCTTTCATATATCTCATCACATGTTTTGCAGCTACCAGGTGAACACATCTAGGTTGAACTAGATACTGACTCAAGGTGTTCACAGCAAAAAAAATGTCTGGTCTGGAATTTGTTAGATACATCAATGAACCAATAATATGTTTGTATTGAGTCACATCTACTAATTATCATTATTCATTAGCCATCAACTTCAAGTTGGTATCAATGGGTGTGGCCATGGCTTTATATTCCAACATATCAAATCTTTTCAAAATTTCTACTGCATACTTTCCCTGATTGAGAAAGATTGCTTCCGCGTTCTTCCATACCTCCATACCTAGAATATAATACATTAACCCAAGGTATTTCATCTCAAATTCCTCAGCGAGCTTCTTCTTGCATTCTACAATATGTTTCTCATTCCCTGTTAGAAATAGGTCATCCACATATAGTAGTAGTATGACAAGTTCATCTTCTATAACCTTGAAGTAAAGGTTAGGGTTGATTTTACTCTTAGTAAAGTCCAAGCTCATCATGAAACTATCTATCCTTCCATACCAAGATTTAGGAGCTTTCTTCAGGCTGTACAGGGCCTTTTTCAACTTACATACATGAGTCACTATGTTTTCAACTTCAAATCCTTGTGGCTATTCGATGAAAACCTATTCCTTTCTGTAAACCTCTTTGATGTAAACCTCTTTGTTTCTAGCTTGGGTACTATATCCAAAACATCATTATGGTATTCTTCCATCATTTCATCTACCATGAATTCATTCTGTCATATCATCGACATATCCCAGTCTTTTGCATTCAACCTTGAAGGTTGGAACCCACTTTACTCTTGGTAAAGTCTCGGTCCATCTGGAACCTGTCCATCATGTCATGCCATGTTGAACTCGGAGATATTCTGTAGTCACTACCCCTGAAGCAGAGAATCATCTCTACATTTTGTACTGGAGTGACAGGTAGCATCCTCTGCTACTATGTATCCATCTCAGGTTACTAGGTACCAAGATCCCTTTATCTTGAACTTTGTCAAAAAGTTCCTCTTGCACCCATCTATGAGCTTTTTGTCTTCTATAGGTTTGCATCTTTAGCCTTGTAGCAAAGGTTAAGATATTCATCACTCTATGTGATATGTCAAGCTCTTGTATGTGTTTATCTATGGGTGCCTTCTGAGCTTGTACAAAGCATATTCTGTATAGGTGGTTTTTGGCTCGATATATACTTTTACAGAAGAAGTGTGTCTGGTCAATAGAGTATGTCATGCCATAGTCTATTCTTTCTGAGAAAAACATTTCTTTGCATATTTCTTCTTGTAGATCCATATGGAAGACACTATGTAATTCCCTTCAGGTCTTGGAACCATATAATAGACATCATTCCGCATGATCAATTGTTACTCTTTGATCGTAGCTTCTTCCATAGCCGAAAGGGTTATCATCAATGATGTCACCCAACTGTGTTACAAAACTAGAGTGTGTCCAAGGCCTCTTACTTTGGTTTGGAAGTCCCTTCATACTTTTCTTCATCTTGGAATATCTCTCATTCCCAATATGGTCTTCATATTTCGAGGTGGATCTATCGCTCTTTAAATCTCTTTCTTCCGTCATGGTGTCCCTGACCCTGGGAGCTTCAGGTTCATGTTTATTGGAGTGAATCTTGAATTGTCATCACTTATTCTTTGGAACAATTATCATCTCCCTTTTCTTGTAGGTGATTGTACAATACCTTTCCTACAAGTCAAATGCACTAGTTGCAGGGTTAGAACCATTTCATAAAGCACATGCATAACGAAAAATTCTTATACATCATGAAACTGTTTAGCCAATACAAAATTCATCCATATCTCATGGAAACTTTCTAAATTCCTTCCATCTCTACCATGAAATCATTGATATTGCGCACTAATCCAATATGTCATCAAAGAGGTTTCATTCTAGATAAGTAGCAATGGATAGTTGTATAGCACCATGGGCTACTCACCCATCACATGCATATTAGTAGTATACTGTCATTAATGCAAACATTCTATCATGCATAATACACAACATATACAAGAAACACAATTGAAATACTTATCTTTGTTTGTTTATTGTCATCTCCTTTTGGATCAACAGCTTCTTCTTTGACCAGTGAGATTGCTTCAATCTCATGCTTGCTTGAAAGCTTTTTTGGAATGTTGCTTTTGGTAGACCTAGGGTTTGACAGAGAAACCCTAATTTTTAAATTGAGGTATCTTTCATATATTATTGGATAGAAAGATGCACATCCATAAGGTGATCTGAGCAGTATACTCATTTTCTGAAAACTGTGATCAAAACTGCAAAATATCTGATGCCCTAGTTTTATTCAATTTCTTCTGTAGAAATTCTTGATATTGTTTCTATGGTATCTCCGAAAATACTACTCCTTTGTGTCTAAAAATTTGTACTAAGGTATCCTTGTCTGTTATCCTTTCAAAACCATAGGTTAGAGCAGAATTGGCTTCACCAATTGGTACTTATGCACGTTTTCCCAAGGTGACTCATTCCAGGACCGTTCAGAAGAGAAAACTTGTATGGACTGCCACGTGTCACTGTTTCACCTTCGGGGTATAAAATTTTTACCACAGAAATTAAAGTTTGTTCCATTTCTATAACATCTTGTAAAATTTCATTTGGACCTTTTTAGACTAGTATATAGCGTTTATCCCTAGGTCACCTGTTTAAGGTTGAATCCTGGGAGAGGCTAGAACCCTAACTTGGAGGAATCATATCTCCTAGAATATATTGAATTCTAGGCTAAAATTTTTACACAGGGTACATCGAGAATTTTTCTTCGTCCTGTGAAAGTTTCGGTTCCTGATCCTTCTCCAATATAGAGATATAGTGAATCTACCAAAACTACTATTTTTAGTATTTTAGGGTTTTCAAGCATGAAACCCTAATCTTCAATAGTCGTAGTTGTAGCACTGTTTTGGTTGCACAATGACTTCTTTCAGGGTGGCTCTAATACCATGTTGAGTTTTAATGGTTATATCACATCTTATAACATTTAGCATTATAACAACATAACCATAACCAAAAAGATCACTAAAAGATAGACAAGCATAGCCACACAAAAGAACACAAAGATTTATCCTAGGAAACCCTCGTGGGGAAGAAAACCCAACAAAAAATTCCTCTGTATAAGATGTATAAAATACAAACCAAAAACTAGGCATTCTCTTCCATCTATTCTGTCTCTGTCTCTCTTCTATATGCTACACATGTGAGTGAGTGTGTGTTCAAATAAGAACCATGGCTCCTCTATTTATACATATTTGTCAATTGACTTTTGAACTAGACAAGTCGGACCCAATAAACTGTCTGGGCCGACTTCACCTATGAATGCTCAAAAATAGTATATTATATTATTTATTAGGGTATTAAAGACCTGACGTGAGTGGAGGCTTTACCTCATGACTCTATGATGACCAAAT
>LPNX010129387.1:64273-203158 GCA_001517045.1 Pseudotsuga menziesii | reverse complement strand
TATATATATATATATATATATATATATATATATATATGCTCATCTGTAAGGAAGGAGAACATAATAGAATAGCAGTAGGAACAAATAAAAAATGGCATTTTTATATACATAACACTAACACTGGTCAGAGTGAGAACAAAGCATGAACCGGTTAACTATGGGAAATGTACTTTTATTTTTTTCTCAGCAAATGGAAAATATCAATGTGATAGCTTAAATGTTTTATATTTTTAATTATTTTATTGATAGTTTTGGTTTGAACCTTGGATATAGATGAAAGGCATGACAGTGGCGATGGTAGGAGACGGCATAAATGACTCTTCGGCTCTTGTTGCAGCAGATGTGGTAATGGAAATTGGTGTAGGCATAGATGTTTCCCTTGAAGTTGTAGGTATTGTTCTAATAAAGATCAATATTGAAGATGTGATCAATACAATAGACTTATGAAATAAAACTCTCGCTCGCATCCATCTTAACTATGTTTGGGCTTTGGGATACAATGTTCTAGCAATTCCTATAGCTGCAGGTATACGGTTTCCTTTTACTGGAATTCGTCTTCCAGCTTGGCTTGCAGGTGCATGTATGGATGCATCTTCAGTAATTATTGTATGGTCTTCTCTTCTTATTCAATCATACAAAAGGCCCAAGGAGATTAGATCTCTGCACATAGAGACTGTACCACACAATTTCTATTCAACATGAAAACTTTATTACCAAAGGTCACAACATTAGTCTTGGAAACTTATGATGTCCATGTAGGCTCTGGTAGAAACCTAGCAACATTTAATATGTAATGCTTGTATCTAGCATGGTGTAGGTTAAGATTTAGAAAATATAAGTTTTTAGTTATTAGATTTATGTAAATATAAGGTTTGATTTAGAAAATATAAGTTTGTAGTTATTACATTTATTTAAGATTTAGAAAATATAATTTTTTAGTTATTAGATTTATATAAATTTAAAGGTTTAAGTAGAAGTTAAGTTTGTATTCACCCATTATTGACTGAAATTTATATAGTTTGAATTGAAAGTTCTCAAGTTATTAAAAAAAATTATAAATGTTTGAGATTAATTTGGTCGTTATCCATCAAGACCGAGTTTGCAAAAAAAGAGGTACCTAGAAAAAGAGTAGGGTGCATAGAATTTGCATCTTGTTTAATTACACATTAATAAAAAAATGATACAAATTATTGTATTTTCCATGTATTTACAATATCTGTATTGATATTGTGAGATATTTGAAATTTTAGATATCACTCTACTTTATAAGTTAATCCAATCAAATTAGTTTAGAAATTAAAAGAATAATTATAAATTTCAAATTCGTTACTTGAAATAAGGATATCAAATAATGTAATTAATATAAATTTTAAAACTTCCATTATTACTTCGTCGTAATGAAAAAGTCGACCGTGTTGAAACTTTCATTATTAAAATTGCTTAGCAATCTTATATTTTCTTTCTTTCCATTAATTTACTTTAATGATTTAAACTTAGGTGAATTTCTTAGTCAATGATATTGGTGCAAAAAAGGCCATTATCTAAAATTACTATTTATTATTTCAATGATAAAGTTAATGATTTACTTGACCCAAGAGTTGTTGTCTTATCATGAGAAAGCCCCACATCACATGAGAAAGCCCTGTGTCATAGAAACAAAAGACCATTGGCTTTACTTTGTCCGTTCTTCCATTTTATCTCGGGTAACTTCAATATGGTCAAATCTAAAAGAAGGGTCATTTCTTAAACTTACCACTCACTTTTGATATTATCAATAAATTATAATAATAATAACATAAGGTTGTTAATGAGTCACAATGGTCGTTGGATAGTTTAAGTGGTCACAATGGTCGTTGAATAGTTTAAGTGAGTGCTTTCTTTATGCAAAATTGTGTTATTTAATTTATATTTAATAATCACAAGTTAAAAAGTTAATTTTATGGTAAAAAAATAATATAAAGTGTAAAAATAAAGTTTAGGATGTAACTAAATTGTAGGATGCCAACTAAATTGGATAGTGTTATGAATATCATTTGTTAAAAGAGATCAACATTTGTTATATAAATAATAATATTAATTATTTAAAAATTGTGTTTATGTTGATTGAGTGTTTTTGTGGTCTTAGCTATGGAAGTCCTTTCATCAAATCCCAATAGTTGGATTTCACAATAGCAAATCACAACTTAGCAACTACAACTCATATTATCTCCTTGCAATTGAAAATTTTCTCCCCTCTAAAAGCAACTGTTGTAGTAGGGGACATTGCCACGTGGTGACTCTTGTTATAAATGTTGTGATCTAGTACTCTCGTTCTAATTGCAATTACTAGGATGTTCAAATCATCTACAATAACTATTGATGGGAGGTTTTAATGAGTAATTAGCATTAATGTTTGTCACAAAAAATATTCAGGTTAAATTTATTTTTACACAGTTTTAATATGCTATTAAAACTTTTTGAATAATAATATATTAAACATATTTCAAGTTTATATATTATTTAAAATATTACTGGTTAATTCATAACTCTAAAGTTAAAATTATAATTTTTAAAGATGGCAATATGCTACAACATTATGAAATAAACTTTAAAATTTGATCTTTTTAAGGTGTGTATTGTTTTATCATATTAGGACTTAAGAGGTATGCCTTCCAGTCTATATTAAACTAAAACTCAAGAAAAATAAATTAAAATAGTGGAATACCTCAAGGTTCTACAAAATTATGATTTGTTTCCATGGTCCATAATGAGTAGTCATGCCAATTGTAAATTATCTCTCAAAAGTTATGTCATACGTCCATTAAAACATTTCAACTCTGGCTTCTCGTCATTGGGAAACAAAATTGTCTTAAAGTCTGGTTTCTCGCCATTGGGAAACAAAAATTTCTTTAAAAATGTGTATCCGTGTGCTTTATCTCAGTGAAATATTAGTAAGTTGTCAACACTTTAGATGTAGTTCATGTTTTAAACATAAAACATGTGTATCACTGAGAAACATTTTTTTCCACCGAACCCAAAAAAATCATAATCATTTTATTAACAAAAGGATTGCACTCTTCAAATGCCTTCATAGTATATCATGATGCATGTAAAAAATACTTCCAAAATAATTTGTTTTTCAAAAATAAAAATAAAAATAAACTTTTACAAAGTTTTATGAAGAAGTTTCCAAACCTTGTCACAAAGCATTTAGCTATATATTCAAACTATTACTCTTTTCTCATCCCTTTTTCAAAACATAAGAACAATTCATCATAATAGAGTATGATATACCTTTTATGAAAAATTTATATCATAGATATTTGTCAAAACTTCAAAAACGAGTCATCATATTTATCTTAGTAATAAATACTCTAAAATTTTGTTCTTTAGGTAGAAACTGTTGATGTAATTGTAACTTCAGAATGTATTCATCCGTATATCTTATGTATTTTACCCTGATGTTTATTCCGGGATGTGTCTATAATGTATTTGAGTCATGTCATACCCCGATGTTTATTCCGGGAAGTTTCTATAATGTAAACAAGTCATGTCAAGTCATTGTGGGTAACCCTCCTATTGGTCAAGGGTTAAAGTCCCCACAGTTGTGGGGCCCTAGGGTTATTAGACTATCCTAGAGAAGTTGACCCTAGGTGAGTCATTGTAAGTCGGCGCAGTAGTCCCCACCGTTGTGTTAAGGATAACCCTCCTTGTTGGTCGGAGGAGGCAAAGTCCCCACAAGTTGTGGGGCACTAGGGTTATTAGACAATCCTAGAGATATCGGCTGTAGTAAGTAATTATTAAGTGAGGCCGACATATTGGAGTGGGTTTCAAGTGAATGAAAGAATATAAATAGAGAGTGAGCCTCTCTATTTATCACACACACACTCACTCGTTGGGGCGCATGAGTGAGAGGAGAAGTTGTTGTGACAAGAGAGAGACTACTGCTATCAGGAGATCATCTTTATGTTTTCAGGTTTTACTTTTGGTGTTGATTCTATCTCTGAGAAAGTTACAGGGTTTTCTCCTTTATGGTTTCCCTGAGGAAAATTCTTTGTGTCTCTTGCCTCTTCTGTTTTATTGCTGTGCATGTTATTCTCTGAGTTAAAGATCCTAAGATTATAATGCTAGCTTACTGATAAAAATCTAACATCGTATAAGAGCTAACCTGAGAAGAAGAAATTGTGCAGCTGCAGAAGCTAGGGATTCTTACTTTTTGGGTCTCTCTCCATGATCCATCAACAAAAGTATGCTAGGATGACTCTCCATTGAAGGGCACATCTTTCTGTCGAAGCGGAATTCGATTCCGAGCATTTTCAGTTTTGGTGCGGGAAATTAGGGCTTCTTACAGAAGAGGAATTTTTGCGTGAGCCTGGCATAGGATTTCTCTCCTCAGCAAAATTGAATTTTAGAGACCTGGGTCAAGATTTTTGGTTGGGTGAAACTCCGGGAAAGTCAAACCCTAGTTTGACCCTGAGCTGGAAAAACCCTAAAATACTAAAACTGATAAGTTTTGGTACATTCACTATATCTTGGGATTGGAAAAGAATGAGGAGCTGCAAATTGTAAAGGTCAAATATAAAATAATGATGTATACTATGTCCAAAATTCATCCTCAAATTCACTATATTCTGGGAGATATGATCCCTCCAAGTTAGGGTTCCATCCTCTTCTAGAATTCATCCCTAAATAGGACACCTGGGGAGAATTGCTATATCTTGGGCTACAAAGGTCCAAATGAAGATTTTCCAGAAAGTGCATGGACTTTAATTTTCGTGGTTCAAGTCTCAGACTCAGAATATGAACCAGTGACATGTGGCAGTCCGTACAACTTCAATGTGTTGAGCAATCCTGTAACCGGTCACCTTGGGAAAATGATCATAAGTACCAATTGGTGAAACCAATTCTGATGAAACCTATGGTGTTGGAACATGGACATGCGAGGCTACCTTAGTACAAAGTTTCAGACATAGAGGAGTAGTAATTTCGGAGGTACGTCAAAAACAGTAACATGCATTTCTGTAGAAGAAATTGGAAAACTAGGGCTTCCTGTTCTGGGAGCTTCCCTCCACTGTTTTTAGAAAAGGAGTACATTGGACAGCTCAACTTGAAGAGATCTATATTTATATCCAATCAGATCTAAAATATTCCAATTTTTTAAAATTAGGGTTTCTCTGACAAACCCTAGATCAGCCAGCTCCAGAACCAGGACGGACACCTCAAATCGGTAAGATCTAATCTTTTGCTGTTTTTTGAGGTTCTCATTTCAAAGTGATCTATTACATCAGATTGATGATAATCTTAGTGAAGTTGACAAATTCCAAGCATGGAAGTAGTTGATCTCTCTGAAGAAAATGAATTGGACACCCACATGAGTGGAGAGGTTCCAGTTCCAAAGGGAGATGAGGCTAAAAATGTTACACCAGAAGAACTTGGTCAAGGTGAAGAAGATCATTGTTGATTCAATCACGTATCACATTGTACCACAAGTGTCTTCGCTAAAGACACCGAAGATGTTTGATTCCTTGACCAAGCTATTTGAAGGGAATACCATAAATCAGAATATGACTTTGAGAAAACAGTTGAAGAATGTGAAGATCCAGAATGCAGAGACGAGAAAGTCATACTTTACGAGGGTCTCTCAAATCAAAGAACAACTTGCAGCGATATAAGAAGAAGTGGTGATAACCACCTTGAATGGCCTCTCGATATTATGGGATTCATTCATTCGAAGAATGTGTGCTAGAAGGAAGTGATTACTTTTAGCAGACTCTGGGAAGAGCACACACAAGAAGAAGCTCAACTAATAATAAGAGAAAAGAATCTGGGAGCAACTGAAGATCAAGCTCTCACCATCCAAAGAAGATCCCTCAAGCGATGAGGAAAATGAAGAACTCAAATCTTGAAGAACCTCTTATCCACCTTAGCATTTGGATAAGAAACGATGCTATTATGAATGAAGAAGACGATGAAGCTAAAGGCTCAAGAAGGAGTCTACCCACGAAACAAATAAAGATAAGTATTCAATTGTCATTTCATGATATTGTTTTGTTATGCATTTGTTTATATTCAGTTAATGTATTATGCATGATAGAATGTTTGCATTAATGACAGTAGAATACTAATATGCATGTGATGGGTAAGTAGCTCATGGTGCTATACAACTCTCCATTACTACTTATCTAGAATGAAACCTCTTTGCTGACATATTGGATTAGTGCACAATCTCAATGTTGTCCTAGTAGAGATGGAAAGAATCTAGAAAAGTTTCCGTGAGATATGGATGAATGTTGTATTGGCTAAAGTAGTTGTATGACCATATATTTATGCATAAGAAATTGCCAGTATGAATATTTCTTATGAAATGTTTCTAACCATACAAATGCATTTGACTTGTAGGAAAGATCGCATACATAATCGCCTACAAGAAAAGAAGAATGAGACTTGTTCCGAAGAACAAGTAACAACAATTCAAGATGAAAAATAATATGACGAATGCAGTGACATCATTGATGCAGAACCTTCCAAGAAGAAAGGGAAGACCAGTTCAAGAAGAATGATGTCTAGAATGCAGTATCAATACATGAATGAAAGTTCATAGTTCCATCATGCAGTAGATGGAAACATCGTGGGATACAAGGCAAGATTCGTAGCATGAGGCTTCTCATGAAAAGAAGGCATAGACTACGAAGAGACATTTGCAGCCAGTAGGAGTTGAAACACATACATGATGAGCTTGATGAAGATCTTAACCTTTGATATAAGGTTGAAGATGAAAGTCTATACACTATATGGATACATATAATATTAGTAGCATAGGAAGCTACTTATCACTCTGGTACATAATGTTTCAATGCATAGAGTACGGAAGACAAAGTGAGTATGATGCTCCACTTCAGAGGGAGTGACTACAGAAGATCCTAAGGTTCGACATGGTACAATAGGATGGATAGATCATTGATGACTCTAGGCTTTACTGAGAGTAAAGTGGATTCCAACCTTTGCTTCAAGGTTGAAGGAAGAAGACCAGTGATGCTCCTGTTATGTGTCGATGCACTATTTTCCAGGGATGGAGGTGTGGCAGAATGCAGATGGAATCTCCCTTGAACAAGGGAAGTATGCAGTAGAGATCCTGAAGAGGTTTGGGATGATGGACTGCAAGTCCATGACCACACCTATGGCATCAAACCTGAAGCTATTGAGTGATGCTTCATCAAAGATGGTTGATGATACGATGTATCATCAGATGATTGGGTCCTTGATGTACCTAACGAATATAAGACCAGATATTTGCTTTGCTGTGAACACATTGAGACATGTTCACCTTATGGTTGAAAGCATGCAGTAAGGTGCCTGAGGGGTACAGTTGATTATGGGCTCAAGTATGAGGTGAATCAGAAGATTAACCTGGAGGGTTATGTTGATTCGGATTGGGTAGGTAGTGCCATCAATAGGAAGAACACTTCAGAGTGTTGCTTCAGTATGGGGTCAGGTGTGATCTCTTGGTTTACTAAGAAGCAGTCATGTGTGGCACTGAGTACAACTGAAGCAGAGTATGTCATAGCTTGTTCAACTAGTTGTGAGGCAGTATGGCTGAGGAAGCTACTCTCTAATTTATTTGATCTCTAGTTGATGCTACTTGTATACATTGTGACAACCAGAGTTGTGTGAAGTTGTCAGAGAACTTGATGTTCCATGACAAGTCAAAGCATATCGAGATCAAGTATCACTATATCAAGGATATGGTGCAGAGAGGAGCAGTGAAGCTCTAGTATGTTACGACGGACGAACCGATAGCTGATATGTTGACAAAGCCATTGGATAGGGTGAAGTTTGAGTACTTCAAGGAGAATCTTAGTGTTCTCCAGATCGAGGTTCCCTCCAAGGGGAAATGATGATACCTAGAGCCATTCTGACATGGTGAGAGGATCGATTCCTTCCATGATCAGATGTAAGGGCTGAGCCATTCTGTCATGGTGAGAGGATTGGTTCCTTCCATGTCAGATGTGAGTGTTGATCCATTCTGATTTGACTATAGGATTGGTTCCTACATGATTAGATATAAGCACTCTTGGAATGGAGGTGCCTGGTCAGTTACCAAGAATACTCATTCTAGGACTGAGGGCCTTTCTGATATGACTGTAAGATGTAGTCTTACATGATCAGATGTGATCGCATGGCCATTCTAATGTGATTGAGGGATTGGTTCCCACTTGATCAGATATAAGGGTTGTTGCCATTCTTGGAATGGAGGCACCTAGTCAGTTACCAGGAAAGCTTAGTTTGGGACTCAAGGCCATTCTTGTCAAAACCCCAAAATTTTCGAAAAATTTAAAATTTTGAAAATACAGATAATTTTCATTAATGTAGTCAACTAATTGTTTTAATTAGTCATATGTTAATGATTTTGTAAACTGAATTATTTACTTGATTATATTTATCTTATAGCATACTTCTTTTTCAGTTTAATGACTTGTTTTTCTTTGCGACCACAAGGTGGAACTGTCTTGGTGATCTGGGGCTTACTTAGCTTTGAGCTAACATAGGAAGTTTACCTGCTCTTACAGAATTACAGGTAAGAATATCTAGTGCTGCTTGTTCTATAATCCTAAAGCATTCAGATATTTGTACGTCGTAAAAATAATAGCTTAGTAAAAGAATATAAATGCTTTTCAATTTGAACTGCTTTTATGAGGTAAAACTTTTAAATCGTTAATATCTTTAAAGACGTCATGGAAATGAGATTCAGTCCTAACAGTACTGATGACAGTTGCCTTCTTTCTAGTAGTTGTAATTTATAGTTCTTATGGCATATTAGATTCTTCGGTGTTTACTATGGTCGTCGTGTGTGTAAACGTCTTAATATTTCTTTGTATGCAGACTAAGGATGGCAGGGTTATTACATTAAGGATCTATCATAGAAAGTGAACATAATCTCTTTACCTCCTAATAAATTTTTGGTTACTCTTTGCAATGTGAAAGTAATGTGCAAAAGTTATTAAGTTTCTATACTATTAATCCATATTCCCAGCTTGAAGTTCTAAAGAATTATATCCTCATAAATTACCTTCAATTAGGTCATAATAGTGTTGATGGATTAAGTTCCTCTGCCCATAATTTACTTGGAATTTACTATCTAGTTAAGGTATTTAATCTATAAAAAATTCCAATGTCAAGCTCCTTAAGCATTTTAAGACTTAACATGCTCAAAAGCAACCTTACCAGTTTAATAATTTACACCATCAAAGGCAAACGAGGTTAACATTAGCAAAAGGATATTTACCGTAAATCGATTCTATAAATTTCCCTTATAACAACAAAGAGTATAAAATTAGGTTAGAGTTATAGTTGTTTTAAATGAGTGAATGCCATGTTTGTATAAACAAAGGGGTCATATATTTGACCACACCCAAGAAGAGTCTATGGTTTAACCTTGAATTAGAGTTTTATGATCTTTTATTAAAAGCATCCTTTGCTTGTATGATGTGCTAGGTCGCATATTAATATACCATTGCTATGTTATAATCCATTGATTAAATAAATACTTGCTTATAACAAGGGTAATTGCTATAATTCAATTTTATAAAGTCCTTTTATACATAATATATAGCATCACCTTGGATAAGTTAATCGTTTGAGTGTAATAATTATCAATTTGCAAAGTGTTGGGTCGTAGTATTGACTACGCCCTAGGTAAGTTTAAAACCTAACAATGATACCATTGTCCTATCATTTATTTTTTTATCATGTAGGCTCGGTTGACTTTGGTGCGATGATCCTTACCGAAACTTATGGTCTCCATATAATTGGGATTATAATTGTTTGCTCAATGCATGCCGAGAACACACCGAGACTATACAAAAATTACCCACTGCATGCAAATAATTTGCATGTGGATGTGGCAACACCGTGGCCAAGTGTTGTATGATTAAAAGACCATTCGTAACCATAGCATCGTCATTTCTTCCATTGTTCTTGCCTCCGGCTGCTCTGCTACTGCACTTCGACCTCCATGCCGATTTTTGTAACTAGCTTGAGTGACAGTCGCCTAACTTGCTTTTGGTCCTTTGCCCTTCGTAATCCTGTTTTGGAAACTAAGGGAGAAAAGCTGTAATGGGATACCTCCGCTTCTTAGACTGGATTGGTTGTTTTCCTCCAGGGTTCTAACTTCCACCACTTGCTCCATTTGGAGTCCATCAGTCTGTAAAGTCCTTCCTCTCTTTGGCTTAGTAGTGAAAGTCGAGGTCTTGATTTTCCAGAGTAGCTGGGGCATAGGGTTTGCAGCATATAGTGTTTTGTTTTATGAACGGTTGCAGCCCAAGCATTATGCTTTCTTGGCCAGATGCTTCAACTCTCGATCGCCGTTGGTAGATACCGTGATAGTAACCTCCCACTTCCCTGTGGCAGATGAAGGTCTATCTCCTCCTCGCGTTGGTAGCTACGTTGCTGGTTGTAGGTGGTTATGTTTCCAGTAAGATTTAAGGTAAGAAGCAATACATTATCTTCATTTCTTGTTTTAATGTGTTCCAGCTTATACACAGTAAGATATTAACAATCTTAATGTTTGATGTTACATAGGTGTCGACCTGTCTTCCGGCATTGTTGGTGCAGAGATGGAACAAACGTTGCTCACGGGTAAGCCTTGGATACCCCATGGCTGTTCTTCCTTGTCTGGTCCCTTATAGGACATTTGCTGGTTGGTCATCGTGGCCTGTAAAACCCTTGTGGTTTTTGGTTTACCTGGTTACTCGGTTCACTGTTTTTAGTGGATGTTGAAACCCTTGCTTTATGCGGGGTTCTCCGGCTTAGGCCGTAACTGTAAATTTCGGTTTTTATTTTTGTTACTGTGTATAAATGTAAACAAATGAAAGTAAGCTGGTAAAGCCTTACTCTGTAATTTTTGTTTGAAGCCGTGAGTGCATTAAAAGGAGTTAGATTCTTTCAGTTTATTATCTCTGTTGTACATTTTGAAATACTAGGGTTTTACCCTAACTCGGGATATGAAGAAATTATTTTTATCATTTCTTTAATTTTCTTTTATTTACAAAGAAATACTGTAAATTGTTTGTTTATTACTTATATTGCATAAATGATTATTTAAGCTCGGTGATTCGAGCATGTCTATGTTCTGTAATTTTCGTTTTTGCAAGGTATTTGCATTTAAATTTACTTTGTAAATTATTAGGACAATTGTATATTGTTTCTATATTATCTTGCTTTTATTTACTTCAATTCTAAATAAATTTTAAATATTGTTTTATAGCTGTTATCTTTCAAAATATAAGTAATTTCATGTTTTTACCATCGTACTTATGTAACTGATAGTTACATCTTTTAAAGTACAGAATTCATATTTACTTGTTATTTATTATAATGAAATAAGAATATTATCTTACTTGTAAGTAATATTGCTCCTATAATTATATATGTTATCTTTATATTTAGTTTATTTATAGGTGTATAGAGAGATAGTATTCTATTGTTTATTTCTTATGTGACCCTATTTATAATACAATAATAATATTCACCAATTTAAGGAATAACAAATTATCTATATTCTTTCCTATGAACTATGTTGTAGTGTTTGTTTTAATTTATAAGAGAAACCAGCTAGTAGCTGTATAACTTGTTAAGTTCAGATAGATAAAATGAAGAAGTTATCTACATTACAACGTAATTAAAAATCTTAATCAATTAGTTTTAGCTTTAGAAATAAATCTAAGTTTGTCTATCCTCACTTATAGTTTGAATGCTATATATAAAAGAAAATACAGTAATTACGTATTCTAAACAAGAAAGAAATAACTTGTAGAGATGAATGGTATTCTAAATTAACCTAACACTACATAATTAACTTTTATATATTCTCTTCCTTTTGTTTCAAGTAGAAATAAAGATTTCCGGCAGTGAATACTATAACAAGAATTGTTTTAGCTTTAGAAATAAATCTAAGTTTGTCTATCCTCACTTATAGTTTGAATGCTATATATAAAAGAAAATACAGTAATTACGTATTTTAAACAAGAAAGAAATAACTTGTAGAGATGAATGGTATTCTAAATTAACCTGACACTACATAATTAACTTTTATATATTCTCTTCCTTTTGTTTCAAGTAGAAATAAAGATTTTCGGCAGTGAATACTATAACAAGAATTGTTTCATCTACCAAACAGACTACTGTTAGTAAAATGATATAGCTTCTTTATTTGTTTCTAAATCTAACATTTATAGTCTAGGTATAACCCTAATCCTACTCCAAGTACAGAATACTATTTCATCTGATAACAAAATTAAAAGTAAACATTCTCTTAATCAAGATAACATCTATTTTAAATTTACATCTTACTATCTTCATATAAATACACCACCTGTGCTAGAGTACGATCTGGATTACTCCAGATGGGGAAAAACACAGGTAGGGTTTGTTTCTCATTACGACTAATTCCATTACTAACCAAACTAAGATATTCTATCCTTTGAGTTTTTATACTATAAACTACGAATGCATCATTCAATCACACACAAATAATAATGCAGAAACTAATAATAGTAGAACCTGTTCTTAAAGCTTGGTCGACAACAGCAATGGGAGGCCGTTCCTCCCTACCAACTCCTGGAGAGTGCTCAAACAACGACTCCTCAGGACCCCCGAGCTTGCTCTGGTCTCCCTGGCTGGAACTAGGTGCAGCAAATAATCAAGTACTAGTCCTAAGACTCAATACCAGTCTTGAACTTGTCAGTCAATTCTCTCAGCTAGCAAGTTGTATCAGACTAAGTTACTGCAGTTTATCTCTCAAAACACCTTCCTTACAGTTTTCCCTCTTCCCCAATGAATTCCTTGAAGTGCATTCCTCCTGAATGATTCTTCTCCTGGAAAATATCTGGGCAGCCTCAACTCTCTACATTGGGTACTTTTAAAAGATTACCTAGGTCTTTTTGGGTTAGTTGTCATTAATTGAGCCACCTGCTCTGATCCCACTTTCTTGGGGGATCATGACCCCAAATATAGGAAAGTTGCCACCTGCAACATAGGAAGTGTTTGAGGATGCTGCCACTTGTCTTTTGCTCTCCACCTAGTTCCTTCCACCAGTTTGACCAGTAACACTCTTATTAACAGCTCTCCCAAGCTGTTGTCTCCACTTTTTATTTATTAAAAATATAATATTCAGAATTACATTCCACATCTTTTGACTCTGCTGAGTCATCAGTTCCTACTTAGCATTAAATTTAACATAATGTCTTAGGAATCAAATTAAAACAAATAACATTATTTTACAAAATTGGGGTATGTGACAATTCTGATGTGACTGTAGGATTGGTTCCTACATGATCAGATGTGAGTGTAGATCCCTTATGACATTGGTTGTCAGATGTAAGTGCAGATCCCTTTCGGCATGAAGGATTGGTTCCTTGCATGGTTAAATATAAGTGTTGATCCTTTCTGACATTGGTTGTCATATGTAAATGCAGAGCCTTTCGGCATGGAGGATTGGTTCCTTGCATGGTTGAGTGTAAGTGCTAAGCCTTTCCAACATTGGTTGTTGGATGTGAGTGCTGGGCCTTTCTGATAGGGGTGTGGGATGTGTTTCCACATGGTCAGATGTGAGTGTTGGGCGTGCCTTTCTGATATTACTATAGGATTGGTTCCTACATGATCAGATGTAAGTGCTGGGTGGGCCATTTTGAACTAGGGTCATATATAAGTACTGGAAGAAGACCTACATGGAGGCTAGGCCTACAACCAGCATGAAAAAGGGCTGGCTCTATAGAACTTCCTGTGACGAGAAGAATCATGAGATAGCACCCATGATGATGATCCAACAGTGATGATCCAGATCAAGTGATGATCCAGATCCAGTGATGGTGATCCAGATCTAGTGATGATCCAGATCTAGTGATGATGATCCAGATCGAGTGATGATCTAGATCCAGTGATGATGATCAAGATCGAGTGATGATCTAGATCCAGATGAAGATGACTCGAAGATGAATATGACGAGAAATCAATGATGATCCAGATGATATAGAGAAGAAGACTTGTGTTGATAAATTGTGTCGAGAGAATACCTTCTTAGTTAAGAGGGAGTGTTGATGTAATTGTAACTTAGGAATGTATTCATTTGTATATCTTATGTATTGTACCCCGATGTTTATTCCAGGATGTGTCTCTAATGTATTTGAGTCATGTCATACCCTGATGTTTATTCCGAGAATTTTCTATAATGTAAACAAGTCATGTCAAGTCATTGTGGGTAACCCTCCTATTGGTCAAGGGTTAAAGTCCCCATAGTTGTGGGGCCCTAGGGTTATTAGACTATCCTAGAGAAGTCGACCCTAGGTGAGTCATTGTAAGTCGGGGCAATAGTCCCCACCATTGTGTTAAGGATAACCCTCCTTGTTGGTCGGAGGAGGCAAAGTCCCCACAAGTTGTGGGGCACTAGGGTTATTAGACACTCCTAGAGATGTCGGCTCTAGTAAGTAATTATTAAGTGAGGCCAACATGTTGGAGTGTATTTCAAGTGAATGAAAGAATATAAATAGAGAGTGAGCCTCTCTATTTATCACACACACACTCACTCATTCGGGCGCATGAGTGAGAGGAGAAGTTGTTGGGACAAGAGAGAGACTCCTACTGTCGGGAGATCACCTTTATGTTTTCGGGTTTTACTTTTGGTGCTGATTCTATCTCTGAGGAAGTTGCGGGGTTTTCTCCTTTATGGTTTCCCCAAGGAAAATTCTTTGTGTCTCTTATTTCTTGTGTTTTATTGTTGTGCATGTTATTCTCTCAGTTAAAGATCCTAAGATCATAATGATAGGTTACTGATAAAAATATAATAGAAACTCATGTAAAAAGATAAAGAGAACCATTTAAAATTGATATCATAGATGTCTGTAAAAAACTTCGAAAACAGGTCATCAGATCTGTCTTAGTAACATATACTTCAAAATTTTGTTATTCGGGTAGAAAATCATGTAAAAACATGAAAGGAACCATTTAAATTTGAATTTTTGAGTTTAGATGTATGCCAAGTTTCTTTCATCCTTTGCACACCATCTATTGCTTGTTCGTCATCCAAAGCATTCCTCTCCCGGTAGATATTCTTTTTCTCCACATTTCCAAGAACAGCAATAAGTCCGTGAAACTCATCCTTCAACTAAGTCAATTTAACACAGTGCATCATGTAATTCCTTGTTATCCACTTAGTAACAATTTGTGAATCTATAAATATCTGAATATTCATCCGGCCCATGTTCCACAACCAATCTCAATAGAAAACGAAGAGATTTAAGTTAAACAAAATTACAGCTTCCTTCCCCGAGTCCAGCACTAAAACTATACCAATGATTTTTCATATAAATAGATATACCCTCTAGTCCCACACTAACGTGTATCCCCATTGGCTGCCCCATCAAAATATCCCCAAGGTTTAGACATGTCAATGGCTTCCTCTTTAACCTATTTAATTTTGATCTATATTTTATTCTGAGGAAAAGCTTTCATCAAATCAATACTCTGAAAAACAATTTGAATTGGAAAAATAAATTTATCATCAAAACAACAAGAATATCCCACATTCCAAATCCCCCAAGAGTCAATTAGAGGAAGAGATATGTAGTCTTTTAATTCTTCATTACAACTCCATACCTTTAAACATTGTTCCACTAATCCCTCTTTCCACAGAGAGTGCATATTTAACTTCTTACCAATTTCCAACCAGACAAACCTAGTAAAAGAACACTCCACCACCTCATGCATATTTGATTCTTCTTCAACATTGCAAATATAACACCTTCCCGGACCCTCCCTCCCTTTCCTCCTAAGAACATCCCATGTAAGATATTTATTTGAGGGAAAGAACCACATGAACATTTTAGTTGTCAAAGGAAATTTATACTTCCATACAGACCTCCACCACCATAGTTGTTGGAAACATTCTCTTTGTTCTTGTTCAACTCTAAATAACCATATTTTGGAGAGTATTTCCCATTTGGACATAAAACCCATACCAAGGAATCCCAGTAACCTGTTAAATGAATATTTCTCATCTTCAACTGTGCAATCTAATCATTCCAACAGTTTATATCATTCCCATCCATGCCAACTTCCTCAGTTGTGAGCCATCCATGTCCCCTGTAGCTAGTTTCCCCTAGATCAACGATATTATCAAGGTAAGAAAACCCATTTTTGATAAGATGGTTAGTAATGTGAGAAGGAAGTTTATGTTTTCATTAACATCCCACCCAAGGATATTCTCCCACTCTAACATCCATCCCATTCCCTACCTTCCAAGAAAAACTCATTCCAATCAAATCATAAAATTTGAAGTACAACCTTCCAACATATTGAAACATTTCTTCTTCCTTTTGTTACATTCTGGATCCAATCGAGCATTATCATAGGGGCTATATACTTGATCTTCATGATGTTTTGGTAAACCCATACTTTGCCACTTTATCCAAACCAATCCATTTTGGTCCTACTTCACAGACAACAAAAACTTAAAACAAACCTTTCTGATTTTTTCAATAATACTTGTAGGTACCAGAAATGCATCCAGTAGACTGTGATAGCTTCGAGAATCGATTTGACCAAGGCCAACTTCCCACCTTAAGAAATCGATATATGGCTCCAATTATTGATCCTTCCTTCACATTTAGCCACAAGACAATCCCAATCATTGCTTCTATAACAACTAGGATTTATGTGAAAACCCAGGGACTTCATCTGTTCATCAATATTACCTATAGAAAAAGGAAATAGGGTACAAATATAAAGAACATCAATTTTTGGCAAAACATTTGTTAAAACCTTTGGTTTTCCATCGATTACGTTCATTAAAGTGCCCTCCAAAAACACAATAGCATACCATATAAACAATCCATATCCTTTTTATATCCACCAGAGAAAAAGATGATATCATCTACAAACCACACATGAGTGAGGCGTAGATGATCATGAAAATTTAAACCAACTAAATCCCCTATGTTACAATATGCAAGAATATACTTGCCTAAACCTTCAGCTACAATGAGAAAAAAGAGAGGGGCTAATGGACAACCTTGATGAATACCTCTACCAGGTTTGAAAATGATGTAGGAGCATAGACTGCCTAAGTGAGGTCATTTATGACTTCACTAGGTCTAGGGAAGCTAAAGGAGACCAGGGTCTCACATGTTTTGTAATCTGCTTTATTTTGTTAAAATGTTGAATAAAATGAACAAGGATACTAAATCCTTATTTCCAAAAGTAATCAATAGGGTTGGTTGCACAATTAACGCATTCCCTGAATGGTAAAAATTAGCTAGTGATCTGTCAGCAATTTATAGAGCTTAGTAGAGTTTAATAAAGAATCTGTTCCTTCTTTATAGGATATGGGAACTAAACATAAGTTACATTTAATACAGACAGGTTGTTAGGTTAGGTAGCTAACGGTAGTTTGAGGAAATTTTTGATAGCTCATTACAAGCTTGGAATTTAGATATGTGAGGGATCGGAACCTAAATCCTGGAAGCATACACAGATATTTCTTTCTCTGGTTGTAATGATCTAGTTGTGTAATTTCAAGTTTGGAAAAGATTTAAAATTGATTACAATTCAAATTCTATTGCATGGTTGAAGAAATTGATGATCTATAAGCATAAATTTATTATATGCAGAGTCTATGTATTGAGGGCGTATAGGGAAACTATTTTATTTCATTTCATTACTTAATTCGAAGGAAATTTCTTACCTGGATGATACTTTGTGAATGTACTGGCTGAATGGTTTATTAAACAAGGGAAAATTTGTTGAATCTTGTCAAATATTGCAAGCAGACTTCTTTGATTAATGCGTAGAGGCCGAGGAAATCAATTACACACAGTAAATCAAAGGTTCCTGAGCGTATAAAGGCTAAATCGACAGTGTAGGAGTATGGGTTAACGAGTTAACAAGCTCAATGGTGAAGATCCTTCATTTTGTTGAGCGATGGTGAAGTGTTTATATTAGAATCTCAGTTGCCTTCAAATTAATGGTGGGTCGGAAGTGTTATGTTGTAATCATACATGTATTCAAGCGCTGGAATGTTAGTATATTAACATTAAAGTGTAATAGAAAAGGTGCATCACTAATAGAGATGGTGCTAAAGGAATGACGGGGTTTAGTTAATACTAAAGGAGGCAGCTAATCTAGTTATCACTTGATAGTTTTAGCTTTGTATATTTTTGTTTTATTTTTTAATCTATTTAACATAGACAACAAGTGGAAATTATAATGGAACTGCATGATTTCATTAAGATTTGAAAATTAGGACTAGTTTCTTGATGTCTCATGCTTATCTTTCATGAATGTGACAGCGTGATAGGATTCACACTTGAGAAAGATCCGTTTATGATGGACTTGGGGGATTAGGCTCTCAATTTTTAGTATCGGAGGAGTTATAGTCTTTGTTTCTGGAAATTGAAGAATTGCTAATTTATGAGGTAGGAGTTTTCTTGTATAAAAGGAAATATCATATTTACTCTTAAATTTCTAAACAAGATATTACTGGGAGGAAATTTGTATCAACATTGAGTTATTGTTACAGGAGATGGATGTCAAAGTTGGATGAGGTTGGTGCAGGCAACAACGACCTACTTCCAATGTAGAGTTAAGAGAGGAGGTGAGAACTATGAGAGAAAAAATGGAAGCCTTGGAGACATATAGACATCAAGAGCACACTAGAGATACAAGTGAAGAAGACATACCAGATGAGGAGGAGGAGGCAACTGCTGTTACTCCTGAGGTAAAAATACTAAAATTAATATTTGGTGTAGGTTCAAGTTCAAAGAATGATCTACAATTCTATAGTGGGAGCTTGGATCTATAGGAACTAATTGATTGGATCAATACTATGAACAAACACTTCGATTATGTTGAAGTGAAGGAGGACAAGAAAGTGAGATTTGTTGTCACAAAGTTGAGAGGGCATGCATCCTTGTGGTGGGATGGTGTGCAAGAGGAGAGGATCTTGAAACACAAAGCCAATATCAATAGCTGGAGCAGAATGAAAACTAATTTAAGAGGTAAATTTCTTCCCAAAGATCACCAATTGATTTTGTTTAGGAAAATACAAAATCTTAAGAAAAAGTCAATGACAATTAGGGAGTTTACTGAGGAATTTTATAAGGTGAATATTAGATCAAGTCATATAGAGGAACACCTGAGAAAGTTTCCAGGTATTTAAATAGTATAAGGTTTGATATACAAGATGAACTAAGCTTGTTGTCATTGAGATCTGTTGAAGAAGCATATCGGGTTGCTTTGAAGGCCGAGGAGAAGTTGATGAGAAAGCAGAGTCAGAAAGCAAAGGTGAGAGGCTCTGGAGGAAGAGAACAACAACAGAAAGGTGAATCTATCAGTTCAAACCAACAAGAACATCCTGACATAACTAATGATAACAGAGGTGGAAGAAATGATACAAGAGGAAGAGGCAGAGGAAGAGCTGGACAAGTGAGATGTTACACATGTGGACAACTTGGCCATATGTCATGGGATTGTCCTGAGAATGTTTCCAAACAGAGAGAAGCACAAGTAGTGCAAGTTGAACCTGTAGCTCCAAAATAATTAGAGGTGATTGAGAACTACCCTGAACAAGGTGAAGCCTTATTGTTGAGGAAGGTAATTGATAAGTCAGTCTAAAGGAGGATCTTGTTCAAAACAGTTTGCAAAGTTGAAGGTAAGTGTTGTAAATTGATTGTTGATAGTGGTAGTATTGATAATTTGGTGTCTACAAAGATGGTAGACAAACTGAATCTGAGGTAAACAATACATCTAGAACCATACATAGCTGCATGGCTATAGGAAGGTCTTCAATTTCTTGTGAATGAACAATTCTAGGTAAAGTTTCATATTGGAATCTATGAGGATGAAGTAAGTGTGACATTATAGAGATGGATGCTTTCTATGTCTTATTAGGAAGGCCTTGGCAGTTTGATAGAGAAGCACTCCATGAGGGAAAGAGGAATGTCTATTCCTTTGAGATGAATGGGAATAAACATAGTATGCATCCATTCAGAGGTAAGAAAGAATAGGCCGGTAATAAATTGTTGATGATGTCTGACAAGAGGATTGAGAATGATGGAAAATCTGAAGCAAAGGTAACAATAATTTCATAATTAAATGATTATGATGTTTAGATGACTAACATGTTGTGTAGTGATTGGTTGAAGAGAAAACAAACCAACAAGAAATGTCAAATGCAAGCATGGCATTGATAGAGGAAGCACGGTATGAAGTCATAAAGGATGATGGGAGGTACATGGTTAATGAAATCACCAAGGGTAGTGAATTAATATAGGTGATAAAAAGAGAACAAGACCAAAGAATTCATAGATGGCATATATATTCATGCTAATGTATTTTTTGACTGATTATGTAACAGGGAATCTGAATTGTTTATGTGCAAATGAAGAAAAATCTATTGATAAGTTGGCTGCAGGGAAAAAGGAAGAGGAACCTGTGTGTTCTAAGTTTGAACATATGTTGGTGACTTCTTTGATTAACATGTAGAGGCCGAGGAAATGACTTACAAACAATAAATCAAATATTACTAAATGTTTAAAGGTTAAATCGAAGGCATAGAAGGCTGGGTTAACGAGTTAAAAAACTCAATGATGAAGTTTTTAAATTGCAGTCTAAGTTGCATTCAAATTAATGGTAGGTCGGAAGTGTTATGGTGTAAGCATACATGCATGTATTCAAGCACTGGAATGCTAGTATATTAACATTAAAGTGTAATAAGAAAAGGTGCATCACTAATAAATATAGTACTAATGGAATGGAGGGGTTTTGTCAAGACTAAAGGATGCAACTAATCTAGTTATCACTTGCTAGTTTTAGCTCTGTATATTTGTGTTTTATTTCTTGTCTAATTTACATAGACAACAAGTGGAAATGATAATGGAACTGCATGGTTTCATTAATATTTGAAAAATAGAACTATTTTCTTGATGGCTCATGCTTATCTTTCATGAATGTGACAATGTGATAGGATTCACACTGAAGAAATATCCTCTTATGATGGCCTTGGGGGATTAGGTTATCATAGAAACTATGAAGCAGATCCATTTTTGAGAATGGAAAAAGAAACAAAAGAGAGGGATCACATAACCCAAGTAATAAATGGAACGACAAACCCCATATGAGATAGAACAACCTTTAAATACATCCAATTTACCCGATCATAGGCCTTTGATAGGTCAATTTTTATGATAGCAGCTTTCAGCTTCTTACTTTTGACTGACTACAAACCTTCTTGAACCACACCCAGAGTTTCAAGAATCTGACAACCTGGAAGAAAGCCGAGCAGTTCACTAGATATGTAATTTCTTAAAACCTTCTTAATTTTTGTAGATGACCTTCCCAATGATCTTATAAATCCTATTACATAGTAATATAGGTATGAAAGCATATCATTATGTATATCTATTATGTATCATTGTGAGAAACATATCACGGAAGAGAAATCACTAAGTATCATATAATAAATTACGATCATTGTTTTTTAAATGTCATATAGTATAATGAATTTTATTTATTCATTTGTTGAATGGATTTTTCCTCAAAGATGAATGTATGTATGTTTTAAAGACACTTTATGTATATATTATATTATTCCTTTTGTTGAATGGTTCAAGGGGTTCACTGCTACCTTCGATTTCCTAGAATTTCAATCATTATTTATCCCCCTGGGAGATTCTGTCCTTGGTTTATGTCTTTGAGATCTATAAAAAAAATTGTAGTTATTTATGCCTATGCATCACCTCGTGCTAGACTTCTCATCTCGCAAGCTCCTATGGAATTGATTTTTCCATTCCAATCCTTCAAGTTTCTTTAAACACCAATGTGAAAATAATGGTTAATACCGAAATGTAACAATGCCAAATACCATATATATATGTATGTATGTATGTATGTATGTATGTATGTATGTATGTATATGTATGTATGTATGTATGTATGTATATATATATATATGTGTGTGTGTGTGTGTGTGTGTGTATGTATATGTATGTATATAGTTCTAATCATCATTGTCATCGTCATCATTTAGAGCATATATGGAAGGAACTCTTTAATCTCACTACGTAAAAGATTAGAACCTATTAAATTCTTATTATATAGCTCCAAATTGCATGCAGACAGGTGTAGTAAGTGGCATATGTCCACTAGTTATGTCCCCCATACACTGGTGAAGTGATGAGACCTCCTAAGATAGGGAAATTAATCAAACAAACTTTATGTGGTGAAAGGAGACGAATGGAAGATTAATAATAATCCCAACACCCCCCTTTAATCCTAAATTTGGACTACTTGGGCCCTAATAACTAAGACCAAAGGTCACCCATTACAATCTAAATGTAAAAAATATTTATTCATTTAAAAAGAGGAAAAAATGAAAAATTGCAAGGGGAAAATCCTTTCTTCAAAAATGGACATGAGATACACCAAAAAATAAACTGCTCCAAGTCCAAGTAGGTGTGAACTTGATTAGATGTATGCAGTTATACTCTTCTTGGGAAGAAGAGGAATATGCTGAAATTGATCAGGAACATATACAACTGCATAAGAGCTGATGGGACCATGTAAAGCAATTGAGGAAATCTAAAAAAAGAGAAACATAGAGTGCTCATTCAATTTGATCTTGAAATCAGGTTCAAATGAGTCTTTGAGGTTCTTGATACCTCGAACCATGTGAAGTAGATTCAGCTCCAAATGAGAGGAGCATGCATCCAAGTGAATGCAAGAGATCTCCATCATTTCTAGCACCGTGAGGAGATGAGTATGTGATTGAGCAGGAAGAGACAAAAGACCTAGGACCATGGAGAGCGAATGGTTGAGATCCAAAATCTGATGTAACTTTTAAAAATATCCATGAAATCACAAAATGTAATATCCATAATTCATAAGAATATACTGACATCGAATTCCTGGTAGCAAATTTGAAAGAGCCTTGAGGTGCATCATTTTTTTCACAAAAACTGATGAGATCAGTTACAAGCCTAACTGAGCGGTCTTGAATCTCTGAATTTGAACCATTTAAGGTGAGAGACTCAGTGCAAATTTGAATCTTGTCTTCTGGAGTAGCTGCATGAAAACATGAGACATCAAATTTCTCACAAAATTCGAGAGTAACAACAGAATGAGTCTGGTTTCAAATTAAATTAGTTGAAGACTCAATGGGATGGAAGGATATTTCTTCTACAATGGAGTTCTAATATCCTCTTCTACAATAGCTGCATGAAAATATGAGACATCAATTTTCTCAAAAAGTTCGAGAGCGACAACATAATGAGTCTAGTTTCGAATTGAATTAGTTGAAGACACATCAAAGAGCTCATGGCTCTTGAGATATGCAACCATATTCAATTTCCACTTAGCGTAATTGAATGGTGATAGAAGAGGAATTGATATCAAATCCATATTAAAGTTGTACAACAGAGGTTTATGTAATTTTCTTCTTCAAATTTAGGAACAATTTTGAATCCAAGAAGTTGTACATGTAAATCAAATCATGTAAGGTTAAACAAAAAATAAAAAACGTTATTGATGTAATGTTGCCAATTCAATCAAAACTTCTTCTAAAGTCAACAAAATCAAATTCTGTCGAAGACCCATTTGAAATATCGAAGAGATATTTCAAATAATATAAGAAACTTGACCTATCTCATCATCTGGAGTGATAAATATAAATCCTAAGTAGAGGGTATGGATGGACATGAGTTGTTGCAAATCTCCGATATTCAACTGGACATATCTCTAAAACCAGAGACTCAAATTGAATTCTACGAAAAAGGGTTTTCAGATCATAGAAAAAAATCTCAAACAAGCTATGGTAAGCCCTCTAAGAAGATATGTAGAGTTAGTGGTACCTCTTCAAAGTTGGCTACGATTTTTCAAATTTTGTTGTTGAAATTGTACCTCCACGGAACTATAAAGGAATTTTTTGTAAGATGAATCAACCTATATTCGACAATGAGCAAATTTTCTAAGTCTTTCACACATGCATAGAATTCTATGGATAGAATCCAAAGTTAGCAAGGAAAATATTGCAGGATTTATGTGGAAACTCTCTTCTTCTTGTGCACCAATGGAAATATCTGGGGGAGATTCAAATAGTCTGATTAGGCTCTGATACCATATTAGATTCTGTCAGGAAGATCTTGGGACAAAAATGGTCTTCACATAGATTGCATAAGAGAAATAAGAGAAGAATAATTGAACAACAATATGAGAAATATTCCATTGATGATTATTCACATTATGGGTGAATATATAATACAACATCAATGAATAATTCAAATACCTACTGAGGTATTTGAATATACCAACCTGACTAAGGTATTTGAATATACCAACCTAGACTGACTCTAGAACTAACTAGGAATGGGAAAATCACCATTATAACTAACTAGTGCAACTGTAGATCACTAAAACAGTTAATAACCAGTTACAATCAATACAATCAGTTAATTGAAGGGGGTAGGTCAACAAAGATGCCTATATTCCCATGAATCATGCAAATTGGCACTAGAGATACTGGAAGTGATCTAACTAATGGGGATCGGAGTTTAACTAAGGATAACTAATGACCCACTTGAGTCAATTATTGGACATTGCTGGTGGCACTCTAAGTGGGTTCCTATAAAATATAGATTGATCCTTGGAGCTCCAAAATGCATGCAGATAGGTGCAGTAAGTGGTAGATGTCCACTACTTATGTACCCAATGCACTCATGAAATGACGAGACCTATTAAGCTACTTATGTGGTCAAAGGAGACAAAGGAAGGATTAATAATAATACCAACATGATATGAATGCACATGGATGCATATTTTTGTATTTTTATGGGTTTTATGAGTCTCTTGTTGTGATTATGCATATATGATGTATATGACATATGTATGCATGACTATGTGATGATGTATGATGCATTTTATTTCCTATATGTGATGATTGATGTGCCACTCTAGAACAACATTAACCATTTGGTATGTTGCACTATTAAGACTTCTAGGAACATGCATGAATGAAATGGATTTGAAATTTCTAACTAAGTGTCTAGTATGCAAGAAATTTCTAAAGAGACAAGGATTGCATACCCGTTAGTAGTTATTCAACTGGGTGAAAAGCAGATGGGAGTCTAAGAAGACATTAAGGTGATGAATACTCAAGTAAAGGGCGGTGGTCAAGATACGAGGGACATTGTTGTACTTAGCCTAGTTTTTGGTAGAAATACCAACACACATTTTGTCGATATGGATCAACTCATATGACGGGGAATAAATGACCCATGCAGTTGAGGCAAGATTAGGAGATCGTCTACTTGCACCATCAGTCAAACCAACATAGGAAGACAAGGTAGGATCCATCTGGAACAACCAAGAAGACAAATTGTGAGACTCCTGATAAAAATGATGCAAATAAAGAAAGAAAAATTATGATACAAGGGTATTTAGTCTGGTTGACTTAGGCATAGAATCTCTTCAGGTAGAGCCCATTGCGGGGATTCTTCAAGAGGTGACCATCGGAGTCAGCGAGGAGATATGCCCCCTTGCTGAGATATCGATGGATGACGTAAGGGCTATATTACATGGATCCGAGCTTCCTTTTTCCAATCTTATCATGGGCTTGATCGTAGATAAGGACAATGTCCCCCTTGTTAAAGGTGTGTGGGTGGGCATGGGAGTCATAATGGAACTTTGATAAGTTCTTATCCGCTTTGATCATTTGGAGAGCAGCACAACATTCCTCATCAGTTTGTTCAAGCATAAATAGGCGGTTTTTGAACGGTGAAGTATGAGGTAGAAGCTCGAAGGCAAGGGAGAGTGATGAAGTCTGGCATTCAATGGGAAGAAGCAACTCCACACCATGGAATAAATGAAATGGGGTAAATCTAGTGACTCTTTTAGTCGCTGTTCGGTATTCCCAGAGGGCAAAAAAGAAAAAGTGGTTCTAGTTGGTCTTGTGTTTGTCCACCATTAGTTGGAGCATGGTTTTGAGGATCTTGTTAACATCCTCAACTCGGACATTTCATTGAGGGTAATAAGCAGAGGAATACGGGTGTTAAAATTTCAACATGGAGGATATATTTGTCCAAACATCGTCCTCTAAGTGAGAACTATGGTTTGAGACTAGCTGGAGGAAGACACCAAAACGAGCGATAACATGGTTAAAAAATAAGAGTGCCACAATTTCAGCCTTACAATTTAAGTTTGGCATGGCTTTGACCAGGCTTTGTGAAGTAATCAACGACCACAATGATGTATTTATGGTCGTCGCTCGAAGGAGGGTTACAGGTCATAAATTGAATGGCCCACTTACAGAAGGGACCGACTGTCACGACAGGATGTAGCGACACGAGAGGTGTCAGTTCCTTTGAGGAAAAAAGTTGGAAATTGAGGAAGTGTTTAACTGCATGAACATAATCGACAAAGATGGTGGGCCAAAAATAACCAGCGTGGAGAATATTTTGGGTGTTTTCCAAACCGAAGAGGTGGCCACCACAAGCTCTACTATGATAATCATTCAGGAATTATTCAGCTTCATCACGGGCGATGCAACAATGAGGTATTATGTCTACACTATGACGGTACAAGACATCACCGATAAGGAGATATCTAGTAGCTTGGTTCCAGATGCGACGATGATCTTCGTGGCTTAAATAGGACCTGAATTTATGTGTGCACAAGTAAAGGAGGATGCCTCCATACCACAAGTCCTACGTATAGATGATGGATAAGAATTCATCAGGGAGATTGATTGTGATAGGAGGCGAGTTAGATGACAACGGGAAGTATTCCATCAAGGAACCTAACGCCAAATATTTGATGCTTTTGGGTGTGACAAATTCCAAGTCATACTCTTGGAGAATGACCATCCACTTGGTGGCATGCCCTTGTACATGGCGGTGGATTGAGATATAACGCATGGGGTTGGAATCGGTTACGACGCGAGTTCGACTCATGAGAATGTAATTATGTAGCTGTACTGAAAAGGTGACAGTTAGGTCCATTTTATCTTGGTGGGAGTAACGTAAAGGTGGTACAAAAAGATTATGACTCACATAATAGATCACGTGCTCTTGATAAGCATCGTTTTCTTGGACAGAGGATAGAGGGTGTCTTTCCTCCATGACATTTATTTCGGACCCATGAGACTGCTTGTGGAGGTTACTAAGGAGAGACTAGTACTCGTGAAAGACTGTATAGGCCATAAACTGAACACGAGTGGTTGGTTCGTAGTGATTTTTTCTTAATAATAGGAAGGGATTGTACAGTAACGACTAGAGCGTCGTCGTTCTCAGCTATTGTACACATGTGGGTGCGAAGGATTGGTACATAAATTCTTATATGCAAAAGCTTTGCCTACTTTCTATTTGTATCGTACATTTTTTCTTTTAGTTTAGGATTTGTACCTATATATCTTGTGAAATTTTAAGGACTTATATGTCACATCTCCCCCATCTAGGTTGTAGAAGACCTCACTACTCAATGCAATTATGTGTTATGGTTCTCCTTACGGATGTGGAATGGGGGGTCAAAGGGCCTATTATACTAATAATAATGGAGGCCATTGAATGTAAGGTGTACCATTGAGTCGAACAGATTTTGTTCACACCTAAGATCTAAAATATATGGAATATTAATTACTCCATAATATTTAGAACAAAATGTATAAAATATGAATATTGAATACTTGATACAAATAGAATTTTTACAATACAATCAAGACCCAATTAAATAGGTCTAATTGTTCCTTTTCACATGAAAGGGCATGCATTTTACTTAAATTAGATAATTAATCATTTCTAATTATTGGTTATCTTTTTATTATTTTTACTTTTTTTTACTCTTTTCCCCACTTCTTATTTGTATGAAATAATTAGTTAATTCTAATTTTAAAATTAATGGCCAAAGGCCTGAAATAAATGCAATGTGACCTCATTAAAGAAATTCCACATGATCACATTTATGATCTATGCATAAATACGGATTCCTCCTTATCTAGGGGTGGAAGAATATTGTAAGCAGATCTCAGGTTTCATTGATGGGGTGTCATATTGAGCACATGGACATTGGACCCATCTTTGTGGAGTTATCCATAAACCTGGGTCCAATGTTGGCATGCTCAAGCTGACACCCCATTGATGGCTCATCCATAAATAAGGGTCCAATGTCCATATGCTCAAATTGACACCTCGTTGATGACATTTAAGTTCCACAAATTTATCATGGGCGTTACATTTCAAATAACCACCATGTTCATGTGGATCAAAATAAGTATACCTATTTAAAGTAAACAAATACTCCAAATAGCTCCACCAATTTCTCTTCATATGGTGGAAAATAGACATAAAAATTATTGTGGAAGTAGTTTTCTTCCCCAAATTACAACTATCCACGTACCGACCTCATAAGAATCTTCTAAATCTATCACCCATACAAGATTCTTCCTTATATTCTTCAATGATATGAAAATATGTGGTACTAATAACACAATCCTCCTCAAATTTAACAAAATACTCCTTGAATTAACTAATTCTCTACTACACAAAGATTTCATATTTACATGTGTTACCTAAAAATATTTTGCAACCCACATTCCTCTTCTCATGGCATGTTCCACCACCTTTCCATTCAATTCCATGAGAATTTGAGGGTGCAATTTTGCAATGGCTATAGCCTATTGGATGGAAATATATCATATAGTATTCTAGATGAAATCCCTAGAAATTATCTATCCAATGACATTTATCACATTGCCATATGATTAGCCTATCAAATAGTAATATATATCCTTAATACAAATTATGAATTGATATTTGTTTTTAATAGAAAACACTTATTTTTGTGAAAGGAAGTGGGGTTTACAATTAACTATTTCAAATTCTTACAAAAAAATATTTAGAAAATTATTAAAATGTATTGGCCTCATTTTTTTATTTGAAAATTTGCATAATAGAAAGAAAATGTAACAAACTATGCCTCCAAACCCTTTACATTATGAACCTTATTCCATACCTAAAAGAATTTAGATACTTCTATAATAGGCTTTAGATTCTTTGTATTCCAGAGTTTCCATAGAAATCTTGGTAGATCTAGAGTAAATATGGATCCTTTAATGGTCCCAAATTAACAAGAAACATCCAAATTCCATTAGTTTTAGTTAAAATTAATAGACATTTGGTTTTGAACTTTACGTTTATGTTAGAATGAACATGTAAGAAAAATACTTAATATTATATTTTAATAAAATATTATTTA
Organism: Pseudotsuga menziesii; assembly: GCA_001517045.1. NCBI lineage: Eukaryota > Viridiplantae > Streptophyta > Pinopsida > Pinales > Pinaceae > Pseudotsuga > Pseudotsuga menziesii. Next base: position 173,890 of record LPNX010129387.1, on the reverse strand, counting down.
TCAACTCAACTCCACTCCACATAAATTAATTGAATCTCCTTTGCTTTTGTTTATTTTTGTCATACGTTGAACTACCGAGATTGGAGTCGGTCTCTTAAACTGCTCGTTTCCTGTTTGTTCGCGATAGCAGTGCCATTTTACAATTGAGAAGGTTAAAGCAATGGAACCCGCCGCCATCAAGAGACATGATTCCTCGCAGGTCGATCAAGAAACTGTCGCAATGGAACACACCATCAAGAGAGATGATTCCTCGCTGGTCGATCAAGAAACTGTAGAAACCGTCTACGCAGAACCCCACCCGTCTCCTGATCCGGTGAAGAGCGAGTGGATTGAAAAGGCCATGAGGGTGTACGCAGATGGAATTTATGATATGTTTCACTTTGGACACGCACGATCACTGGAACAGGCCAAGAAACTGTTTCCCAACACATTCCTGCTCGTGGGTTGCTGCAATGATGAAGTGACTCACAGGTATAAGGGAAAAACTGTCATGACAGAGACTGAGCGCTATGAATCCCTTCGGCATTGCAGGTGGGTTGACGAAGTGATTCGAGATGCTTCATGGGTCATCAATCAATAATTCATAGACAAGCACCATAGTGACTATGTAGCTCATGATGCCCTGCCGTATGCCGATGCCGGTGGGGCTGGCAAAGATCTGTATGAATTAGTGAAGTCTGCAGGAAAATTTAAGGAGACGAAGCGGACTGATGGTATCTCTACATCGGATATGATAATGAGGATACTCAAAGGTTACAATGAATATGTTATGTGCAACTTTGATCGTGGATACACAAGGAAAGACCTTGGAGTCAGCTATTTCAAGGAAAAGGAATTGAGGTTGAACATGGGCATAATCAAACTGCGTCAAATAGTCAGGGAACAACAAGAACAAATGGGGAAAAATTTACATAGTGTAGCCAAGCATCACAATGAATGGGTTGAGAATGCTGATCGTTGGGTAGCTGGCTTTCTAGAAAAGTTTGAGTAAGGGTGTCATATTATGGAAACAACAATTAAAGCCAAAATACAGGAGAGCCTCTAAAAGCAGTACTCAAGAAGCCCATGCACCTGATATGTCTACTCCATTTTGAATTTTTGTTCATTTTCTTTGTTTATAGAATTTTCTTTTTATTTTGAAATTTTATTTATTTGCTGCATTCACATAGATACCAGGATACTCTGGCAACTTTGATTTAACTTTTTATCAATAGTTGGGTTATAGCCAGGTATGACATGTTATTCCAATCATACCAATACACAAGTCTTTGAAGACCAACTATAGTGTTATAGATCATTGCAATTGTTTACCAATATGATCAACTATAGTTCATTGCAATTGTTTATAAATATTTAATATATTTAGAATTGCAATTTTTCATTTTAATGAGTTTGTAATCTTTTATAATTTGGGAAAAGGTTATAACTTTATATAAATAGCATTTTTTATTTTAATAATTGTTTAATTGCTTACAATTTCGAAAGAAATTTCCATTCTCGTCATGGACCATGAGGAAGCCGGTTTGCATGGTGCCACCTGTCGCAGGCCTGGATGTTCACACCATCCAAAGCCAAAGTCATGTCCACGTCTCTATCCACATTCGTATCCCTATCTTCTGCCACGCCTTCATCCTCGTCATCCTGAGTTGCATCCCTATTCACCTCATTCTGAGCCCCGTCCACGCCATCCTAAAATGCGTCCAAGTCCACATCCATGGCCTCGTCATCCCTCACTGTCGTGTCCTCTGTGTCGTGTGTCATGTCACCCGCATCCGGGGTATATTTAAATTTTACAAGAATATTAATTTCATGTTTATATAAATTTATTAATATTATTTATTTAAATTATAAAAATCTAAAAATATTAAATGTTTCATAAATTAAAAAAATAAAATTCAAATAATAAGAAAACTTTCCATATTAAAATCATAAATAAAAAATAAAAAAAACTTTCCATATACTTTCATATATATTTTTACTTAAATTAAAGGAAACAAGTTCTCATATCAAACTAGAATAAATAATGGATTACCGAAAGGTAATGTTATATAAAAATAGTTGATAATATCAGATTAAAGAAATAGAGAAAAATAAATTATTTGTAATTGAGAGACTTGTATATTAATTCAATATATTAAAATAATGATCTTAAATTATTTCATTTATTGGTTCATTTTTCTACAAAAGAAATAGAGGTAGAGATAAAATGCATAGCATTTATTGTTGCTAAAATTTGATCTTTTTAATGTGCGCATTGTTTTATCATATAAGACTTAAAATATATGTTTTTTTTTTCTTTTTTTTTTTTTTTTACGGGACCTAACTTCTAACATAAACAATTCTCAACCACTTGAGCTAACCCACCCTACTTAAAAGGTATGCTTTTCACTTTATGTAAAACTAAAATTCAAAAAAAAATTTAAAATTATGGAATACCTCAAGGTTCTAAGAAAATAAAATGATTTTTTTTCAATGGTCTAGGATTAGTAATCATGCCACTTGTCAATTATCTTTCAATAGTTATGTCATACTTCCATTAAAACATCTCAACTATGGCTTTTCGTCATTAAAAAACAGGAATGTCTTAAAATGTGTATATGTGTGCCTTATCTCAATGAAATTTCAGTAAGTTGTGAGCACTTTAGATGTAGTCCATGTTTTAAACATAAAACATGTGTATTATTGTGAGAGACTTTTTTTTCCAAAAAAAATCATAATTATTTTATTAAAAAAGATTGCATTCTTCAAGTGTCGTTATGGCATATCATCACGCATGCCAAAAATACTACCAAAACAATTTGTTTCTCGAAAAAAAAAAAAACTTTTACAAAATTCTATGGAGATGTCTCCAAACCTTGTCACAAAGCATTTAGCTATATATTCAAACTATTTATCTTGATATTCATCAATAGAATCCTAACTTCTCATCCCTTTTTCATAACAGAGTATAATATACCTTTTATGAAAAATCAATATCATAGATATCTGACAGATTTGTCTTAGGAATAGATACTCTAAAATTTTGTTCTTCAGGTAGAAAATCATGTAAAAAAATGAAGATAACCATTTAAAATCGATATCATAGATACCCGTCAAAAACTTCAAAAACAGGTCATCAGATCTATCTTAGTAACAAGTACTTTAAAATTTTGTTATTCAAGTAGAAACTCATGTAAAAACACGAAGAGAACCATTTAAATTTGAATTTTTGAGTTCAGATATATGCCATGTTCCTTTTATCCTTTGCACACCATATTTTGTTTGTTCGTTAGCGAAAGAATTCCGCTTTCAGTAGATATTCTTTATCTCCACATTTCCAAGAATAGCAATAAGTTTGTGAACCTCATCCTTCAACTGAGTCAATTTAACATAGTGTATCATGTAATGTCTTGTGAATCTCCAGATATATGAATATTCATAGCCCCATGTTCCACAATGAATCTCAATAGAAGACGATGAGAGCTAAGTTCATCAAAATTATTGCTTCCTTCCTCAAGTCCAGCACTGAAACTATACCAATGATTTTTAGATAAATAGATATACCCTCTAGTCCCACACTGATATGTATCCCCATTGGCTTCCCCATCAAAAAATACCCAAGGTTTAGACATGTCAATAAATTCCTCTTCAACTTATCTAATTTTGATCTGTATATTATCCTGAGGAAAATATTCATCAAATCAATACTTTGAAAAATAATTTGAATTGGAAAAATAAATTTATCATCAAAACAACATGAATGGCTTGCATCCCAAATCCCCCAAGAGACAATTAGAGGAGGATATATTTTGTCTTTTAATTGTTCATTACAACTCCATACCTTTAAACATTGTTGCATCAAAGCCTCTCTCCACAAAGAGTGCATATTTAACTTCTTACCAATTTCCACTTAGACAAGCTTAGTAAAAGAACACTCCACCACCATATGCATATTTGAATCTTCTTTAACATTGCAAATATAACACCTACTCAATATTCCTAGTCTTCAACAGTGAAATATAATCATTCCAAAATTTTACATCATTCCCATCCAAGCCAACTTCCTCAGCTATCAGCTAGCCTTGTCCCCTGTAGCTAGTTTCTCCCAAATCAAAGATACTATCAAGGTGAGAAAACCCATTTTTATTAAGATGGTTAGTAATGTGAGAAGGAATTTTATGTTTTCGTTGAAATCCAACCCAAGGATCTTCTCCTGCTCTAACATCCATTCGATCTCATACCTTCTAAGACAAATGAGTTTCAATCAAATCATAAGACTGAAGTACAACCTTCCAACAAATTAAAACATGTATTCTTCATTTTGGACCCAGTATATCATAATAAAACATCAAAATAACATGATAATCAATGAGGCTCATGCCCATAAGTGTTAGATCCAAAACTGAGGATATTACATCCCTCCCCCCTTAGAACAACACTGTCCATGGCATTCTAGGGACTCTAAATGAGATCGTGAAACAAGGAGGGGTAAGCATTTATCATGGTGGATTCATTCTCCCAAGTAGGCTCATCGGCTTTGAAGTGCTTCCATTGCACTTTTAATTGGACTACGGTGCACTTCTTGAGTGTTAGATTTTTAACATTTAAGCTATATGATCTTAGGATCTTATCTGAGAGAATAACAAGCACAACAATAAAACATAAGAGGCAATGAACACAAAGATTTTCCTTGGGGAAACCATAAAGGAGAAAACCCTGCAACTTCCTCAGAGATAGAATTAGCACCAAAATCAAAACCCAAAACAGTAAGATGATCTCCCGACATCAATAGTCTCTCTTTCTCTTGTCCATCTTCTTCTTTCTCTTTCAGTTATGCGCTCCAACTGAGTGTGAGTGAATGTGTGATAAATAGAGAGGCTCCCTCTCTATTTATACTAATTCCCGACTTGACAATGACTTACTAGGGCCGACTTCTCTAGGAGAGTCTAATAACCTTAGGGCCCCACAACTGCAGGGACTTTAACCCTTGATCAATAAGGAGGGTTACACTCTATGACTTGACATGAATTGTTTACATTATTGAACCTCTCGATAGGCACATCGAGGCATGACATGAATCAATTACATTACAGATACTTCCTGGAATAAACATCGGGGTACAATACATAAGATATACAAGTGAATACATTATGAAGTTACAAATACATCAACACTCCCTCTTAACTAGGAAGGTATTCTCTCGACACAATTTATCAACACAAATCTTCTTCTTTGTATCATCTGGATCATCATCAAGTTATCTCCATCTTTAAGTCATCTTCATCTTCAAGTCATCTTCATCTTCAAGTCATCTAGATCATCACTCGATCTGGATCATCACTAGATCATCACTGGTCATCATCACGGGTGCTATCTCAATTCTACTCGTCACAAGAAGTTCTACAAAGCCAACCCTTTTTCATGTTGGTTGTAGGCCTAGCCTCCAGGTAGGTCTTCATCTTCTTCAACACTTATATTTGATCCAATTAGAAAGGCCTGCCCAACACTTACATCTGACCATGGGATGAACACATCAACCATGTTAGAAAGGCACGCCCAGTACTCACATCTGACCATGGGATGAACACATCAACCATGTCAAAAATTCCCATCACTCACATCTGACCATGGGATGAACACATCAACCATGTCAAAAAGGATCAGCACTTATATCTTACCATGGGATGAACACATCAACCATGTAAGAAATGCCTAGCACTTATATCTTCCTATGGGTTGAACACATCAACCATGCAAGAAAGGCTTTGCACTTATATTTGATAATGAGAGATGAACACATCCCGCAGTCACATTAGAATGGCTCTTAGCTCTAGGCTGAGTGTTAGTCCTAGATTGAAACAAATTCCTAGTAACTAACCAAGTGCCTCCATTCTCCCAGAGAATGGCCTCTCAACATTAAGTTGAGCTTCAATCCTGGACTAAATCAATTTCCTAGTAACTGACTAGGTTCCTCCATTCTCCCAGAGAATGGCCTCTCCTCATTAAGCTAAGCTTCAGTCCTAGACTAAATCAATTTCCTGGTAACTGACCAGGTACCTCCATTCTCCTCGAGAATGGCCTTCAGCACTTATATCTAATCATGTGAGATGAACACATCCTCCAGTCAGATCATAATGGCTCAGCACTTACATCTGACCATGGGATGAACACATCAACCATGTCAAAAAATCTCACGGACTCATCACTTCCCTTTGGAGGGAACCTCGATCTGGAGAACACCAAGCTTCTCCCTGAAGTATTCAAACTTCACTCTAAATAATGGTTTGGTTAACACATAAGCTATCTTCTCATTCGTCACCACATACTGGAGCTTCATTGCTCCTCTCTGCACCATATCCTTGATATAGTGATATTTGATCTTAATATGCTTCGACTTGTCATGGAACATAGGGTTCTCTGACAACTTCACACAACTCTGATTGTCGCAATATATGCAAGTAGCATCCAACTGGAGATAAAAAAAATTATATAGTAGCTTCCTAATCCACACCACGTCACAGCTAGCCAAACAAGTTGCAACATATTCTGCTTTGGTTGTACTCAGTGCCACACAAGATTGCTTCCTGCAAAACCATGGGATCATCCATGATCCCATACTGAAGTAGCACCCTGAAGTGCTCTTACTATCAATGGCACTGCCTGGCCAATATGAATCGAGATAACCTTCCAGCATAATCTTCTAATTTGCCTCATACTTGAGCCCATAATCAATTGTACCCTTCAAGTACCTCAGAATATGATTTGCAGCAATCAAGTGAACATGTCTTGGATCTGTTAGGAACTGGCTCAATGTGTTCACAACAAAGCAAATATCTGGTCTCGTATTTGTCAGATACATCAATGACCCAATCATCTCACGATACATCGTAGCATCAACCGACTCGAATGAAGCATCACTCAATAGCTTTAGGTTCTATTCTATAGGTTTGGTGATGGCCTTGCAGTCCATCATCCCGAAACTCTTCAAGATATCTACTCTATACTTCCCTTGTCCCACAGAGATTCCCTCTACATTCTGCCACACCTCCATACCTAGAAAGTAATGCATCATACCTAAGTCCTTCATTTCGAACTCAACAGCAAGCTTCCTCTTCGTATCAGCAATCAACCCATATTTGTATGTCACAAACAAATCATCTACATATAGTAGGAGTATTACTAGGTTCCCTTCTTCAACCTTGTAGTAAAGGTTGGAATCTGCTTTACTCTTGGTAAATCCCAAACTAGATAGGAAGCTGTCAATTTTGCCGTACCAAGTCCTGGGTTCGTGTTTCAAACTGTACATGGCTTTCTTTAATTTACACACATGAGTCTCCCTATCATGTGTCTCAAAATCGAGTGGTTGCTCCACATACACTTCCTCTTCTACTACACCATTCAAGAAAGTAGTCTTGACATCCATCTGGTGTATCTCTTCTAGAGCCCCATATCAATCTGGACCTTGGATAGCCTCTCACCCAAACTCCTATCAAGGCCACAAATACACTAGTGTAGCAGTAGACTACTTCACCAAATGGTCTGAAGCCCTGCCTACCTTTGACTCTAAAGCCAAACTGTTGCACACTTCATTTTTAACCATGTCATAACATGGTTTGGCATCCCAAAATAGTTAGTCTCAGCTAATGGAAAAAAATTATGGGATCAAACTTTCAAAGAGTTATCTCTCCTCATATGTTTTAAAATTGACTTATCTACCCCATATTATCCTCAGGCCAATGGCCAGGTAGAATCCATGAACAAAGTCCTTAAAATAATGCTACAATGCATAGTGGATAAGAACAAAAAAATTGGAAACACATGCTCTTCCCCTCCCTCTGGGCTTACCCAACAGTGGTCAAAACTGCTACTGGATTTACACCATTCCACTTTTCCATGGGGTCAAAGTAGTCCTTCCCATTGAATTTAAACTTCCTACACTCCAATCAGCTGTTGAATTATTTCTCGATACTCTGGCCTTGGAACAATTGTTTTTCATCTTGGAACAACTCGGATAGGAACAACATGATTCCCTACAAAAAATTGAAGACGTGAATCTTCGCTCCAAATCACAGTATGACCAACACATTCTCCCACATACCTTCAATGAGGGTGATTTTTGTTCTAGTATTTAACACTAGAAAGGACTCCAAACCTGGGCTAGGGAAGTTTGTACCTAAGTATATCGAGCCCTTCATAATCCAGCGATGCCTCCCCAGTGGGGCATATGTTTTGCAAGATTCTGAAGTATCACACTCAACAACCCGGTCAATGGGATGTACTTGAAAAAATATATATCCATGAGGTAGGAAACCCCCAAGTGCACCATCTTTTGAGTTATTACTATTGCATTGTCCATACCTTTGTCTTGTGCTTTACTGCACTTGGGTACGTTCATCATCTTTGTAGGATTATACTCAGAACACCCATACTAGTCGCCATCAAAAAATATGAAAGATTGTACTATCAGGTATTATCACGAAACTTACCTCTCGGGAGCAATATTTCCCTCATTTTCTTGTCTTAATCTCTAACAATTCTAAGAATAGTCTTGACAAGCTATGATTCTCAAGCTGTTCAAAATATTGCCTAAATAAGAAGTAGGTTACAACAACTATCTCAAAATAATACATGGTTTCCTTTTATTATGACAGGTCCACCTCAACTATTGCAACTGAATATGTTAATGACCAAGAAGCCTTCAATTGTTCCCACAAATGACTCCAATTATTTCTATGGGAAAAATCAGACTGCTTAATATGGCCAACATGATATTCTTAAAATTGGATAGATGTTCTCTTCATGTTCAAATAAAAAGAGGGGAGAACAACTACTTCTTGTTCATATTCAAAATTGTGACATAATGACACAATAGCAAAAGTGGCATTGCAACATATCACACGTAGCATCATTGCAATAAGATAGGAGTAGCAACACTTTGGGATTCTAGGAGTAGAAACACTTGGTGATTCCAGAAGTAGAAACACTCCGTGAAGTAAGGATTATCCAAACTAGCTACATATATATGCCATAATATCCTCTAATAGTAGCTTGACAAGTCACTTCACTACTGGTAAGTGCAAAAAGGCCTATTCTTCTTCAACACACTTGTATAATTTAACAAAATAACGTGGAATGTGGGAAATGGATACCTTGGAAAAAATACACGATTATAGATAATGAAGGGCTTGTAAATGATAATAATAAGTGTCAGAAAGTGATTAAAAAGAGTGAAGGGATCAACACAAAAGATATCATTTCTAGTTCCCAACAATCATCTTGCTTTCTTTATTTTAATGCCTTAGGATTTGGCTCTAGAATGTTTAGGATCTTGTTTAACCTATATGTCTTGTAAATCTTTAAGGACTCGTTAAAAGCATCCATAATGGCTCTTCTAGTATCCTTACACTCTTTATCATACCAACAACTAGCCATTATGTTTTTCTTTTTACATGAGACCTCAATAGATAACTTGTTAATAAAAATAAAGAGGGTTGTGATAAAACCAACATAGGTAAGAAGTTTACACGTCAAGCAATTGTATTCCTCCTGGTACTTGATAGATATGGGTTTAAGACAGATCTATGCTGGTTTTAGTGTGTTAACCTTTATGCAAATTTAAAATTAAGTAGAAACATGTTGCCAGATATCTTCATTTAATTTGTTGTTGTTGCCACATCAATGTTTCCGACAGTATGTCACATCTCCCCCATATTAGGTTGTAGATCACCTCACTACTCGATGCATTTATGTGTTATGATCCTCCATAGGGATGTATTTGGGGGCCAAAGGGCCCATTAGACTCATAATAATAAAGGCCATTGAATATAAGGTGGACTAGGTCCACTATGGTTTTTATTATTGAATACGTCCTATTATGGTTGTTATTATTGAATAAATGTAATGTGACCTCATTAAAGAAAGTCCACTTGGCAGTTAATAGGTTTTATGGTTAGGTTTCTCTAATGATCTATGCATAAATATGGAGTCATCCTTATGAAGGGGTGAAAGAATGTTGTAATAAGATCTTAGGTGTCATTGATGGGGTGTCATCTTGAGCACGTGGATATTCGGCCCATGTTTTTGAACTTGTCTGTAAACTTGGGTCCAATGTCCACATGCTCAAGTTGACACCCCATTGATGGCTTATCCATAAACAAGGGTTCAATTTCCTTGTGTTGAACGTGACACCCATCGACAATATCTAAGTTGCATGAATTCCTTATGAGTGTTATGATTCAAATTCCCACCATGTTCATGTGGATCCAAATAAGTATAACCATTCAAAGCAAACAATTCATCCAAATTTCTCCTCAAATTGCTCTTCATATGGTGCAAAATACTTTGGAAGTAGTTGTCTTCCCAAAAATTACGACTATCCACGTACCAATCCTCATAAGAATCTTCTAAATCTACCATGCATACAAGTTTCTTTGCTATATTCTTCAGTGATATGAAACTATATGCTATTGATAACACAATCCTCCTCAAATTTAACAAAATACGCCATTAATTAACTAATAGTCCACTACAAAAAGATGTTGTATTTATATACATTACCTGGAAAACTTTTGCAACCAACATTTGTCGATGGTGTCATTTTGCAAGGGCTATAGCGAATTGGATATTGGATGGAAATCTATCATATAGTATGCTAGATGAAATCCCTAGAAGTTCTCTAACCAATAGTATTGATCTAATTGCCATATGATCACCATGTCAAATAGTAATATATATCCTTAATCCAAACTATGAATTGAACATTTTTTTTTATATAACAAACACTTATTTTTGTGAAAGGAACTTCGGTCTACAATTAATTATTTCAAATTCATCATAAAAATACTTAGAAATTTATTTTTCTCTTTGAAATTTTAAAAAATATAAAGAAAATGAAACCAACTAATGCCTCCAAATCCTTTACATTATGAATGCCTATTCCATAATAGAAGATAGATAAGTATACTTCTATAATAGGACCTTAGATTCTTCATATTCCTGAGTTTTAATAGAAATTTTAGTAGATCTAGAATGAATATAGATTTTTTTTTTGCCTCTTCCAACCATTGAAAAGTACCCCTAGAGTGTCCTATTTCAGGTACAAATTGTCTAAAGTTTAGGCTACTCTATTCAAATTCATGGTATAACATAATGGAAATGAACACCTTATTAAAAGGTCAACTCCAATCTTAGTGAACTTATCAAAAAACAAAATACATTAATATTATTTTGTAAGTGGAGTTGAGTTAATAAATGACAATTTAACAAAATAATAAGAGATTAAATAAAAGATTAACCTAAACTCTATACCATTTGTACCAAACATTTAGTAAGTTTTCCCTGTTTAACCCACTCTCTTAAATATGTGTCTCTTTGTTTTTTAACTTTACGCTTTGTTTTCGAACTTTACGTTAAGGCCGACATGTGAATATTGCTTATCAAATCCACTTCACATATAAATTAGATTAATCTTCTTAGTTGTTTGTTTTATAACAAGGTAAACAACCAAGATTGGAGTTAGTCTCTTAAGCTCCTCGTCTACGGTTCTCTGGGATTTTTCGCTTCCATTTTGTTCGCGTTTGCATTTTTTATAACAAGGTAAACCACCAAGATTGGAGTTAGTCTCTTAAGCTCCTCGGCTCCTGTTCTCTGGGATTTTTAGCTTCCATTTTGTTTTAGTTAGCAGTGCCATTTTACAATTGAGAAGGATAAAGCAATGGAACCTGCCGCCATCAAGAGACATGATTCATCGCAGGTGGATCAAGAAACTGTAGCAATGGAACACACCATCAAGAGAGATGATTCCTCGCAGGTCAATCAAGAAACTGTCTACCAGCCACCGGTGATATTCGAACCGCGCCCGTCTCCTGATCCGGTGAAGAGCGATTGGAGTGAGAAGGCCGTGAGGGTGTATGCGGATGGAATTTATGATATGTTTCACTTTGGGCACGCACGATCACTGGAACAGGCCAAGAAACTGTTTCCCAACACATTCCTCCTCGTGGGTTGTTGCAATGATGAAGTGACTCACAGGTATAAGGGCAAAACTGTCATGACAGAATCTGAGCGCTATGAATCCCTTCGGCATTGCAGGTGGGTTGACGAAGTGATCCGAGATGCTCCATGGGTGATCAATCAAGAATTCATAGACAAGCATCGCATCGACTATATAGCTCATGATGCCCTGCCGTATGCCGATGCCAGTGGGGCTGGCAAAGATGTGTATGAATTCGTGAAGTCTGCAGGAAAATTTAAGGAGACGAAGCGGACTGATGCTATCTCTACATCGGATATGATAATGAGGATACTCAAAGGTTACAATGAATATGTTATGCGCAACCTTGATCGTGGATACACAAGGAAAGACCTTGGAGTCAGTTATGTGAAGGAAAAACAATTGAGGTTGAACATGGGCATAATCAAACTGCGTCAAAAAGTCAGGGAACGACAAGAACAGATGGGAAAAAATTTACATAGTGTTGTCATGCATCACAGTGAATGGGTTGAGAATGCTGATCGTTGGGTTGCTGGATTTCTAGAAAAGTTTGAGGAAGGGTGTCATATTATGGAAACCGCAATTAAAGACAAAATACAGGAGAGCCTCGAGAGGCAGTACTCAAGAAGTCCATGCACCTGAACTGTCTACTTCACATGCACCTGAACTGTCTACTTCAATTTGAATTTTTGCTCATTTGCTGCCTGTTTACATGAGTTTTTTGCTACACTCACGTAGATACCAGGATACTATGGCAACTTGGATTTAACTTTTTTTTTATCAATAGTTGAGTTATATTTGCTGCAGTCACGTAGATACCAGGATACTGTGGCAACTTGGATTTAACATTTTATCAATAGTTGAGTTATAGCGGGGTATGACATGCTATTCCAATCATAGCAATACACAAGTCTTTGAGGACCAACTATAAGACTATAGATCGTTGCAATTGTTTACAAATAGGATCAGCTATACTAAAATATAGTTCATTCAAATTGTTTATAAATATTTAATATATTTAGAATTGCAATTTTTCATTTTAATAAGTCTGTAATTGTTTATAATTTGTAAGAATGTTATATAAATGAACAAATATTTTAATACATTAGTAATTTTGCAATTTTTTCATTTTAATAAGTATGTATAATTTGGAACAAAGTTACTACTTCATTTGAATGAACAAATATTTTAATATATTTCTAAGTACAATTTTTCATATTAATAAATGTTTTCTTGCTTACAATTTGGAAAGTTTTAACTTCATATAGATAAACAAAAAAATTCAAACCAGTATTGGGTCACTTCGAATGTTTCTCAACCTAAGCTTTCTTGCAAGTACTCAGCATCCTTTGTTTTTGACAAATTTATATATAAATGTAAATTGTACTCAAGCATCCTTGCATCCTTTGTTTTGGACAAATTTGTATGAATGTAAATTAAAAAAGAGTTAAAATATTTAGTCAAATGTTATGTTTTGTCTTTGTTTTACCTTTAGTTGGTAAAATGATATGAGTAAATACATTAAAGCAATACTTCATAAATAAAATAAATTAAAATCTATAAAGTTACATATTCATAAGGTTTTAAAGTGTTATTTTTTTCATCCTTAAAGATAAACATTAAATTTGACATTGTCTTTAAGGTGTGTGTTATGTGGGTCTACAAGGAAAGACTTTAGATGTAGTCCATGTTTTATGGTATGTGGGTCTACAAGGAAAGACTTTAGATGTAGTCCATGTTTTAAACATAAAACATGTGTATCATTGTGAGAAACATATTTTCAAAAAAAAATCATAATCATTTTATTAAAAAAAGATTGCATTCTTCAAATGCCTTCATGGTATATCATGATGCATATAAAATATACTTCCAAAACAAAAAACAAAAAAGTACTTTTTACAAACTGAACTATGAAGATATCTCCCAACCTTGTCACAAAGCATTTAGTTACATATTCAAACTATTTATCTTGATATTCATCAAAATTCATCAATAGAATCCCAAGTTCTCATCCCCTTTTCAAAACAGAGGCACGAGTCATCATAACATAGTATGATATACCTTTTATGAAAAATCGATATCATAGATACGTGTTGAAACTTCAAAAACCAGTCATCGGATTTGTCTTACTAATAGATACTCTAAAATTTTGTTCTTTAGGAAGAAACTCATGTAAAAATGAAGATAACCATTTAAAATTGATATCATAGATACCTGTCAAAAACATCAAAAACAGGTCATTCATCACATCTCTCTTAGTAATAGATACTTTAAAATTTTGTTATTCAGGTAGAAACTCATGTAAAAACATGAAGAGAACCATTTAAATTTAAACTTTTGAGTTCAAATATATGCCATGTTCCATTCATCCTTTGCACACCATCTTTTTCTTGTTCGTTAGCCAAGCATTCCTCTCTCGGTAGATATTCTTTATCTCCACATTTCCAAGAATAGCAATAGGCCTGTGAGCCTCACCCTTCAACTGAGTCCATTTAACACAGTGCATCCTGTAATGTCTTGTCATCCACTTAATAGCAATTTCTGAAGCTCCAAATATCTAAATATTCATAGCCCCATGTTCCACAGCCAATCTCAATAGAAGACTATGAGAGCTAAGTTCATGAAAATTATTGCTTCCTTGCCCCACTCCAACACTGAAACTATACCAATGATTTTCAGATAAATAGATATACCCTCCAATCCCAAACTGACCTATATTGTATATTATCCCAAGGAAAATATTCATCAAAACAATACTCTAAAAAACAATTTGAATTGGAAAAATAAGTTTATCATCAAAACAAAATGAATGGATTGCATTCCAAATCCCCCAAGAGACAATTAGAGGAGGAGATATGTAGCTTTTTAATTCTTCATTACAACTCTGTATCGTTAAAACATTGATGCATTAAATCCTCTTTCCACAAAGAGTGCATATTTAACTTCTTACCAATTTCCAACTACATAGACATAGTAAAAGAAGACTCCACCGACATATGGATATTTGATTCCTTTAACATTGCAAATATTAGACCTACCTGGACCCTCCCTCCCTTTCCTTCTAAGAACATCCCATGTAAGAGATTTGTTTGAAAGCAAGAACCAAATGAAAATTTTAGTTATCAAAGGAAATTTATACTTCCATACAGACCTCCACCACCATAGTTTTTCAACATTTTCTTTGTTCTTGTTCAATTCTAAAAAACTATATTTTGGCAAGTATTTCCATTTTGGGCATAAAACCCATACCCAGTAATCCTCATAGCTTGTTAAATGGATATTTCTAATATTCAACAATGAAATATAATCATTCCAACATTTTATATCATTCCCATCCAAGCCAACGTTTTCAGTGGTCAGCCAGCCCTATCCCCTCTAGCTAGTTTTCACCAGATCAACGATATTATTGGGGTAAGAAAAACCATTTCTTAGTAATATGGTTAGTAATGTGAGAAGGAATTTTATGTTTTAATTGAAATCCAACCCAAGGATCTTATCCCACTCTAACATCCATCCCATCCCCTACCTTACAAGACAAACCCATTCCAATCAAATCATAAGACTGAAGTACAACCTTCCAACAAATTAAAACATGTCTTCTTCATTTTCTCAGATTCTAGATCCAATCGAGCATTGCCATAGGGCTAGATACTTGATCTTTATGATGTTAACCCACAACTTTGTACCATTTATTAAATTCCATACACATTTAACAATAAGAGCTTTTGAAAACATAGAAACTACCTTTAACCCTCATCCACCACAATGTTTTGGTAAATCCAAACGTTTCCACTTTATCCAAACCAAACCATTTTGATGCTACTTCAAAGACCACAAAAACTTAAAACAAACCTTTCTGATTTTCTTAATAATACCTACATGTACCTAGAAATGCATCTAGTACATTATGATAGTTTCAAAAACTGATTTGACCAAGACCAAGTTCCCACCTTTAGAAATATATCTATCAATTATTGATCCTTCCTTCACATTTAGCCACAATCTAGTCCCAATCATTGCTTATATAACAACCAAGATTTATATGAAAACCCGGGTACTTCATCCATTTATCAATTTGACCTATAGAAAAAGGAAACGGGGTACAAATATAAAGAACATCATTTCCTACCAAATCATTTGTTAAAACCTTTGGCTTCCCATTGTTTACCTTCATTGCAGTGCCTTGCAGAAACTAAATAGTATGTTATATAAACAATCCATATGATATCATCCACAAACAACACATGAGTGAGGCGGAGATGTTCATGAAAATTTAAACCAACTAAATCCCCTTTGTTACAAGCTGCAAGAATAGACCTACCTAAACCTTCATCTACAATGAGGAAAAAGAGAGGGGCTAATGGGAAACCTTGACGAATACATCTACTTGGTTTGAAAAACTCTAAAGCAGGTTCATTTATGAGAATGGAAAAAGAAATCAAAGAGAGGCATCCTATAACCCAAGTGATAAAGGGAACAACAAACCCCATATGAGATAGAAGAACACTTGAATACGTCCAATTTACCTGATCATAGGCCTTTGACATGTCAATTTTTATGACAACAACTTTCAGCTTCTTAATTTTGATTGACCGCAAACCTTCATGAACCACACCCACATCTTCTTGAATCTGACAACCTCGAAGAAAACCGAGCAATTGACTAGATATGTGATTGCTTAAAACCTTCTTAATTCTTGAAAATAAAACCTTCCCAATCATTCTTATAAATGCTATCATTACATAGTGATATAGGTCTAAAATCCTATGATTGTGTATATCTATTATGTATCATTTTGAGAAACATTTCACGGAAGAGAAGTCACTAGGTATCGTATAATAAATTACATTCATTGTTTTTTAAATGTCAAATTGTATAATGAATTATGGTTATTCATTTGTTGAATGATATTTTCCTCAAAGATGAATGTATATATGTTGTAAAGACACTTTATTTAGATACTATATTATGCCTTTTAGATACTATATTGTGCCTTTTGTTGAAGGGTTCAAGGGGTTCACTGTTACCTTGGATTTCCTAGAATCTTCCATCATTGTGTATCTTCTAAGGAGATTCTATCCTTGGTTGATGTCTTTGAGCTCTATAAAAAAAATTTATAGTTATTTTTGCTTATGCATCACATAGTGCTAGACTTCTCATCCCGTAAGTTCCTATGGCATTGATTTTTCCACTCCAAGCCTTTCAAGTTTTTTTAAACACCAATGTAAAAACAATGGTTAATACCAAAATGTAACAATAACACACACATATATTAATCGTCATAATCATTGTCATCATTTAAAGCATATATAAAAGAAGCTTTTTAATCTCACTACATAAAATATAGTCCTAATAGATTTCTATATAAATACATATAAAGCATTTAAGATGCATTCTTTATAAAAGAAACACCTTTTTATTAATTAATGTAACATACAAATGCAATGTGAACCATTCTCTAAGTGTAGTCTACATTCCCACAACATTCTTTCTAATTAGTACACATAATAGTGCACTATGTAGGCCACATTCTATAACACCCTTTCTAATAAATATGTAATAGTGCACTAAACATTCAAACTTTCACTCCACCCTTCTAATTAAAATCTTTGCATTCATATATATATATATATATATATTATAATTATAATGGTACCATCTACATTCAAACAATAAATTTATATACTAGTACACCCAGTTAACTTGTGGTTGGTGAAAACCCATAGGCCACAGGTTGAATGTTACTAAACAAGTTAAGTACTATGAACACGTTATATGTTACTTATCCTTCATACTTAATTGTAATCACTCATTCTAAGCATGCATCGAGCACAATTGTTTATATATATATATATATATAATTGTTTATATCCAATTTTGAATAACTGCTATAAAATCAGTTCCCCAAGTTGTCTTGAGTTTGTTGCTGACTCCATCTTCTTCTATACGGACTGATTTCTAAGTCATAACCCTGGTTTAAGCTAAACTCTCCACCATTTGCACCTTAAATCCCATTAGTTTTTCCACTAAAATCTGGTGAAAATTGTTCAAATGGTAGTTTTCAGTGATTGGAATTGTATAATCCAGATGCCTCATGGGTAATCAAGGGCCCTGAATCCATTTCTGGAATAAAAAAATGCAATTTCAACACTGAAAATCTCATTTCCAACAGCAAATCATGTTACAGAATTCCAACCAAACTTATAGTAAAAAGTGCAAATGGTCTAGAGTTTAGCCAACTCCTAATCGTGCTATGTGTTGCGGGATGTAAAGTTGGTGGGGTTTTCGGTTCACAAAAGCCAAATAACTCGCCGTAGCAGCAACAGCCTCAAACATCGGCGTGTGTTTCCCTCAAAAGGCACACGGAGGGTGTATCCCACGAACTCTTGTAATAAAGTGAAGATAAAGGAAATGTCATTGCATAAATATATGGGTTGGGCCATGAAGAGCTGGCCAAACAGTACGTATAACCTTTCTTAATTGATTGGAAGTCGTGAGATTCAAAAGAGGTCACGGTAGAAGGAAGCATTTAGCAAGACCTCCAAACTGAAAGGTGAAAGGTGAGGACCAGAGGAAACTAAGCCATAACAATTTCTCCTTCTCAAGTGAAATCTACCTTCCAAGCAATTGATGCTTGGGTTCGATTCCCACCACTCGTCTATAGGAAACTAAGCCATAACAATTTCTCCTCAAGTGAAATCTACCTTCCAAGCAATTGATGCTTGGGTTCAATTCCCACCACTCGTCTATATATATAGAGAGAGAGAGAGAGAGAGAGAGAGAGAGATTAAGCAAAAAGGTGGTGATTACGCAAATGTTTAGTTGGTTGAGTTAAGCCACGGCTTCAGCCATTGATGAGGTTGTTGCTTTTGATTGATCTAATTTCTGGAATGAGCAAAGGAAGTCAGTTGAGCACGTCTATTGGTTTGCACTACTAGGTGGACATACAGCTCTGAAGGACGATTCATTAGTTTTTACATGATAATGTAATTAAATCTTCAACCACATATCTAAAACCTTCATGATATATCCTATTTGACTTCCAAATAAAACAGAGTCCTTCTTTAACAATAATCTAAATAACAGATCTATAGTTACTGCCGTCATGATTAACCAGTTTCAATTTTTGAACTTGAAACCTAAACTATTCCTTTCATGGATTTCTAAGGATATGTTCGACCATAGGGGCGGTAGGAGCGGGGGGGATCCTTCTGGATCCAGGAGGAAAAATAGTTCAAACCTTCGCCTGGGGTCTAGGGACCAGAACAAACAATGAAGCAGAGTGGCTGGCTCTCCTTCAAGGCCTGCAGCTCCTTTAGGACAAAAATTACCAAAAGGTTATGATATTCGGCAATTCCAAGCATGTCATCTCTAAACTGATCAATGGATACCCCTCAGGAGCTGTCAATTTTCGTCGCCTGTTCAACAAAGCTAAGCTTCTTGTGCTCAAGACCTATGAACCACATCACATTCTCCGATCAAACAATACTGCAGTGGACATAATGGCCAATTTGGGGGCCTCTCTCCCACAAGGCCATTTTAGACAAAATGGGAATCCTCCCATCCTCAAATATGTTCTGTAATGAGGTGTCATATTTCCAATCATCACAAACTTCATCATATAATCAGGAATTATTCTTTGATCGACCATAGCATATGGTCTAGCCCTATGAACAACTATAGTTCGTGGGTTAGCCTTTGGATTTACCTCCCTCTCCTTTGTTTCATTTTCCTCGTTGCCCCCCCCTTCATCCTTCCTTCCCTCTTCATCCCCTTATCCCCTCTCTCGCGCCTTATCCCCCCCTTCTTCTTGTCCTCTGTCCTCCTCCGTCACCTGGCAGTTGGCCTCCACTCCGAGAGGGTAATCGACGACTTCTCTCATTTAATCAGCAGTCCTCCCTTTCCTTCTCCTATCGCCGCGTGGTCCCAACTCTGCCTCCTCCTCCTCTCGATCACAGCGGCATTAAAAGGCATCCGATCAAAGATTAATGGCATTTCATCCTCACACGCTCAGGGTCGCCTCACGATTTTCACCATGGCTTCTACTAGCAGTGACTTGTTTTCCCACTCCACTTCAATCCTTGGTCCCGGTTTATTTGAAGCTCTGCGAATTCTGTTGAATATTGTCTCAGGCATTAGCGAAGCGCGGTTGCAAGGCCTCCCGTGGCAGGCTCTTCCTCTAACTCGCTCTGTGGTGAAGGAAAGGCTTGCTCTTGTAGCCTTTTCCTCCTGTTCGTGTAGCTCCCTCTCCATTTCGTAGACTGTCGCTCTCGGTCCAGGCTCTCTCTCGCTGTCTGGTAATTAGGGAAAAATTTTGGTCTTCGATTACAGTTGCACAGGGTGGCAAGCAAGCACAGTGGGCACTCTGGATTGTGGAAGACAAGACGATTTTTCCCTGTATTAGGAACTCCACGTGCTCATATTTTGTCTTAGAAATCTTCCAGCCCCCGCCAGTCCTGTCCAAGCTATCCAGAATCAGTTTGCTCGAATAACCATTTTGACAGAGGCCAACAAAATGGCACAGGCAGGCGAAAATGCAGGGATGTTGGACATTAAAAAGAACTTGAGGAGAATGTATGAACTGCTTTCCATCAGTGTCATGGATAATAGGGAGATGGCTCGGGAGGTGAAAAGTATGGGAGACACAGTGAGCTACACTTCGTTGCAGATTAGTAATCATGATGCCCGCATTGACGATAATGAAAGCAACCTTCGTGAAATCATGGGGAAAATCGACATGATACAAGAGGACCTCCAATGCTTCATAGCCATGAACCAGAATAGCAGAGTTGGAGCAACTGCTGATGCTGTGCATCCAATGGAAGAGGAATCTGTAGTTCAACCAAGAAACATCAGATGCAATCCTTAATCTGTTCCTGTTAGTTATGACTGAATGTTTTTCTGTCTTTTTGTATGTAATCAGTATGTAAGGGTTTATACAACCCGCGGCACTAGATGTCTTGAAGAAACTCTATGCGAAGTTTGTAGGAAAACACCTTGGATAGGCCCACTGTGCAGCAATTTTGCTATGCATAAATACTCTATTATATCTTGTCTGTAATGAATGGCTGTGCACATCTTGTTTTTATAAACCCCCTTTATAGTTTCTGTTTAAAAAAAAAAAAGGATATGTTCGACCATAAATCTAATTTAGCCAAGATTTACACGTATAATATAATTGGATAATATCTTTAACCTAGAAAATCCATGCGTAATAACGACGCAACCCGGTTCATGAAATAATTTATATCTTTAAAAGATTTATAACCAGTTGAGTTTTTCAAATAATAATGAAACATCCAAAATGGAGACTAAAATCATCTACTTGAACAATAATGAAAAAACAATTGGAGCTTTCCAGTTTCTCCCAATCGTAGAATAGGACAACCATGCTAGTTGCCTAACTTCATCCTCGATCTGGACCACCACTATAGACAAATTAATTCAACAAAACAAATCTAAAGGCATACTAACCTTCTCCCAAAAGTCTCTAGCAGATCCAAAAGATGGGATTCTAATAACAAAATAGAGAGTACTCAGAAACTCGCTTTCACATAGCCACAATTTTGTCATGCACCCAATAACTTGCTATATCGTGTATATAATTTTTTCCTTGGTTATGTGTCATCTCAATCAAATCTCAAGCTGGTATCTCGATCTTTATAATTGTGGATCTAGTGTGCTTGCTAAGATTTTAACTTGGATTTGTTTGATATCAAAATATCTTGTCGATTACCCACTTGTTCATTGTTTCATGCTGGTGTTCCCAGTTTTAACTAATGGCTCCAGGTGTCAAATAAAATAATATTTTTTGACCACAATATTCACTTAATGTCAATATTTTAAATGTACTGGACATTATTTCCCAAAAGTATTTAAATGAAATTATGCAAACTTTTGAAGTTATTACATGAACAATGCCAAATAATGCTAACAATGATGGCAACGTGGATTTAACAAAAGAGATTTCATGGTTTAATTTAAGAAATATCTACTATACTGTGACATGCGTGGATAGGTTATGATACAAAGTATTTTTAAAGAAGGAAAACAATTGGATCTTTGACTTTGATGACAACAAAATATGGATTGCCTACATTTAATCTAGGTGTACATTTAATCTGGGTGTAGTAAGAAGGATTTTCGCTTAATCCTCATCACAATTTTTTTGTTGGCATTATAGATCATAGTGTAGTTGTGACTAGGGTTCATGAAAAAGGAAAACAACTAGCTAAAATAGAATACTCTCCGATAAGAAAAGTGTAATTTGATTATTAGTAGTGGGTGTAAGAATGAGGCATAATTATTCTGTGAGCTTTAGCTTACATTGAAAATGTGAGCTAAGAAACTAGGTTGGTTGAAAACAAAGTAGACAACAATATTTTCTAGAAAAATATGTAAATAAGTTTGACATTAAACTAAAAAGACACTTTTGCTAGATTTAGAAAATTGTAAGTGTTCACTCCTTATCCTTATCCAGGTACAATATTAGTAAGTGTATTGAAAATATCCATAATCACTATTAATTTATAAGGAAAAATATATCAACTCCATAAACACTTTGTCCCATGGTAAGTCTATGTGGAAATATAATAATTTGTGTTTCATGATATTGTTATTCTGAATTTTAGTTTCTTTTATTCCTTATATATTTCTTTCCATAAGTGGATTGTCACTTCATAACTAGAGCACATGCAGTTTTAGTATGCAACATTCATTTCTCACTATTCCAATTAGCACAATGGCAATCAAAAGCATTGCATGTATAATTTTCTATTTGTTTTGTGTTCTACTATGATTACAAAGAGAATTCATTGCAAAATTATGAAAAATTATTAATTTCATACTAACAAATATTCAAAATTAACATGTCATGAAATATACTGAAATTCTTTAAAATATGAAAAACTACTAAATGTCAAAATTATGAAAATTACTAATTTCACATTAGAATGAGGAAACAAATATTCAAAATTAACATTTCATGAAATATAGTGAAATTCTTTAAAATATGAAAAACTATTAAATGCACTATCATTATTAGTGCACAAAGAAAATAAAAAACAGGAAAATAGTAATTAATCCACACTACAATAAAACAACAAATCTTCAAAATCATCATGGTTGAAAAACAATGAAATTCTTAAAAAATGAAAAATCATTAAATGCACTATTGTTATTAGAATTATTTCTGAAAGATTTGTACATTGTTTTAATTATTTAAATCTATTTTTTGAATTATTTTCCTTTATGTAATTTATGTCTAAATAGGTATATCTTGCATCACAATTTTTTTCTATTATCACTCCTACTGAGGACAACAACAATATTATTGAGCTTTGTAATAAATTCCTGAAACGAGATTTTTGTTAAAAAGAAAAATACACCATGGCAAGGAACAAGAGATGGAAACAAGAATTAGAGGTGGAAACTAATAGCCAAAAAAAAATACTTTCGATTTTGAAAGGAAAAGGCATTAGTTCAAAGGAAAATCAAGGCAAAGGATAATCTATGTAGATTACTAGGTGGATTTTGCATTTATATTAGAAAGCAAAGAGTGGTGGTAGAAGGAAAAGAATTAGAGGTGGAAACTAAAAGCCAAAAAAAATATTCTTGATCTTGAAAGAAAAAGGCATTAGTTAAAAGGAAAATCAAGGCAAAGGATAATCTATGTAGATTACTAGGTGGATTTTGCATTGCATTTATATTAGAAAGCAGAGGGTGGTGGTAGAAGGAAAAGAATAGAAGGAAAAGAATGGAGGGGGAAGGGAATAAAGTATTGTTGACAATGTAGTGAGTATACATAAAAAGGAAATTGATGTTATTTTTCAAATTCTACTTTTTCACAATACATTTTTCTAAATAATTTATTCCATGACATTTTATGTAGTTAGCTCAATTATCAATATTTACATAAATGTAGTACATATTAGTCATTGTTAAAGTGTTTTTCCCATTTGTTGTTGTGATTATGTATTAACAGTATATAATATAAATTAATATGATTTTACTTTCAGCTTATAGTTGTTCTAATCATCTTGTTTATAATAGTTCCTTTTCAATTTCATCTGTAACCTTTTATTTTTGTAAAAATAAGATTATAAAGAGTCATCTCCTAACCTTGCAGGGATATTTCTAAATTTTATTGGCATTATCTTCAATAGTCACCATTGCATTGTTTTCCATTCTCAACTCATATCATACATATTAATATTAGTGTCAATAGTATAGTATCGTGATAGTGTTTCCATGAATGTTGCAATTGTAGTTTATTTCATTACAATAATTGTGTATAAACCATAATATTATGGTATTGTATTCTCGTATGTCTTAGCGATTTTGGAATACCTTGGGATACTATGTTACATGATTAAATATGTATTAATAATCCTTTATTACACATTGCATGCACAAATTATGGGAACACAACCTATAGGTGCATATTTTTATGCAATGGTTTTGGATTTAGAAGGCATAAGTTATTATATCATAGTCATATGGGTAAAAATTCATATATTTCTAAGGGATCTAGGAGAGGGAAGGGTTCTCTTTGACCCCGATAAAGTTCAGGAGTGGTTAAATTCTTGGGGTCTCGGAGAAGATGCAAACAACACAGTTAAAGCTTTATCCCTTTGGAAAGGCCTCTTTCAAGCTCGAGTTCATGGCATCTTTGAAGCCATTGTGATTGGAGACTCTAGGATAAACATCCAAGCTTTGGTGATAAACTGTAATGGCCCCAAGAATTGAAAAAAAAAATTATTAGGCTAGTTGAAACTACCTATTCTGGACATTATTGAACTTGCGGAATGCATCAGTCTCTATTTGTAATGCTGATTTGTAGTAAGCTATTCTTATGTCCTACTTCCTTACTTTCAGTTATGATTATTACTGTGCTTACTGTGTTTACTTATGATGTCGTAATTTTGATTACTATGCTATTCTTATGGTTATGCATTGTTGTGTATGTTAGATACTTTGATTATGTACTTCATTGCTAATTTACATGTGCTTACTGTTGTATACATGGTTCTAAGTTAACTTTGTTCTTGGAACCAAAGTGGGTGGAGTGGCGGGACTAGTTCTCCCATGAAACTTCGTGAGAGGTAAAAGTTTATACTTGTCTAGCAAGCTTACTTAGTTATGTTGAACTAATGCACTCTTATCCTGTTTACGTGCAGGTGTACTTAGCGATGGAAAACTTGTTACAGGGTGTTGAACATTTGATCACTAGTACTCATACTTGCAGCTAGTGACATCTACTGGTTGTTATTATTGTTCTTTACAGACTTGTGTTAGTGACAAGGTCAATACCACACCTATTATTATATGACACAAACTTGTTACTTAAGTGGCACTTATTATTCATGGTGTAATTATTATCAATTGTTCATATACTAACATATTTGTATTATGTATTTATTTTACAAAAAGCAATAACATATACTTTTATTATATGCTTAACGGGTTTATAACTCTTTTGTTAAAAACAAATCTTGGCTTTATACTTAACAACATGTCATGGCATATTTCATATGCCATAGTCTTAGGCTTAGAGCCTAAAGAATTCGATGAGCACAGTCCTAAGGCGTGTATCCTATAGTATGCGAGGTATGTGATAACTTATGCCTTGTATTAAACTTGGGGGTGGCGAATTTATAACATAGTTCATGGACTATGCGAATATGGTTTGGTATGCATTTAATGGTAGCTAGGGTGCCTCTTTCAATGCAGCTTGGGAGAGGTGTCGGCAAAGGTTAGGGCTTGGCCCAAGCGTTCACTTGGCATTTTCGCGGCACTTGTTGTTGCTCTCTGCTCTGGTTCGGCATGAAGGAAAATGGTTTTGAAGGCTTAGACAACTGGTAAGAACATGGTTTGGTTTGACATCATTAGTTTACTTGCTTAGCTCGTTACTTATCATACTTCTCATTGTGCTCTTTCTTATGTGATTGCAGGTTTCATGAGTGGCGAGGGAACACATGGTTTGTCTCTTGAGGGAAAGGCCATAAGAAAAGTCATACCATTACGGTAAGCATGTTTCACAAGTATTCACTTGTCCATCTTGGCTTCATGGTCATGCCTGAGTTGTTACACGTTGATAGTTGAAAAATGCTTAAGTCTAGTTTTGTTATGGATGTGTTTGGGTTTTTGGGTTTCGACTGTAACTTTGTTAGAGCTTTGCAAAATGGACAATGCCCCAGAATTTTGATTTTTGTGAGTTGGGGTTTTTATTTCACCTTCAGCCTGAGTCAATTCGATGTAAAGGTTTTATTAAAAAGGCACTCTGTGTATTGAGGCCTGGGTAATTCCTTAATAGGCTCTGTGCAAAAGGGTTATTTAACATTTGATGATGGATACTGGCCTTGGGTAGCACCATTGCTTGCAATGGTGCAATGCTGTAAACAAATGACTTTGTGAACTTATTTTAATCGATTATAATGACTGTGTTTCTCAACCTATATATAATGTGTTTGATATATGTGGTTATTATGCTTGGACCATGTAGATTCACTTCCATTATTTATTTTAGTTGCAAGAATGCAAATGGGTGACAACGTATGGCTTGGAGCCATGCCGTGGATGGAATGAGCACTCTCCATGGTAGTTGTGATACTGTGAAGGGTGAAGAATTATAGTTTATTATTGTAATGCGCAAATGGAAAGTAAGGTCTATCTATGGGTGTAAAACCTGCATTGGCAATGTTGTTGTAGATTATTTCGTTGACAGGGTTTTAAGCATGGAAATGGTTATTTTTAGATTGTTGATGATTATTTGTGGGGTCGAGGCCATGGATTACAACGTAAATGAATTGTAATGGTTAACCATTACGGCCTCTGTGTAAAGAGTTAGTTATTATTTACAGCTCGCATACAAAACTGTGTATAGTGTGGCTTTAAAGAATGTAAAAAGACTACAGGATTCGATCCTGGGTCGTTGTTTATGATGAGGGTTTTATTTATAAATTGATTACTGTGTATTTAATTAACCTATGGTTTTATTCATTGGACATTTGTATAACAAGGCATGTGATTTCTATGATGTGGAATGGAATATTAGATGACTTGGATTAATAGATTTATGCACTGGATTTATAATGTGATAATAAGCACTACTATGCATACGTTGGTAGATATAGTTATTAGGAAAAGAAATCAATCGTGGAATGGATGGTCTCGATACTTGGTATGTTAATTGATTTTGATGATACTTATTTTAATGGAAAATATTTGGTTATTTGCATAAGTTTATTTATGCAGACCTTGAAAGGTCTTCACTAGTTCTTAACTTCGCTCTAGTATGCGATGTTTATAATTTATTCTTAGATGTAATTATAGTGTTGATAGATTAGAATTATATTTCTATTTCATAAATGTTAATATATGTATATGTCTATAATATATTTACTAGGTTCTATTTAATAGATATGCTGTGTTGTATGGTATTGTTAAATTAGTATGGACAGTTCTATTTCTATTTCTAATATAGTATATATAAAATGCTTATTAGATACTATTTATTATATCAGTTTATTATATTTGTAATTTATTTTATTTAAATATGGACTTGAAAACTAGCCTTTACTTTCCAAACAAAGATCTACTGGCAATATGAAATCTACCAGTAGGGTTTTTGAACAACAAAACCTATAGGTAGTGTTTTTCAGAAATAAAATCTAAATTATAAAAGAACATAGTTTAAAGTGTAGAAGAGGATATAGAATTAATATGTAAAGAAAACAAAACCCTGGATAATCTTTAAGCATAAATTTAATTTCAGAAGTAAACTCAATGGGCAGTACCTTCGGTAAATCTAACATAGGAAATAAATTACAGCCTAGGGTTTATAATTTAAAATGTAAACCCTTGAAATAATTTTGACAGGAAAACAAAAAAATCTAGGGTTAGAATATGTAATATAAACCCTTGCATAATCTAGCCAGTACTTAATCTAGAAAATGAAATAGGAAGTTCAGAACCTCATACCTAAAAATTGAAGCTCCTTTAATGGCTGAAACCTGCACACTCAATTAACCAGCATTAACAATTCATAGGCAGATCTGACCTTTGTATTAGATGACCGAATCACTTAGAAACTACCACGTTTCACCAAACCATGACCTAGAACCATTCCTAGTTTCAATTCGGATCCCCCTGAGTTGGTTCCAACATGCAAGTAGCTTAGAGCTCCTAAGGAAGGGTTTCCCTCATTGGTATATCGGGTCTAGATCAGTTCTCCTTTTTCCTTCTAGGAAATGTACTCCAAGAACTCTCTTTCAAAGAATAGTTAGGCAAAATAATGACTCCCAAAGATAGATCATATCCTCGAGCATCTCTTTGGCTTGGGAATTTATAGATAGACTTTTCAGTCAAATGGGCAGTTAAATCAAGAATCCTTGATTTTTTTATTTGACCCTTTTTATTTAATTTAGGTATTTTTAATACATTAACTTAGGAACTTTTAACTAATCCTATTTAGACCTTTGTAGGTATTATACTATTTATTATCTTTTAGTAATAAATAATAATAGATGAAGTTTTTCTTTCTTTCTTATATTATTAATATTATTACTACATTTATTCTTTATACATACCATGTATAAAATACATAATAATATAACATTTGTCTTTGGGCATCATGTATTATGATCCCTAGACTTATGACACTTTCTTCATTTAGGTCATCAGGTAGATGGTTACGTCTACTAGGCTAGGAAACTCTAAACATCCTTGCATGTTGGATTCCCTCGTATAACATGATAGTTCTTCAATATTTTATGAGTATACAGAAATTCAAATTTTCATTTAATCACTTATAAATAAGTCAGATGAGATCAATATTTTTCTCGAGTTGTTTTCACTTGGGAATCATTAATTCTTTTCAATAACTCCTAGCGCTTACCAGATCCCATACTCAACGCTAAAAACAGGGATTTACAAACTTAGTGCGATTCCAGAGCTCTACGCTTAACACTAATGCTAGGATGTACTTGTATGATACACCTAGGGATACAAAGGCCAAGGAACCGATGTTCCAGAGCTTATTCTCAACATCAATCATGGAAGGCTCCAGGGCTTATGCCCAACACTTCCAAATTATTTTTTCATGTGTTCCAGAGCTTCGTGCTCCACACAAATGTAAGTACTCATGTGCTCTAGAGCTTCTTACTCAACAAAAAACAACAATTTACCCATGTGCTCCAGAGCTCCTCGCTCAACACAAAACAACTCATCAATCATGTGCTTCAAAGTCCACGCCCAACACAAACAAACACACACACACACACACACACACACACACACACACACACACACACATATATATATATATATATATGTATGTATCTATATGTATGTATATATATGTATGTATGTATGTATATATATAGTGTTCGGTCCAAAATTCAGGATACTACATCCCTCCCCCCTTAGAACAACACCGTCCATGGTGTTCTAGGGACTCTGAATGAGATCATGAAACAAGGTGGGGTAAGCCTTTATCATGGTGGCTTCATTCTCCCAAGTAGCCTCATCGGCCTTGAAGTGCTTCCATTGCACTTTCAATTGGACTATGGTGCGCTTCTTGAGTGTTAGATTTTTACAATTTAAGCTATATGATCTTAGGATCTTATCTGAGAGAATAACAAGCAAAACAATCAAACACAAGAGGTAATGAACACAAATATTTTCCTTGGGGAAACCATAAAGGAGAAAACCCCACAACTTCCTTAGAGATAGAATCAACACCAAAATCAAAACCCAAAACAGTAAGATGATCTCCCGATAGCAATACTCTCTCTTTCTCTTTTCCAACTTCTTCTTTCTCTCTCAGTTATGCGCTCCAACTAAGTGTTAGTGAATGTGTGATAAATAGAGAGGCTCCCTCTCTATTTATACTAATTCTTGACTTGACAATAACGTACTAGGGCTGACTTCTCTAAGAGAGTCTAATAACCCTAGGGCCCCACAACTACAAGGACTTTAACCCTTGATCAATAAGGAGGGTTACACTCTATGAATTAACATGAATTGTTTACATTATTGAATCTCCCGATAGGAACATTAGGGAATGACATGACTCAATTACATTACATATACTTCCCGGAATAAACATCGGGGTACAATACATAATATATACAAGTGAATACATTCTGAAGTTACAAATACATCAACACTCCCTCTTAACTAGGAAGGTATTCTCTCAACACAATTTATCAGCACAAGTCTTCTTCTTTGTATCATCTGGATCATCATCAAGTTATCTCCATCTTCAAGTCATCTGGATCATCACTAGATTATCACTGGTCATCATCATGGGTGCTGTCTCAATTCTACTCATCACAGGAAGTTCTACAGAGCCAACCCTTTTTCATGTTGATTGTAGGCCTAGCCTCCATGTAGGTCTTCATCTTCTTCAACACTTATATTTGATCCAATCAGAAAGGCCCACCCAACAATTACATCTGACCGGGGGATGAACACTTCAACCATGTCAAAAAGGCACGCCCAATACTCACATCTGACCATGGGATGAACACATCAACCATGTCATAAATTCCCAACACTCACATCTGACCATGGGATGAACACATCAACCATGTCAAAAAGGATCAGCACTTATATCTTACCATGGGATGAACACATCAACCATCATAAGAAAGGCTCAGCACTTATATCTTACCATGGGATGAACACATCAACCATGTAAGAAAGGCTCTACACTTATATCTAATCATGACAGATGAACACATCCCACAGTCACATTAGAATGGCTCTCATGTCTAGGCTGAGTGTCAGTCCTAGAATGAAACAAATTCCTGGTAACTGACCAGGTGCCTCCATTATCACAGAGAATGGCCTATCAACACTAAGCTGAGCTTCAGTCCCGAACTGAATCAATTTCCTGGTAATTGATGAAGTGCCTCCATTCTCCCAGAGAATGGCCTCTCATCATTAAGCTGAGCTTCACTCCCAGGCTGAATCAATTTCCTGGTAACTAACCAGGTGCCTCCATTCTCTTAAAGAATGGCCTTCAACACTTATATTTGATCATGTGAGATGAACACATCCTGCAATCACATTAGAATGGCTCAACACTTACATCTAACCATGGGATGAACACATCAACCATGTCAGAAAGGATCACAGACTCATCACTTCCCTTTGGAGGGATCCTCGATTTGGAGAACACCAAGCTTCTCCCTAAAGTATTCAAACTTCACTCTAGATAATGGTTTGGTTAACACATCAGTTATCTGCTCGTCTGTTTCCACATATTGGAGCTTCACTGCTCCTCTTTGCACCATATCCCTGATATAGTGATATTTGATCTCGATATGCTTCAACTTGTCATGGAACACAGGGGTCTCTGACAACTTCACACAACTCTGATTGTCGCAATATATGCAAATAGCATCCAACTGGAGATCAAACAAATTTGATAGTAGCTTCCTAAGACACACCACCTCACAGCTAGCCGAACAAGTTGCAACATATTTTGCTTCGGCTGTACTCAGTGCCACACAAGATTGCTTTTTGCAAAACCACGAGATCATCCCTGATCCCATACTGAAGCAGCACCTTGAAGTGCTCTTACTATCAATGGCACTTCCTACCCAATATGAATCCATATAACCTTCCAGGTTAATCTTCTGATTTGCCTCATACTTGAGCCCATAATCATTTGTACCCTTCTGGTACCTCAGAATATGATTTGCAATAATCAAGTGAACATGTCTTGGATCTGTTAGGAACTGGCTCAATGTGTTCATAGCAAAGAAAATATCTAGTCTTGTATTTGTCAGATACATCAATGACCCAATCATCTGACGATACATCATAGCATCAACCGACTTAGATGAAGCATCACTCAATAGCTTTAGGTTTGATTCCATAGGTGTGGTCATGGACTTGCAGTCCATCGTCCCGAACCTCTTCAGGATCTCTACTGTATACTTCCCTTGTTCGAGGGATATTCTATCTACATTTTGCCACACCTCCATGCCTAGAAAGTAATGCATCATACCTAAGTCCTTCATTTCAAACTCGGCAACAATATTCCTCTTCGTATCAGCAATCAACCCATATTTGTCTGTCATAAATAGATCCTCTACGTATAGTAGGAGTATTACTGGGTTCCCTTCTTCAACCTTGTAGCAAAGGTTGGAATCCTCTTTACTCTTGGTAAAGCCCAAACTGGATAGGAAGTTGTCAATTCTGTTGTACCATGTCCTGGGTTCCTGTTTCAAATCGCACAGGGCTTTCTTTAATTTACGCACATGAGTCTCCCTGTCATGTGTCTCAAAACTGAGTGGCTTCTCCACATACACTTCCTCTTCTACTACACCATTCAAGAAAGTAGTCTTGACATCCATCTAGTGTATCTCTTCTGGAGCCCCATATCAATCTGGACCTTGGATAGCCCCGTAGCCTCTGGACCTTGGATAGCCTCTCACCCAACCTCCTCTCAAGGCCACAAATACACTAGTGTAGCAGTCGACTACTTCACCAAATGGTCTGAAGCCCTGCCTACCTTTGACTCTAAAGCCAATACCGTTGCACACTTCATTTTTAACCATGTCATAACATGGTTTGGCGTCCCAAAATAGTTAGTCTTAGCTGATGGCAAAAAATTATGGGATGAAACTTTCAAAGAGTTAGCTCTCCTCCTATGTTTTAAAAATTACTTATCTACCCCATACTATCCTTAGGCCAATAGCCAGGTAGAAGCCATGAACAAAGTCCTTAAAACAATGCTACAACGCATAGTGGACAAGAACAAAAAAAATTGGAAACACATGCTCTTCCCCTCCCTCTAGGCTTACCCAACAGTGGTCAAAACTGCTACTTAATTTACACCATTCCACTTTTCCATGGGGTCGAAGTAGTCCTTCCCATTGAATTTCAACTTCCTACACTCCAATCCACTGTTGAATTATTTCTCGACACTCCAGCTTTGGAACATTGGTTTTTCATCTTGGAACACCTCGGATAGGAACAACATGATTCCCTACAAAAAATTGAAGACATGAATCTTCGCTCCAAATCGCAATATGACTGACACATTCTCCCACATACCTTCAATGAGGGTGATTTTTTTCTAGTATTTAAGTAACACTAGAAAGGACTCCAAACCTGGGGTAGGGAAGTTTGTACCTAAGTATATCGACCCCTTCATAATCAAGCGACGCCTCTCCAGTGGGGCATATGTTTTGCAAGATTCTGAAGTATCACACTTAGCAACTCGGTCATTGGGATGTATTTGAAAAAAATATATCCATGAGGTAGGAAACCCCCAAGTGTGCCATCTTTTGAGTTATTACTATTGCATTGTCCATACCTTTTTCATGTGCTTTACTGCACTTGGGTACATTCATCATGTTTGTAGGAATATACTCAGAACACCCATACTAGTCGCCATTGAAAAATATGAAAGATCGTACTCTCAGGTATTATCACGAAACTTACCTCTCGGGACCAATATTTCCCTCATTTTCTTGTCTTAATCTCTAACAATTATTTTAAGAATAGTCTTGACAAGCTGTTCAAAATATTGCCTAAATAAGAATTAGGTTACAACAACTATCTCAAAATAATACATGGTTTCCTTTTATTAAGATAGGTCCACCTCAACTATTGCAACTGAATATGTTAATGACCAAAAAGCCTTCAATTGTTCCCACAAATGACTCCAATTATTTCTATGGGAAAAATCATAGTGCTTGATATGACAACATGATATTCTTAAAAAATGGACAGATGTTCTCTTCATGTTCAAATTAAAAGAGGGGAGAACAACTACTTCTTGATCGTATTCAAAATGGTGACATAATGACACAATAGAAAAATTGGCATTGCAACATATCACGAGCAGCATCATTACAATAAAATACGAGTAGCAACACTTTGGGATTCTAGGAATAGAAACACTTGGTGATTCTGGGAGTAGAAACACTTCGTGAAGTAAGGATTATCCATACTAGCTACATATATATGCCATAATATCCTCTAATAGTAGCTTGACAAGTCACTTCACTATCGGTAAGTGCAAAAAGGCCTATTCTTCTTCAACACACTTGTATAATTTAACAAAATAACGTGGAATGCAGGAAATGGATACCTTGGAAAAAATACATGATTATAGATAATGGAAGGCTTGTAAATGATAATAATGAGTGTGAGAAAGTGATTAAAAAGAGTGAAGGGATAAGCACAAAAGATACCTAGTTCCCAACAATCATATTGTTTTCTTTATTTTAATGCCTTAGGATTTGGCTCTAGAGTGTTTAGGATCTTGTTTAGAGAGGTGCAAAATCTTTCGTTACTTTCTATTTGTATCATACAATTTTTTTCTTTTAGTTAAGTGTTTTTACCTATATGTCTTGTAAATCCTTAAGGACTTGTTAAAAGTATCCATAATGGCTCTTCTAGTATCCTTACACTCTTTATCATACCAACAACTAGCCATTATGTTTTTCTTTTTACATGAGACCTCAATAGATAACTTGTTAATGAAAATAAAGAGGGTTGTGATAAAACCCACATAGATAAGAAGTTTACACGTCGAGCAATTGTATTCCTCCTGGTACTTGATAGATATGGGTTTAAGACAGATCTATGCTGGTTTTAGTTTATTTACCTTAATGCAAATTTAAAATTAAGTAGAAACATGTTGCCAAATATCTTCATTTAATTTGTTGTTGTTGCCACATAAATGTTTCCAACACTATGTGACATCTCCCCCATATTAGGTTGTAGATCACGTCACTACTCGATGAATTTATGTGTTATGATCCTCCATAGGGATGTATTTGGGAGCCAAAGGGCCCATTAGACTCATAATAATAAAGGCCATTGAATATAAGGTGGACTAGGTCCACTATGTTTTTTATTATTGAATACGTCCTATTATGATTGTTATTATTGAATAAATGTAATGTGACCTCATTAAAGAAAGTCCAGTTGGTAGTTAATAGGTTTATGGTTAGGTTTCTCTAATGATCTATGCATAAATATGGAGTCTTCCTTATGAAGGGTTGGAAGGATGCTGTAATCGAATCTTAGGTGTCATTGATGGGGTGTCATCTTGAGCACATGGATATTCGGCCCATGTTTTTGAACTCATCTGTAAACTTGGGTCCAATGTCCACATGCTCAAGTTGAACCCCATTGATGGCTTATCCATAAACAAGGGTTCAATTTCCATGTGCTCAATGTGACACCCATCGACAATATCTAAGTTGCATGAATTCCTGATGAGTGTTATGATTCAAATTCTCACCATGTTCATGTTGATCCAAATAAGTATAACCATTAAAAGCAAATAACTATTCAAAGCAAACAATTCATCCAAATATCTCCACAAATTTCTCTTCATATGGTGCAAAATACTTTGGAAGTAGTTGTCTTCCCAAAAATTTCGACTATCCATGTACCAATCCTCATAAGAATCTTCTAAATCTACCATGCATACAAGTTTCTTTGCTATATTCTTTAGTGATATGAAACTATATGGTATTGATAACACAATCCTCCTCAAATTTAACAAAATACGCCATTAGTTAACTAAAGGTCCACTACAAAAAGATGTTGTATTTATATACATTACCTGGAAAACTTTTGCAACCAACATTTGTCGATGGTGTCATTTTGCAAGGGCTATAGCGAATTGGATATTGGATGGAAATCTATCATATAGTATGCTAGATGAAATCCCTAGAAATTCTCTAACCAATAGTATTGATCTAATTGCCATATGATCACCATGTCAAATAGTAATATATATCCTTAATCCAAACTATGAATTGAACATTTTTTTAATATAGAAAACACTTATTTTTGTGAAAAGAACTCCGGTGTACAATTAATTATTTCAAATTCATCATAAAAATACTTAGAAATTTATTTTTCTCTTTGAAATTTTAAAAAATATAAAGAAAATGCAACCAACTAATGTCTCCAAATCCTTTACATTATGAACGCCTATTCCATACTGAATAGAAGATAGATACGTATACTTCTATAATAGGACCTTAAGTTCTTCATATTCCCAAGTTTTAATAGAAATTTTTGTAGATCTAGAATGAATATGGATATTTTTTTTCCTCTTCCAACCATTGAAAAGTACCCCTAAGGTGTCCGATTTCAGGTACAAATTGTCTAAAGTTTAGGCTATTCTATATTCAAATTCATGGTACAACATAATGGAAATGATTTCTTAAAAGGTCAACTCCAATTTATAAAAAAACAAAATACATTAATACTATTTTGTAAGTGGAGTTGAGTTAATAAATGACAATTTAACAAAATAATAAAATATTAAATAAAACATTTAGTAAGTTTTCCTAGTTTAACCCACTCTCTTAAATATATGTCTCTTTGTTTTTTAATTTTACGCTTTGTTTTCGAACTTTACATTAAGGCCGACATGTGAATATTGCTTATCAAATCCACTCCACATATAAATTAGATCAATCTCCTTAGTTGTTTTTTTCATGACAAGGTAATCCACCAAGATTGGAGTTAGTCTCTTAAGCTCCTTGTCTCCGGTTCTCTGGGATTTTTCGCTTCCATTTTGTTCGCGTTCGCGTTTTTTATAACAAGGTAAGCCACCAAGATTGGAGTCAGTCTCTTAAGCTCCTCGTCTCCTGTTCTCTGGGATTTTTAGCTTCCATTTTGTTCTAGTTAGCAGTGCCATTTTACAATTGAGAAGGATAAAGCAATGGAACCTGCCGCCATCAAGAGACATGATTCATCGCAGGTGGATCAAGAAACTGTAGCAATGGAACGCACCATCAAGAGAGATGATTCATCGCAGGTCAATCAAGAAACTGTCTACGAGCCACCGGTGATCTTCGAACCGCGCCCGTCTCCTGATCCGGTGAAGAGCGATTGGAGTGAGAAGGCCGTGAGGGTGTATGCGGATGGAATTTATGATATGTTTCACTTTGGGCACGCACGATCACTGGAACAGGCCAAGAAACTGTTTCCCAACACATTCCTCCTCGTGGGTTGCTGCAATGATGAAGTGACTCACAGGTATAAGGGCAAAACTGTCATGACAGAAGCTGAGCGCTATGAATCCCTTCGGCATTGCAGGTGGGTTGACGAAGTGATACGAGATGCTCCATGGGTGATCAATCAAGAATTCATAGAAAAGCATCGCATTGACTATATAGCTCATGATGCCCTGCCGTATGCCGATGCCAGTGGGACTGGCAAAGATGTGTATGAATTCGTGAAGTCTGCAGGAAAATTTAAGGAGACGAAGCGGACTGATGGTATCTCTACATCGGATATGATAATGAGGATACTCAAAGGTTACAATGAATATGTTATGCGCAACCTTCATCGTGGATACACAAGGAAAGACCTTGGAGTCAGTTATGTGAAGGAAAAGCAATTGAGGTTGAACATGGGCATAATCAAACTGCGTCAAAAAGTCAGGGAACAACAAGAACAGATGGGAAAAAATTTACATAGTGTTGTTATGCATCACAGTGAATGGGTTGAGAATGCTGATCGTTGGGTTGCTGGATTTCTAGAAAAGTTTGAGGAAGGGTGTCATATTATGGAAACCGCAATTAAAGACAAAATACAGGAGAGCCTCCAGAGGCAGTACTCAAGACCATGCACCTGAAATGTCTACTTCAATTTGAATTTTTGCTCATTTGCTGCCTGTTTACATGAGTTTTTTTTTTCATTTTGAAACTTTATTTATTTGCTACACTCACGTAGATACCAGGATACTATGGCAACTTGGATTTAACTTTTTTTTATCAATAGTTGAGTTATATTTGCTGCAGTCACGTAGATAACATGATACTGTGGCAACTTGGATTTAACATTTTATCAATAGTTGAGTTATATTTGCTGCAGTCATGTAGATACCAGGATAGCCGGGTATGACATGCTATTCCAATCATAGCAATACACAAGTTTTTGAGGACCAACTATAATACTATAGATCGTTGCAATTGTTTACAAATAGGATCAACTATACTAAAATATAGTTCATTCCAATTGTTTATAAATATTTAATATATTTAGAATTGTAATTTTTCATTTTAGTAAGTCTGTAATTGTTTATAATTTGTAAGAATGTTATAACTTTATGTAAATGAACAAATATTTTAATACATTAGTAATTTTGCAATTTTTTATTTTAATAAGTATGTATAAGTTGGAAGAAAGTTACTACTTTATTTGAATGAGTAAATATTTTAATATATTTCTAAGTAAAATTTTTCATTTTAATAAATGTTTTATTGCTTACAATTTGGAAAGTTATAACTTCATATAAATAAACAAAAAAATTCAAGCTAGTATTGGGTCACTTCCATTGTTTCTCAACCTAAGCTTTCTTGCAAGTACTCTAGCATCCTTTGTTTTTGACAAATTTATATATAAATGTAAATTGTACTCAAGCATCCTTTCCTTTGTTTTGGACAAATTTGTATAAATGTAAATTAAAAAAGAGTTAAAATATTTAGTCAAATGTTATGTTTTGTCTTTGTTTTATTTTTAGTTGGTAAAATGATATAAGTCAATACATTAAAGTAATATTTCATAAATAAAATAAAATAAAATCTATAAAATTACATATTTATAAGGTTTTAAAGTGTTAGTTTTTTTCATCCTTAAAGATAAACATTAAATTTGACATTGTATTTAAGGTGTGTGTTATGTAGGTCTGCAAGGAAAGAGTTTAGATGTAGTCCATGTCTTAAACATAAAACATGTGTATCATTGTAAAAAACGTATTTTCAAAAAAAAATCGTAATCATTTTATTAAAAAAAGATTGCATTCTTCAAATGTCTTCATGGTATATCATGATGCATATAAAAAATACTTCCAAAACAAAAACAAAAAACAAAAAAATACGTTTTACAAACTGAACTATGAAGATATCTCCCAACCTTGTCACAAAGCATTTAGTTACATATTCAAACTATTTATCTTGATATTTATCAATAGAATCCCAAGTTCTCATCCCCTTTTTAAAACAAAAGCACAAGTCATCATAACAGAGTATGATATACCTTTTATGAAAAATCCATATCATAGATACATGTCAAAACTTCAAAAACCAATCATCGGATTTGTCTTAGTAATAGATACTCTAAAATTTTGTTCTTTAGGTAGAAACTCATGTAAAAATGAAGATAACCATTTAAAATTGATATCATAGATACCCGTCAAAAACTTCAAAAACAGGTCATTCATCAAATCTCTCTTAGTAATAGATACTTTAAAATTTTGTTATTCAGGTAGAAACTCATGTAAAAACATGAAGAGAACCATTTAAATTTAAACTTTTGAGTTCAGATATATGCCATGTTCCATTCATTCTTTGCACACCATCTTTTTCTTGTTCATCAGCCAAACCATTCCTCTCCCAGTAGATATTCTTTATCTCCACATTTCCAAGAATAACAATAAGCTTGTGAGCCTCACCCTTCAACTGAGTCAATTTAACACATTGCATCCTGTATTGTCTTGTCATCTACTTAATAACAATTTTTGAATCTCCAAATATCTGAATATTCATAGCCCCATGTTCCACAGCCAATCTCAATAGAAGACTATGAGAGCTAAGTTCATGAAAATTATTGCTTCCTTCCCCAGTCCAGCACTGAAAATATACTAATGATTTTTAGGTAAATAGATATACCCTCCAATCCCACACTGAAATTTATCCCCATTAGATGCCCCATCAAAATATCCCCAAGGTTTAGACATGTCAATAACTTCCTCTTCAACTTGTCTAATTTTGATCTGTATATTATCCCGAGGAAAATATTCATCAAAACAATACTCTCAAAAACAATTTGAATTGGAAAAATAAAATTATCATCAAAACAACATGAATGGGTTGCATTCCAAATCCCCCCAGAGACAATTAGAGGAGGAGATATGTAGTCTTTTAATTCTTCATTACAACTCCATACCTTTAAACATTGATGCATCAAATCCTCTTTCCACAAAGAATGGAAAATTTAGTCATCAAATGAAATTTATACTTCCATACAGACCTCCGCCACCATAGTTTTTCAACATTCTCTTCGTTCTTGTTCAATTCTAAAAAACTATATTTTGGTGAGTATTTCCCATTTGGGCATAAAACCCATACCCAGTAATCCTCACAGCTTGTTAAATGGATATTTCTAATATTCAATAGTGAAATATAATCATTCCAATAGTTTATATCATTCCCATCCAAGCCAATGTTTTCAGTGGTCATCCAGCCTTGTCCCCTCTAGCTAGTTTTCCCCAGATCAACGATATTAGCGAGGTAAGAAAACCCATTTCTTAGTAATATGGTTAGTAATGTGAGAAGGAATTTTATGTTTTAATTGACATCCAACCTAAGGATCTTATCCCACTCTAACATCCATCTCATCCCCTACCTTACAAGACAAACCCATTCCAATCAAATCATAAGACTGAAGTACAACCTTCCAACAAATTAAAACATGTCTTCTTCATTTTTCAGATTATGGATCCAATTGAGCATTTGCATAGGGGCTATATACTTGATCTTTATAATGTTAAC
Source organism: Pseudotsuga menziesii (assembly GCA_001517045.1). Classification (NCBI taxonomy): domain Eukaryota; kingdom Viridiplantae; phylum Streptophyta; class Pinopsida; order Pinales; family Pinaceae; genus Pseudotsuga; species Pseudotsuga menziesii. The sequence goes on along the minus strand of LPNX010129387.1, from coordinate 133,369 downwards.
CCACAACCTTGTACCATATATTAAATTCCATACACATTTAACAATAAGATCTTTTGAAAACATAGAAGCTACCTTTAACCCTCATCCACCACAATGTTTTGGTAAATCCAAATGTTTCCACTTTATCTGAACCAAACCATTTTGATGCTACTTCAGAGACCACAAAAACTTAAAAAAAACCTTTTTTATTTTCTTAATAATACCTGCATGTACCTAGAAATGCATCTAGTACATTGTGATAGCTTCAAGAACCAATTTGACCAAGACCAACTTCCCACCTTTAGAAATATATCTATGCCTCCAATTATTGATCCTTCCTTCACATTTAGCCACAAGCCAGTCCTAATCATTGCTTCTATAACAACCAAGATTTATATGAAAACTCGGGTACTTCATCCCTTTATTAATCTGACCTATAGAAAAAGGAAACAGGGTACAAATATAAAGAACATTATTTTCTGCCAAATCATTTGTTAAAAACTTTGGCTTCCCATTGTTTACCTTCATTGCAGTGCCTTGCAGAAACTAAATAGTATGTGATATAAACAATCCATATCCTTTTTAGATCCATCAAGGAACAATATGATATCATCCACAAACAACACATGAGTGAGGTGTAAATGATCATGAAAATTTAAACCAACTAAATCCCCTTTGTTACAAGCTACAAGAATAGACCTACCTAAACCTTCATCTACAATGACGAAAAAGAGAGGGGCTAATGGACAACCTTGACGAATACCTCTACTTGGTTTGAAAAACTCAAAAGCAGGTCCATTTATGATAATGGAAAAAGAAACCAAAGAGAGGAATCCTATAACCCAAGTAATAAAGGGAACAACAAACCCCATATGAGATAGAACAACCCTTAAATACGTCCAATTTACCTGATCATAGACCTTTGACATGTCAATTTTTATGACAACAACTTTCAGATTCTTACTTTTGATTGACCGCAAACCTTCATGAACCACACCCACAGCTTCTTGAATTTGACAACCTCAAAGAAAACCGAGCAATTCACTAGATATGCAATTGCTTAAAACCTTCTTAATTCTTGTAAATAAAACCTTCCTAATGATCAAATGCTATCATTACATAGTGATATAGGTCTAAAACCCTACGATTGTGTATATCTATTATGTATCATTTTGAGAAACATATCACGGAAGGGAAGTCACTAGGTATCGTATAATAAATTACATTCATTGCTTTTTAAATGTCAAATTGTATAATGAATTATGGTTACTCATTTGTTGAATGACATTTTCCTCAAAGATGAATGCATATATGTTGTAAAGACACTTTATTTAGATACTATATTATGACTTTTGTCGAAGGGTTCAAGGGGTTCATTGTTACCTTGGATTTCCTGAATCTTCTAGAGTCATCCTCCCAATTCAAGCTGATTGCCTCTAGGAGCTCTTTTGAAAGGTCAAAATAAACACATATGCGAAGAAAAGTTGTGTATCTTTGGATTTTGGTTTGCTCGACCACCTTAACAAATTCCCCCAGGGTATTTTCGATGTCCTTTAGGGTCTGCAGATCCCAATACACGTTGGGCAGAGAGAATAGGCAGATCCATACTGGTGCAACCATCATATCTTCAGTTTTTGGGTTAAATCGCTCCTAAGTCCAGAGGTATAACCCAACAGAGAAAAATAAATCTGACCTCCCTCCACGATTATATCCCTATCTTCTTGGTTGAAAAATATGATTGTGAAGAAACCCTTGGATCCGAGCTGTAGATCATAATGTCCCTTAGGGTTCCATATAGTCTTGATCCATCAGACCAAATCCCTTTCCTTGGGCCAAACCCCCACAAATTTCCCAATGAGGGTCGTCTCCTTCCATAACTCAATCTCACCTCTCACCGTCTTGGATCTTATCTGGATAACTGGAATAGAAAGGGTCTTTAGTAGATACCCTCCTGGGCCTAAAATTCTACCTTTCCCATCTCCATCCTTCCTCTTGATTGCATTCCTTGCTTCCCCACCCTCAGGCACTTGGCTCTGTGGATCCTAATCCTCCATGATCCGCAACTGAGGGATTTGCAACCCCCCCTCCCCCCGACTCACTTCCTGCGCACAACCTGCACGACCACGACCTAACTCACCTTCTCATAGCACTCTGACAAACGCAGAGCCCAGCCCAACACTCCTTCCACTTCATTTGTTGCCTGTTTATATAGAGTTTTTTTCTTCATTTTGAAATTGTGTTGATTTTCTACACTAAGGTAGATACCAGGATACTATGGAAACTTGGATTTAACTCTTATCAATAGTTGGGTTATATCCTGATATTACATTGTCTTCAAGGGTTGTGTTATCTAATTTTACAAGAAAAGATATTAATCATTTCTTTTTTCATTATGACATAGAGAATGTTATGATATGGGAGCATAAAAATATAATACACATTATTATGTTATGAAGTTATTAATGTATGTGAATAATTATTTTAGATTTTGTTATGATAAAATATCAAAATACAGAAGAGCCTTGAAAGGCAGTACGCACCTGAGGATTAAGAAGCTAATATGTCTGTTCCATTTTGAGTTCTTGTTCATTTACTTCTTCTTTAAAGAGGGATTTTTTTCTTCATTTTGAAATTGTGTTTATTTGCTACAGTAAGGTAGATACCAAAATACTGTGGCAATTGGGATTTAACTTTTTATCAATAGTTGGGTTATAACCCAGTATTACATTGTCTTTGGATTTAACTTTTTATCAATAGTTGAGTTATAACGGAGTATTACATTGTCTTCAAGGTGTGTATTATATGGGTTTACAAGAAAAGATATTAATCATTTCCTGTTTCATTGTGACATGGAGAATGTTATGATTTGGGAGCATAAAAATGAAAAGATATGATGCTCTCAAGTTATCAATGTTTATGTTATGAAGTTAGTAATGTAATGTGAATAGTTACTTTAGATTTTTTTATGATAAAATATTTTAAAAAATGATTGCATATTTAAATATACAAGATTTTTATATTTACATTTTACAATAGCATTAATTTAGTATTTATATAAATGTATTAAGTATTATTTGTTTAAAATAGAAAATTATTAAATGTTTCTTAAAATTAACAAATAAAAATCATATAAATAAGAAGACATATTTAAAATACAAAATAATATATTATTAATAATAAAATCATAACTAAGAAATAAAAAAGTTCCCCATATGCTTCATATTCTCCGGGGGAAATAAATGTATTTATCCAAAGGAAAATATTTCATCAAAGTAATACTTTTAAAAAAACAATTTAAACTCGCAAAATAAATTTATCATCAAAACAACATGAATTTCTTACATTCCAAATCCATCAAGAGACAATTAGAGGAAGAGACATGTAGTCTTTTAGTTCTTCATTACAACTCCACATCTTTAAAAGAACACTCCACAACTAGATGCATATTTGATTTTTCTTCAACATTGCAAAGATAACAGCTACCTAGACCCTCCCTCCCTTTCCTCCTTAAAAAAAATCCAATGTAAGATATTTATTTGAAAGCAAAAACCACATGCAAATTTTAGTTTTCAAAGGACATTTATACTTCCATACAAACCTCCGCCACCATATTTGCTTAGCATTCTGCATGTTTTTGTTTAGTTCTAAATAACCATATTTTCGCTAATATAATATTTCCCATTTAGAGATAAAACCCATACCAAATAATTCTCACATAGTGTTAAATTGATATTACTAGTCTTCAACATTGCAATATAATTAGTCTAGCAATTTATAGCATTACCACCCAGGCCAACTTCCTCAACCAGCCCTATTCGCTCTAGCTAGTTTCCCCCAAATCAGTTATACTATTGAGGTAAGAAAACCCATTTATGATAAGATGGTTAGTAATGTGAGAATGAAATTTATGTTTTCATTGACAGCCAACGTAAGGATCTTCTCACGCTAACAGCCAAGCCAAGCCATCCCATCCCATCCCCTACCTCCCAAGACAAACCCATTCCAATCAAATCATAAGAATAAAGTACAACCTTCCAACAAATTAAACATTTCTTCTTCCTTTTTGTCAGATTATGGATCCAATATGGCATAGTCATAGGGGATATATACGTTATCTTTATGATGTTAACCTACAACCCTGTACCCGATATTAAATTCCATACAAATTTTGCAGCAGCAAGAGCTTTTGAAAACATAGAACTAGTTGTATCCGCTATTAAATTCCATACACATTTAGCAGCAGCAAGACATTTTGAAAACATAGAACTTAGAAAGTACTGTTAACCCCAATCGACCATACTGTTTTGGTAAATCTAGTCTTTTCACTTTATCCAAACCAAACGATTTTGATCCTGCTTCATAGACCACAAAAATTTAAAACATTTTTTTCTGAATCAATAATACATGTAGGTACCAAGAATTGCCTGTAGGTACCAAGAATTGCATCCAGTAGCAGTAGAGTGGGATAGCTTCGAGAACCGATTTGACCAATAAAAACTTCCCACCTTTACACCTACCTTTATAAATCCATCTATGGCTCCAATTATTTATCCTTCTTTATATTTAGCCACAAGACTATCCCAATCTTTGTTCTATAACATGCCAAGAAACTGTTTCCCAACGCAATCCTCTTCGTGGGTTGCTGCAATGATGAAGTGACTCACAAGTATAAGGGAATAACTGTCATGACAGAAGCTGAGCACTATGAATCCCTTCGGCATTGCAGGTGGGTTGACAAAGTGATCTCAGATGCTCCATGGGTGATCAATCAAGAATTCATAAAGAAGCATCACATTGGCTATGTATCTCATGATTCCCTCCCATATGCGGATGCCAATGGGGCTGGAAAAAATATGTATGAATTCGTAAAGTCTTCAGGAAAATTTAAGTAAACGAAGCTGACTGATGGTATCTCTACATAGGATATGAGAATAAGGATATTGAAAGTTACAACCAACATATATCTATTTAAAATGGATCTACCAAGAATCCCAGATGGATTAAATATTAAACTTTTTTTTAGAGTAAAAGTGTTGAGGAAATGTGTAATTTAATGTTTATGGTTTTAGTTTATTTAATTTATATTGTTTTAAATTTGTAATCCAATGTTTGTGGTTTTAGTTTATCTAATTTATCTTGTTTTAAATTTAATTTAAGTAGTCATGTTATTTTTAATAATTTTTTATTATTTTTTATAAAGAACACCTGTCAACTTTAGGATGAACACGAAAGAAGTTACAAAACTCTCCCATTCTGGATTGTAAAATGCACCTCTTGGGTGCAATGAATATGTTATAGGAAACCTTGATCGTAGATATACAAAAAAAAGACCTTAGAGTTTTGAAAATTCAAAATACAGTGGCAACTTAGATTTAACTTTTTATCAATAGTTGGGTTATATCCTAGTATGATATGCTATTCCAATCATACCAATACACAAGTCTTCGAGGACCAACTAAAGTACTATAGTTCATTGCAATTATTTACACATATTTCAATACATTTGTAATTACAATTTTTTTATTTTAATAAGTGTATAATTGTTTACAACAATTTGGAAGAAGGTTATACAATTATTTATAATTTTGAAGAAGGTTATAACTTCATGGAAATCAAAAAAAAAAAAATTCAACTTAACATTTGGTCACTTTATTTCTCAACCTAAGCCATGATGCAAGTACTCAAGCATCCTTTCTTATTATAAATTTGTATGAAAGTAAATTAAACAACAACTAACCATCTCATAACCATGTAACCATTTGATAACCAAGATTCACATATTTTATTCATTAAAAATTATATTTTTCAATGATTTAATCTAATTAATTTAATATTTATAATAATTTTTATATTTACAATATTTTTTTATATCAACGTAAATTTTTATTTTTATTAAAATACTTTTGTAATGTTGAAAAATTAAAAATGATAATTATAAATAAATGTTTATATAAAAAATATCCTTTCTAATTAAAATTCAATGTTTACAATATTTTTTAATATTTATAACATTTATACTCATTAAAATTTATATGTTTTTATATTTATAGTATTTTTACTCATTAGTTTAAATCTATATTTTTATTATTAAAATATTTGTAATGATTCTATTTAACTCTTATTTATTGTCAAAAGGTTGGATAATAAACTTATACCAAATTTATGGTTAAAAAGTTTGATAATGAACTTTATATCAAATTTATGGTTATGACTTAAGAAAGTTTGATAGCAAAATTTATATCAATCTTATTGTTGTTAAAATTTATGTTGAAATGCTAAAAACAAATTATATGTCGCTTTTATATACGTAAATGTTCTTTATTATACCAAAAGTATTGGAGTGTTTTACAACAAAGTAAAGGAAATGTTGCTACTTCCTACTTTCATCCATGAACAAAAACTAGCATAGATTCATCTTAAACCACATCTTTGAAATACTTAAATGGGTCAAAATAGATTCATAATATATGACATTGAATGAATTGATAATAAAAAAATTACACCACAAAAAATTTAATCCCTTTTAGTGCTTCATAGATTCAAGTTTAAGATGGGTCTATAGTTGTTAAATTAAATGGATATTAACTATCAATTGATGGAAATGGCATGTATTATGAGATGAATGAGCTCGGGATCTTCTAAATGCTCTATGACAAACACATAAGTATCGTTATACCTTGATGAGGGCCCATGATCACGAAAGGGTTCTTAGCATCTTACAACATGGGCGAGAGAAAATATATAACATAACCTTTATCCCTTCTCAAGACACTCTTTGTATTGATCTGTATAGGTCATATGATATTAAGGACAATGTTTTGCTTCATCTCCGTGGATTTGGAGTTAGTTGGGTGCAAAATCTTGTGATTTTGTAGTGGTAATGGGCCTTGACATTCTCCATATTAGTAAGTGGATTTTTTAAATAAGTAACATCATATGCCAGGTCATGCATGGTCTTAGATTGTGTAAAAAAAACCTAAATTAATAAAAGGGAAAATAGGGAAATTGATATACATCCCTCATGCATGGTATTATATTGTGTAAAAAACAAACTAAATTAATAAAAGGGAAAATAGGGAAATTGATATACATCCCCCATTGGTATGAGGTATGCAAAGTATATTATTATGTTTGGGGATTGTGTTTAAAGGACATAGGAGGGGAATTCGGGGGGTCATGGGGATAATATGAGAAGTTAGAGGGAGTTGAGTGATAGTTAGATTTATATGCTTGCACTTATTAGTTATTATGATTGTTTAAAGCGTTAGATATCCAACCTTCATAATATGGTTATCTAAGTGATTTACCTTAAAGTTGCAAGTGTTTTGCTTTAGTGTTATGGAGGCGTATGAGATTGGTTATGGTTTATATTTGTATGCATGAGGGTCTCAACTATTTAAGCTAAGGAGTTAGGTTGGGAGAGTCCTTGTGTTCCCCAAAGTTAATTATCATGCTTGGCTACTAATTCTATACGATGGAGTTGTTTCCCGATGATAAGGTATTACTAGAAAGTAGGTATGCTATTTGTGTTGCTTGACATTTCATAAAGTAACAATATAGAAATTGTATTTTTTCTTTTATAACAAATGAATTGATTTCCTCTATGTTTGGTAATTATATATCGAAAATTATAGAAATTTCTTGTTGGTATATTAAATTTCAATTAACAAAAAGATAAGAACCTTACATATGGTATTACTCCATTGTTATTTTTTTTCTTGAAATAAACTTTTGAAGAAAATAAATAAGTGAAATTAAATCCTAATTCGAAGTCTAACAATACAACTAAGCCATTCAACTTTTTGCAACCTAGATTTTAATATCTTATTTAAAGAACTACTGTTGACATGCTTTTCTGTAAACCCAAATTTAGATCCCTTGTTTGTCAACAAATCCCAAGATATCGTCCCAACCGAGCATAGCCCCGTCAACAACACCTACGACGCAAATGAGGCCTCACCCAAGATATCCATGGGGACTACTAGAACCAGGTTTATGCGGTTAATGTGGGAGATTTCCTTATTACAACATTATTAAGTCACCCGACTGAAACCAGGGAATAGACTTATGTCTCATACATTCATTCAAGGAGATAATTTATTGATCCATCGACATATATGCCAGTATATAACATAAAGTATCAACAGACATTAACTACTATTCCATATGATCGTAACATTATATGTGTGACGTATATAGATCAGTTCATTCCTAACAATCAGCTCGACACATTCAAATCAGCTCATTCACAATAGATATGCATTCGACATAAACACAGATATCAAAGACACACAAACACAAGGTTTAATGTGGAAACTCATCTGGGGGAAAAAACAAAGGTGCTCTCCATCTGGCATGAGAAATGGTTTAGCACTTTTGGTCTGCGCACTCAACTTGCAAACTATTCTTTTGATCTTCTTTACAATCAATGACTTCTCTCTTGTCTCATGCACTCTGGATTTTGGTCTCTCTTTCTTTCTTGACATCTCATTTTTCTATTCTTTGTTCTATGTTAATTCCTACTCATTCCCTTGTCATCCAGCTTGGATCAATTTTAGAAGATTTTACTACTCTTGCATTACCATCGAATGATTCTCAACTGTCAGTTAACAGGTTGTATTACTATTTTAACCCATCCCATTACATCCAAAAAGAGGCACTACAGACACAAACTACAATCATGCTTTATTTCCCAAAAGAAAACTATTGGTTTAACTAACTCTTTACCAAAATTAGGTTGAACTCCTTATCTTGACCTGCTTTTCCTCTTTTGTCATGAATCCTTTCATCATGTTCTTTGCTTGTCTTGCGACCATAATCTTCATATTTATGAGCAAGATTTTTGTTATCTTCTCTCATCTTTTTCTAGGGACAACCTCTACTTTATGTTGGTCATTACAATTATTTTAACATAGGTATTTTTATAGTTGTATCTATTTTGAAATGGATATAAATCCAATATCCCAATGGATTTAAACCGCCAAACAATTGCGAAAAGGCTTATGATACATGTAGCCTTAGAAAAAAAGAATGTCTCTATGTAAACTAGACATTAATGTAATCAAATATTTAACAGTGTCCTATAAAGTGCTACAACGTTTTAGACATTATTTGGTTCCAAGTTCCAATTTCAATCATTTAGGCTCCAAATTTCAAATCAAGTTTGGGGTTTTAATATATAACACATTTTCCCAAATATTAAAGAGCGTTGTACTCCCTATAAATAAATGATATTATACAATAATAGAGCATATTCTATTTACTTCAATTCAATTATATCTCCCTTTACATCACGTGTTTTCTTATGCAACAATTTCATAAACTAGAACTCCATCATAAGCCTATCCAAATTAAATTATCAACCATGAACACACGATATATTTCTACTTGAACATGCGACATAAACCTTGAACTAGGTAGGGAATAGTATGGTGAATTTACCTATCCGAGGAGCTTTCCCAACAAGTGGACAATGGAACATGGCTCCCCATGGATAAATACGGATATTGGCCTCCTCCATTGGCTCAATCTTGTAGTCAAATTATTTCACCAGGGAACCACTATGGACTGTGTTGTCCTACAAACTAGTTATCATCAACTTACTAGAGAGAATGGTGCTCAATAGAAAGAATACAATGATTTCAAGGGAGAATTCTAGAATGAGACAACTAGCACTAGTCAAACTCATACATGAGGATTGTGGTCATGAAATTTGCTCCAATTGACATGCATCTATTTGTTTTGTGATTTTAGAAAGACATATTCATTTAATTAAATAATTAGATATTGTTGTGTGTTATCGGATGATGACTACTAGAAGTTTTCCACCATCAAACCTTTGGAAAAGAGTTTAATTTCAAAAGATTTATCTATTTTTTATGGAAATAATTTCTAGCTATTACAACACAGTTTGGTTGGGGCTTTATTGGATTACATCATACATATAAGTATGAAATCAAACATATTTCATATTTTATGAAACAAAATTATACATGAATGGTCAATATCATAGATAGATATATTGCAATAATGGACACACCATTATAAATTTGATCGGCACAAACAAATTCTAACAGTGTATCAACTGTGAATTTATTTTTCTGTAGAAGAAAAATGCGTAATTTTTCAAAGTTTGGATCCTTCAACCCCCAATGCTTCAATAATTTCCCTACATATGTCTTGACAATGTGGAAAGATGGCCCACAAACTCTATTATTTGTCTCATTACACACACTTGTGTCAAATATTTTTTCCAAGCATCCAGTGTTCAGTGACTTGGGGGATTCTTCAATGATTAAGGGAACTCATGTCCCTTTATGGAGGTTTCTTTCTTCCCCTCTTTTCAACCTTGGCCAACATCTCATCATGTTGGATTTGAAATGGGTCCACTTCCTTTTGGGAGATAGACTTACAAAACTTAATTCCTTCATTGGGAATCCAAATAAATCAAGGCTTTAACCCTAGTATAGAATTCCATAAATTCATCATGCACTTGCTAGAACTCCACAAGGAGGAAACTTCCATTGGTGTGTTTTTTTCCTCGATATTTATCACATGCTTTCTTTATTTGTATACATAACTCTAGGGAAGAAATGTGCGATACAAACCACTTCAGCGATAGAGACTCTTAGATTAACTTTGAACAACTCTTGAAAGTGACTTTTTACCAACTAAGCCAACCATTCAAAATAGGATATTGAATTACCTTCCTGGTCATTTAGGCTCCAAATGGTGTTACTGAGTTTGTCCCCTTTTGCGTAATCCTGAAAAAACTCTATGTTATCATCCCCACACTACAACCAAATAGATATGCTTTTAAGCCTCTAGGTTTCTTCCTTGTTATCTAAAAGTGTGTCCAATAGTTTCTTTTTCTTTCCTTCCATCAAGAGAATGCTCTCATCGTCCTCCTATGATATAAAACCACCATCCCCTATGTCATATATGTCTTAAAGAGATACCTACGCCACTTTTAGTTCCTGGTAATTTCTCATGCGCTTCTTATGGGGCACATTTTGAAGTGGCCTTTTATAATATTTTCATTTTTTGAGAAAAACAAGTCGTAGCTGAACTGCCTAGAGTCAGATCACAATGGACCCATAGGTCCCTTGATAGGAAAAGAAACCCTTCTTCCTTTAGACATGAGATATTAAAATTTAAAGGGACTTGCAGGTTTGAGTACATATCCTCTAACCTCAAGGAAAATGGGGAAGTGATATGATTCAACCCCTCCCCGACACACTTCCTCACCTTAAGCGAAAGGTCCATCACAAAGTTGGAAACCAAAAACTTACTAATTTTCATTGAATTTCGATCCTCTCCAACCCTCTTATTCCTCCAAAAGGCCTTTATCTTGACTGGATTCTTATCCACCGACCCACTTGTAACCAACTTATGAAAAAAATACTTCAATTGGGGATCAAATATTTCCCTCAGACCCCAAACCTCTGTAGTACCCAAGGAGAAATTCAGACCCCCCCATAATAATTGAGCCCTCCTTTAGGAGATATTTGTTGAAGAAAGCGTCCCAACATGGAATACGATCCCCATAAGTCCCATAAACATTTACCATAGTAAAATGAGTCCCCAATGACTCCAACACAAGTTCCACACCCATGCCAAGTTCAAAACTCTAGAAATTGTACACTTTAATAGAATTCTACTTCCACCCAATGGACAACCCACCAGATTGTCCTCTAGCATTTGAACTGACAAAACTCCACCCTTTGAGTGCTACCAACACCCAAGTGATAACCTCACTGTCTCCTAAAGTCTCTTCAAGAAAAATTATATCCCCACCTTGAATAGCACTAGAGGGAAGGGTTTCCAGAGCGATTGTGTAGCAGTTAAAAGGGCCTTCCTTATGTTGGGTGTGGTAGGTATTGTAGGTATATGGCCAGCTAAAGTGAGTGAAATTCCTGTAGCTTTGTGGTTAAGTTCATTGGTGAGGATTCATAGACAATATGTCAAATTTCCATGTTATAAATTTCCCAAGGAATGATGATTATCGTCTAAGTTCGATGGATGAATGGTTGGGTTAATGCACAAACACAAAAATAAAAATATTGGAAAAATTGAAAAAGTGATAGTCTATGAATATTTGAGCAATATTGACTTTAGATCATTTGGTTAGATGTAATATGAGTCGTTGAATTAGTGATGACGTTGTGTTGCTGACCTCGAAATTAGTGTATAAATTGTAAGGAACTCATGGTGAATGATAACTTCCAACTCCAGACATTGGTTGCATCGGAGTCAGTAAGTTGTAATGGTTCATTTGGAAGTGGGGTAAGCAGTGCCACTTTCCTAATCTTGACGTCAGAAATGCCGGAGTCAATATGTTAGGTCAGTTTTGGTTGGAAGGTTGTTATGTGCCCTAAATTCTGATGGTCCATGTCATGAACGTTGGAGTTGAGAGGTCGGAGGGTGAGTGTTTTGAAACTCGAGATGTGTTCCAAGTTTTGACTACCAATGTTCAAATTATCATAGTTAAAACCTAGGCAAAGGTTCACAGGTGACTAATGTGTGGTCCCAGAATCCAACTCTTGATTGTACGAACATTGAAACAATCAAAGTCATATTTGAAAATCTAGATTGACCTGAAAAGGTTGAGAAAACTTGATGAAGACATCAGGGTGATTTACGACCGTTGGATCTCGATAGTTAAACCAGTGGGATTGCAGCAGGGCCATTAGATTTGGTCTCTAGTCGAAATTAAGCAGTCAAGATCGATTATAAAGTTTATTAAGGATCCGATTAAGTGAGATTAAGGTCACTTTGGTGTTCAAGGTCAAGGAAAAACATATCAAATGGGAAATAATAGCGAGGTCATCACATGTATTTAGTCTAAGCAGTCGACAACACTAAGAATTCCAACAAGATCTTGTATTTATATGCTCTTTGAGGATTATTATCCCTCATCACAATCACGTGATTGAGTGATCACCCTGATGACAGACTCATATTTACGTATTTCAAATTGTTGGCTTGAAAAATATTATGCAATTTTCCTTTCTGATTGATTATCAAATGGTTTCAGAGAAAAGGAAAAAAATGTTATAGTCATTCCAAGAAGTCTCTTGTTGCCTCAAAAGGCCACCGAGGTGATCGAGGCCATGACATTTTTAAGATGTCCATATTGGTGGGATATTCAACTTCGAAAAGGAAACCCTTCATATTCCATTCTCTCATGAAAAATATCCTCTCTCAAGGAAAAATTTAGCTATTTTGTCAACCCCCCCACTAGATCTAGAGACATGAGAATCATTGCCATAAACACCTCCCCCATTTTTAGAAAAGACATTCCCACCTCCATAAAACCCCTCAGTTCCTTTCCAATATCCCTGAAGTTGCACCCAGGTTGGGGCTATGTCAAAACGTTCTTTGCTAGAATAAAAGAGAGGGGGCTATTTCTTCAACAAAGAAAGACTCGAGTCGATACTCCAATTGCATTGGAGAACCCTTCCCGTGTCCTCCACCTTCTGGAAAATAAATATTAATTTGGCTTTATGTTGAAATTCAAGTTTAATATGAATATAGTTATAGATGGAAAATCCATCCATGAATGAGAAAATATCATTCCCCATGGACTCATTGATAATTTGGTTGATAAATGGGACATGATATTTTTCTTTTGGAGAAGCTAAGTTCAGGTCCCTAAAGTCGGTGAAAAATCTAATATTACCTTGTTTCTTGTTGGTGGGAACCAAGTTAGATTCCCATTTGGTTAAGGGCACTAGGTGGACAAAACGTGCATGAAGAAGTCTCTCCATCTCTGCTTTAACAACAATATCCTTTTGTTGATTAAACAACCATATATTTTTTCAAATAGGTTAGACATTGGGGTACATTCTTAATCTCATGTTCAACAATACTTAGATCGATTCTCGACATCTTTTCATAAGACTAAGCAGAAATGTCACGATACTCCTTGAATAGTGCAACATAAATTTCAATTTCCTTAAGGGAATACTATGCACCAATGAAGACATTCTTGATGACATCGAAAGTTCTGGAAATATCAATTAGGATGGATTTAGGCATGTTCTCCATGTTCCTAAGGGTTTGTCGGGACTTTTTGTTAGGATTTGATAAAACCCTTCCATCCACTGTGGTTTGGGTTATGTGATGAGATATCCACTATAGCTAGACAAGGAGGAGGATCCATCCAAGGTCTTCACTTGAGCTTCAAATTTTCATTCGACATCACTTCCAAGTTTATTTGTTGAGTGTTATTAGTACATTGTAGCTGCTATAGTAGCCATTGGTTCTTGTGATTGAGTTCCATCCATAATAAATTGCCATGGTGTATTTTCTACTATGTGTACTTGGAAATATTTAATGGATGTTGTTAATGGAATGAATGCAATCTATTTGTAGAAAGCCTTGTTATGCAAAGTATTTGATGAAATTACACAACGTGTACCTATATTTACATCAGGTATATTATATTATATAAATATGTGCATGCTTTCCTAGTGATATCGAAAAATATTACAGATATAAAAATTGTTACATGATGGATATAACATGCATATTTTCCTCCCGATGATTGATATAAGTACATGTTGATGTGCCAATCCTAGGAAGTAAACCATGGTGGGAAAAGTAAATGTTGTTGCATTATATACGAGATAGCCAATAGATATACCAAACTACAAGGATCAAAGTTGTTGTTGAAAATGAAATTGAAGAAGCAAGGTGGACTAGAATAAAGGATGCCATATGAAGTCATATTAGACATGTTCAAAGACATTGATAAGCCTCACAATTGTGCATACATACAAACAAACATATTGTTGATGATGCCCCTATGATTATGGTGGGGGGGGGATGCAACACCCTTCTATCACTATTATGGGGTGTTAAGACAATATTTGTGTAAATTTTCTCAACTTAAGACAAAATAAAATTTGTGTATTGTCTTAAATATTGTCTTTAAGCGAGTGTCTTAAACGATTGTCTTAAATGATTGTCTTAAACTATTGTCTTAAATTTAAGAAAATAGTTTAAGACAATCACTTAAGACAATATTTTATGACACTCGCTTAAAGACAATATTTAAGACAATACACAAATTTTCTCTTCTCTTAAGTTGAGACAATTTACACAAATATTGTCTTAATACCCCCTTCTATGTAGTACTGAAAGTTGGCTAGATGAATTGCACATTCAAGAGATAATCTTACAGGAATGTTGATAAATGTCATGAAGAGAAAATTTTGTGACAATTGATATGGAAGAGTAAATCACCATAATGGATTTGTCTTGAAAAAGGATCTTTCCACTCTATAGTTCTTGGGAATAGAAATATCATTAAAATACATATTCTTCCAAAATTCTTTATTTTGAAGGAAAATACCTTTTCCAATGAAGCTCCTTACACAACAATCAAAGGTAACAATGAGAATATTTGGTTTCAAATGAATTGTTAGGCTTCCACTTCCTAATAGAAAAGCACTTATCCTTCGATATCTTGAAATTATAATAAAATAATAACAAAAATCCCAATAAATTATGTTCAATTACATTCAAGTGAACACTACCACATCAGAGAGATGCATACAGTTGATGCATACAGTGAATATTTAAGAGCTTACCCTTCCTTGTCAAATCAATCACCCACCTAGGTTAGATGTCATTACAAATCCTAAAGGTGGTTTCAAAACTCTACCATAATCTCTATTTTATTTTTTTAGGTTATTTAACCTAGTTTCAGGCATGGGAGTGGCATTTTGTTTTATTTTTAAAGTATTTTATTAGCCCCTTGAATTTACAAATTCGAATGGCGTCGTTTTGCATGTAGGCCATGCGCCATCTCCACTCACTGCACCGCCCAACTCAAGCAATCACCGCTTCCCACCGTCCTAGTCATGCATCCCTTCCTCCCTCCAGTTATGCTCGTTTCCCCACCACTTATTCGGTAGACTGCATGTCAAAGGTATATTGTATCTCACGAGGAAGGATGTGTTGAATGTATGCTAAGTGGCAATCCTTATATCGATCGATTGTATTTGGAGTAAACTTTTTACCCGACCATTTATACCGATCAGATGACCAGTAATGCATGATGTGAAAGCTCACGTGAGCCAGATCATCCAAGAGGTGTAAATAGTTGGGTAGAAAGTTTACTCCGATTGTAGATTCTAAAAAGAGAAGGACGTGTCAACGCTGGTCCCACACAACGCCGTCCGTTCAAATGGATGTTTGCAGCTCGCGAAACTCCAACCTGAAAAATCGTAACTCTGTCTTGTTTTGTAAGTGGCCCATGTTCTTGCACCAGACATGAAGGGTCTTAAATTATGTTTAAATTTTGAATTTCGTGAAGGAGCCCTTGCTTGAGGTTTGATTTCCCACCAACTCCATGTAATTTAAATTTGAATAGACTTGGAAGATTCTTGGATTAAGAACGAAGAGAAAAGAAAATAACCATTTAATTAGAAAAGTTAAAATGGAACCTCAACTCGTTTGAGTAAATACGATAAATAGAATCAAGAAACCGATGAAGTATAATTAAGGTATACCAACACATGGCTATTGAAATTATAAATAGTGATAGTTTTAAAAAAGGTATTGGAACTTATACATAGTGATAGTTACAAAAAGAAGACATATGGGATCATTTTAAAGTGGTTAGGTAATGATTTGAACACATTTTCAATCAAATATTTCATTTAGATATAATTTAATCTATTTATAATATAAATATTTTTATAAGTTTTATAATATAAAATCAATAATAAATTTTATAATATAAAATGAACTATCATTGATACGCAATTTTGGTGTTTCTTTTAACTAAGAGTTAATAGTAAAGAAATCATCACCACTTCACAAATCACAACAATAGAAGGCTAATAAATTTATATTAGGACTTAAAAGTTGAATTTGATTTTACTAATTTAAAGAATTTAAGACCTAAAAGTTGTATTTGGTTATACTAATTCAAAGATTCATGATTAATCTCTGTATTTTGTCGTTATAATTATGAGAACATATAACTACATAGCAAAGAAAAAACTTTGATTCAATGTAATATAATAGTATGTTACTAATAATTTCTATTTTGAATGGGCAATGATTTAATATTGATGTAACTTATTAATATTAATATTATTATCAACAATTTTATTATATATGGACTATATCGTCTTGATTTAAGACCTAGGTACAAATAGGTGTCCATTGTAGTCTAAGATGTCAAACATTAACATTATAATCAATAACCTCATTAAATGGTCAATATTAACTTCATTTAAGATCTAGGTTTATATGGAGAATGTTGCCTTGATCTAAGATCATAATTTAACATTCTTATCAATAACTTTATTATATGGACAATGTTACCTTGATTTGACGCTTAAGTGTATATCAGTGTTCATTGTAATCTAAAATGTCAAACATTCTCAGTCTTTTGAAGGAAGTAGGTCTCTCTCCATATATATGTATGATGATAAAGAACATTACCCATGAAATATGCATGCACGATGGTATTTTATAGGTGTGCATTGCAATATAAGATGCCATAAATGTCTAATCTTCTACAGGAAGTAGTTCTCTCTCCAAACATGTATGGTAATAGAGAACACCATCCATGAAATAGACAAGGATATATATATAACCTGCAAGAATCTCCATTGTATTAGCATTATCTTTAAGAAAAATATGCATTAAAAAAATTACACATTAGAAGAAGAGAATGTAACAAACATAAGTGTATAAATACACAATTTGAAATATATAATAATAATAATAATGAATGAATGAATGAAAAGACACATCCTATTTAAATGACATGATCTATTGAAAGGACATGACTTACCAACCATTGTGACTAGTCAATTCTATAAGTACACCCTCACATGACCGTTGTATCATCATCTCATATTTTTCGTATTCAATACACAATTTGCATATATATGGATTTTGACCCATTGTTCTTTTTAATGAATATTGCATAATTGAACTATGTTCATAATTGAGAAGTGAATTATGTTCATTTAAGAAAAACAATACACAACATAAGAAGTTAATAGCAAGGTAGCAAAGAAATGAAATGCCATTTATTGATGCATTTATAAGTGACACCATTTTTTGATGTGAAATCACCATTACATATATCGTTTTCACGTCGAAACATGTATTAAATGAAAGTCAACATGAAATAATGGGCATGCAATGTCAACCATTTTCTATTTTTAACAATAATGGTCCTACATTCACTCAACGATATCATTCACCTTTTTTTTGCAATTTAGTAGTCTTAGAATGGTCGCCCAATCAATGTTAGTGCAATGTATGTTCAATGTTACAAAATAAAATTGGTGTGACTCCACCATTTTTTAAATATGGTAGTGTGGACATCAATTAATTGACTTCCTAGTGACATGAAATATATGCCTTGTTGGTTCTAGAAGTTGGCATGTGATAGGTTATGCCATCACCTGCATGGTGACAAGTAATGTGCTACAAGATAGGTTCCACATCAACACATGTTGATGTGTGAAGTGCCATGTGGTAGGTTCCAAATTGACATGGAAATTTCCATATAGCACTATACATACAAACACATTCCGACATGGCACATAATATCTCTTCATATTATCGATGCAAAAATTGTTATGTGGTAGCAAAAAGTGCTCTCAGAGATATTTCTTAATTAATTTCTACTTGATGTTGGTGTTAAACCTTCAATGTATATTTGATGTGTGTGATATACCTTTTATATGTATTCAATGTCTTCCGATAAAAGGAATGTTGGTCTCATGTTGAATTTTTTTACAAAAAATAAAATGATGGTTTCTTCCTCCATTTATTTTTCCATTTAGTAATTGGAATGATTTGGAACCCCAAACTTCATCAACTCTATGAAATGTGACATATTCCTTTACTTTTCTTCTGGTGAGTATGCAGAAGTGTTATTGCAAGAATGGTAGGATAAAGTTGTTGATACTATATTTTTATAGAAATTTTAGCAATTTTATAAATTTTGTATTCAAGTTGTAATTTCAATTTCAAAGAAATGCAAATTCACAAATTCAACAATAGAAGGATTGGGAAGAAATTACAATTTCAATTAGTTATATGATAGAGGAGAAAGGTGAAAAATTTTAAACAAAAAATGCAATTTCAACAATTAAGTGAAATACATTTCACTCGTCAATATTTGCAGTTTCAACAAGTGGAGAATTATGAAACTGCAATCTTACCATGGCATAAATTCCAATTTCGGCAATTAATTGACTGCAATTTTGGCATCTACATATTGTAGTTACAAAGTCAATAATTAAAGGATTGTGGAGAAATTCAAGTCCCAAAAACACGGTTGGTTTCTAAGAAATATGGTTATTAGGCAATTCAGTGTTCAAAACTATGTGGTAGTGGGAGGAGAAACCTAAAAATCCAACCATGTTGAGGGTTGGTGTGGCCCAAGCTAGGTGCGATCCTCGAGTGATTTTGATGGCTTATATTCCCCTGATTTGTAGCCTCTTAGACCATACAAAAGTCTCACAAATCACATACACTCTAGCAAACACAATAAATTGTGGAGAAAATGCAATTTTAGTGACTACAAATTCACAATTTTAATAGTATATGATTGAGAAGAAATTTACATTTTTTTTAACAAAAATGGAAAAGTTCAACAATTGAATGATTATGAAATCAGTGACTGAGAAGTGTAGTTTCAACCGTTGGAGAGTTACAAAAATTGCAATTCATCCAAATTACAATTTCAACAATTAATTGTTAATTGATTGCAATTTTGATATTTGCATATTGCAATCTTGATGNTATATATATATATATATATATATATATATATATATATATATATATATATATGCTTGTTTGTGTTGGGTGTAGACCCTAAAGCACATGTGATTGATGAGATGTTTGTGTTGAGTGAGGACCTCTGGAACACGTGAGTGATTGATGTTTTGTTGAGCGAGAAGCTCTGGAGCACATCAGTATTTATATTTGTGTTGAGCGTGAAGCTCTGGAACACATGAAAAGATAAGATTGGAAGTGTTGAAAATAAGCTCTGGATCCTTCCATGTTGATGTTGAGCATAAGCTCTGGAGCATCGGATCCTTAGCCATTGTATCCCTAGGTGTATCGTACAAGTACATCCTAGCATTAGTGTTGAGCAAAGAGCGCTAGAATTTCACTAAGTTTGTAACTCCCTGTTTAAGCATTGAGTATGGGCTCTGGTAAGTGCTAGGGGCAACTAAAAAAGAAATAAATAATTCTCGAGTGAAAACGACTTGAGAAAAATATTGATCTCATCAGGCATATTTATAAGTGATTAAATGAAATTTTGAATTTCTGTATTCTCATCAAGTACTGAAGAACTACCATGTTATACGATGGAATCCAACATGCAAGGATGTTTAGATTTTCCTATCCTAGTAGACCTAACCATCTACCTACTTGACCTTAATGAAGACGTGTCATTAAGTCTAGGGATCATGGTATATGATGCCCAAAGACAAATGTTAACCAATGTTATATTATTATGTATTTTATACATGGTATGTATAAAGAATAAATATAGTGATAATATTAATGATGAAAGAAAGAAAGGAAAGCTACATCAATTATTATTTATTATTAAAAGATAATAAATAGTACAATACCTACAAAAAAAGTCTAATTAGGAACTAGTTTAAAGTTCCTAAGTTAAAGTATTAAAAATTACCCAAATTAATTAAAAAGGGTTAAATCAAGAAATCAAGGTTTCTTGATTTAACTGTCCCTTTGACTAAAAAGTATTTCTATAAACTCTCAAGCCAAGGAAAGGCTTGGGGTGTTGATCTATCATTTTTGGGAGTCATTATTTTCTGCATGTTTTGCTCTCAAGAGAATTCTTGGAGAAACGTTTCCTAGAGGGAAAGAGGAGAACTGATCGAGACTTGATATACCAGATAGGAAACCATACCTTATAAGCTCTAAGCTACTTGCATGTTGGAGTCCAGCTCGGGGGGATCCGGATTGAAACCTGGAATGGTTTCGGGTCATGTTTGGGTGGAACGTGGTAGCTCCCAATTGATTCGGTCATCTAATACAGAGGTCAGAGTCTACCTATGAATGTTTAATGCTGTTTATTCTAAGTGTGCAGGTTTAGCCATTAAAGGAGCCTCAAATTTACAGGTATGAAGCCCTAGCCTGCATGTTCCATTTTTCTAGAATCAATGTTGGGTATGTTAGGTAAATGATTACATTACATTTCCTAACCCTATGTGTTTGGTTCTCTGTTTAAACATTCTAGGGTGTACATTTTAAATTATAACCCTATGTTGTAAGTTAGTTTCTATGCCCAATTTATCTGGGGCTTATTCTTTAATTTACTTCTGCATTTTTAATTCATGTATAAATGTTTATCAAGGGTTTGCACCTTAGTTTCATTCCTGTATTATTCTTACTGTTGGAATTGTGTTAATTACAAACTAGGTTTTATTGTAGATCTATTACCTAGCAGTTTCTTTGGCCTATATACTCTACTGATGGATTTCATATGTCAGCAGAGCGATGCTACAATTAAAACCTAGATTTAATTTAGTGTCATCTACTCCTAATAACAAGAAAACTAACTAAGAATAATATTGGTATATAACCAACATACTATATATATATATATATATATATAAAGTAGAATTATAAATCTAGCTATCAGCACGATATTAAATCTAAGAATCGCATCCATAAATTACAAGGCCTGAATAAAATCCACATTATAAAGTATAGGTAGTAATCATTTAAATAATGCCTACCTTAATTTTCATATAAACAATTAAAACCATGTAATTACATTAAGGTTGCGGGAACAAATCCTGTAGACAACCATTTCCATTTCGCTTACATAAACTACAATGCCCTTTGTATTAAAATCTACAACAAACATTAATACACAGGAACCAATTTATAAACTTTATCGTAATCTTATAATAGTCCAAGGAATTATACAAGAGATGGGAGGAATCGAATCTCGTGAGCACTTAAGCCCAAAATCGCAACCACCCATTTATTACAACTCATTCTATCAACAACGACCAGGATTCGAATCCTATAGATTCGTTCTACTTTTATCAGGGCCACGCTATACAAAGAGTGTATGCAGCCTGTAAAATTAAAATAAATTCACTAGAGTGAGGTTGTGAGAACCTCATCCTTCTACACACAGGATGTAAACAAAAACAAAAATCATTACACAGAGGTCATAATACCTTGACTAATCTATACACTACATTTACATAGCCATGGCTTACAAATAAACTACACAGTTAATATAAATAACGATCTTATGCATTGCCAACGAAACCACCTACATCAACAATAGCCATCTAGGGTTACACCCACGACTTCTTTGCTTTCCACATTGCACTATATAAAAACCAAAATGTAAAATCTAAACAGTCTACGATTTCGCAGCTTCCATGTCAAGCGCCAATGCCATCCACGGCACAGCCCCGAGCCATACGCTGTCAACTTTTCTATTTATCATAACTAAGCTAATAATGCAAATGATTCCACACAATCCAACCATGAAGGAAAATTCCACACAAAACCCAAGTTTAAATAACAAACATCGCAGCATAGATTTGCATACCCAAAATATTAAGTCTTAAATCAAGTCTACAGAGTCATCCAATGGTTGTGGAACCATTGCAAGAAATGGTGCTGCCAATGTGTACATTTATAAATCAAAACCTTAAAATCACAATTTAAATGTAGATCCTATTAAAGGTCTCAAGTTTCTCCTTACGGCTAGAAACCCTCTTTACATTACATTCCATTTTACTTAAATACAGACCCGAAGGCCAATGAAACTCCATTACCCAAATGACAACCTCGACAAGTTAAAACATGGGATTAAGGCCAAGACGTGGAGAGTGCGACTTGAATAACACGATTACCGTAATGGTAATTCTAGATCATGGCTAAAAGTCATGCTACGAACCATGCACCTTCTCGCCAACCCTGTCACCTGCAACCACAACAAGGCAACAAGAATGAGAAGTATGATTATTCATAGTAAGCAAAAAACCAACGACGACGAAGTGAAGCCGAACGATACCATAACTTTGATTCCTTGGGGGTCACCTTCACCCACTGCGCAGAGCCGAGACCAAACAACCAACAAAGAAAACGAAATGACAAGCCCATCGTGGATCCAAACCCTATGTTTGGGCTGCTACAATACCCAATATGCATTAATGGCACCATCCTGGTGTCCATTATCAATGTTAAAACCCACATATCCATAGTTTGTAAACGACACAATATCGTTTGCTACCTTTTCCATTGCATAGAGTTAAAACCCCAATGTGTAACATTTATACCATGGTATATATTCGCTACCTCAAAGTTTAATGCAGGGTATAAGGCATTAAATGCATTGTGTACATTAGGTGCTAAGCCTTTAAACCTTGGCTTATCTTCCTCTTTAGGAAATAAGCTTAGAACCATGGCATATGAATTATTCCATGGTAAACATTGTTTCCCTAAAACCAACAATTGATATTTAACAAAGGTTTGTAAACCTACCAAAAGAAATAGAAAGATATGTTAATACTCTTAATAAAATAAATATGAAATACATCTAGTTTAAAATACGAACAATTGATCAGTAACTCATAATGAATAATAAGCGTCACTTAGATAATCACTCTAGGTCTTAAAAGGAATAATCGTGGTAATTACCTTGTCACTAAACCAAGTATGTACGAAGCAATAATAACGATTAGTAGGTGTCATTAGCTCCGAGTGTAAGTACACCTACACATAAACAAGTTAAGAGTGCCTTAGTTCAAACTGAACTAAGTAAGCCCGCTAGACAAGTAGAAACTTTACCTCTCATGTAGTCACATGGGAGAACTAGTCCCGCCACTCCACCCACTTTAGTTCCAAAAACAAAGTTAAGTTAGAACCATATAAATAACAAGTAAACATTTGTAGAAATGAACGAAGTATATAATCAAGTAACTACACATACACATCAATGTATAAACATAAGAATAATTTAGTAATCAGCATTAGGACACCCTAATGAAAAACACAGTGGTAATCGTAACTGAAAGTAAGAAGGTAGAACGTAAGAACAGCTTACGATGAAATAATGGCACACTTAGTGTATGTTATATTCGGCAAGATTCGATAATGTCCAGCCTAGACAGTTTTTACTAGCCTAATTAAAAAAAAAAACAATTTTTGGGGACATTATAAGTGGTATTAGAGCCGTAGTTTCCATACTAAGAGACCTATGGGCGCACCAAGAATTCACTGCAAATGAAATAAAGTATGTTATTAAAATTTGTTACCAACAGAAATGTTTTTGTTATTAATTTTTTTTTTGCAATTACAGGAAATTTTTTTACAGGACAATTCAGAATATGAATACTGAAGAAAATAATAGCTAGCAAGGAAAGATGAACACCCCCACCCCGAGAGAAGAATTGGTGGTGAAACTGAATTCTGGTATTTTGAAGACTATACACAGTCTTGAAGCAGAATTGCAAGTCTCAGATAAGATAGTATGAATGAAAGGAAAGAACAACAAGACATTAATGAAGCATTACTAAGAAACATGATGAGAGGAAGCCCATAGGGTAAACCTACTTTGTCCACAAACAGCTCTAAAAGAGAACCTTACCATAAATGGGACAACAACCTAAGAGAAGAAGAAAAAGAGGAACGCACCCCTTAAGCACTCAAAGGAGATCATCACAGTCCTTCCCGCGATGACTCTCTTTCTCAATGAAGAAAGAAACAAAGAAGCAATGACATTCTTCAAGGGGAATTTAAAAAAATAAGAGCCCCAACCTATGAAGGTGAAGTAAACAAGGGGAGGAAGCTAAAGAGTGGCTGTTGGGCATGAGCAAATATTTCCAGGTTCATAACTACTTGAGTGAGATGAAGGATTGGATTTCTATCTATAATTTGAATGGTGGAGAGACTTGAAACGCACCAAGAAATATGAGCTAAGAGAAATACACTGGGATAACTTCCAAAAAATCTTCCAAGAGAAATATATGTCGGAAAGGTTCTTCGACAAAAAGGTGAAAGAGTTTTATGAGCTACATATGGGATCCATGACTATGGACGCTTTTATTAACAAATTTCTAGATCTGTTACATTATGTACCATACATTAAGGATGAAAAGGTAAAGATCTAATAGTTTTTAGGATGTCTTCCTCCCAATTTTCGGAAAAGAATTGAGTTCGACATGCCAAAAAATTTGGATACCACACTGCACAAAGCTAGGCTCTATTATGAGCATGGACAACTAAGGCAAGAGAACATGAACCAAAACAGAGACAAGTATAAGAACTTTTCTGATAACCACAAACCTGGGTTTAACCCCTAGCCATACAAGAAAAAAAACATCAGTTTTCCATTGAACAAGAACTTCAATAAATATTGTACAAGGCCATATGTATAAGTTCCTAATGTTAACAAACTAGTAGCAAGTTCAGTCAATGCTGCCCTGATATAGATCAAGTGATGGAAATGTAGCGAGCCTCGTTATGCCTGATATTGTAAGAATAAGACCAGTGGGGTCTTGCACAACTTACAAGAAGAACCAACTATCGAGGACATAGCTGGAACACCGTGGATTTATGCAGCATTAGATGGCCGACAGGAAGACCATCAAGCTACAATGGTTGAGATAGAAGGTAAAATCTTGAACACTTATGTTTCAATACTTATTGATCCTGGTCCTTGCCGGAGCTATATTTCACCTAAAATAGTTGATGAATGAAAAATAGGCAGAGTAAAACATGATAAGCCTTGGACGCTTCAGTTAGCCACAAGTACGAAATGGAAAGTTTTGGAAATAGTTAAACAATCTAGGGTAAACCTGAATGGTTTTCAAACGAAAATAAACTTGAACATCCTACCCTTAGGATCGTACGATATACTTATCCACATGAACTGGTTGTAAAAACACTATGTCATGCTTGATTGCTTACACAAGTCAATCTTGTGAACATATAGACAAGGGAACCAAGTAAAGGTTCAAGGCATTCCAAAGAAAGTTTCCGTAAGGCAAATATCTGTCTTGCAAGCGAAGAAATGCGTTAGGAAAGGCTACAAGTGGTTTGCACTAAACATTCAAGATATAGAGTCTGAAAGGGAACAACGCATAGAATAATTTTCCGTTCTTGAAGAATTCAAGGATTTGTTCCCTAAGTAAATCCAAGGAACACCTTCAAAATGAGACCTAGACTCTTCCATTGAACTGACACCGTGATCAGTTTCGACTTCCAAAGCCCCTTACCGCATGATCTCACCAAAGTTGGTGGAACTCAAACTTCAATTGCAGGAGTTGATAGCGAAAGGGTATATCTAACTGAGTGTGTCTCCTTGTGGAGCACCGATACTATTCATAAAAATGAAGGATGGTATGATGCGGATGTGCATCGATTACCGACAGTTGAAAAAAATTACTATAAGGAACCGATACCCACTCCCTAGGATCGATGACTTGTTCGATCAAGTGGGACGAGCAAAAATATTTTCAAATATTGACCTGCGATCTGGGTACCATCAGGTATAGATTCACGATGAGGATATTCATAAAACCGCCTTTCGTACGAGGTACGGGAACTACAAGTCTGTAGTGATACCATTCAGGTTGACCAATGCACCTGCCAACTTTATGTGTATGATGAACAACATATTCAGTAAAT
This sequence comes from Pseudotsuga menziesii, assembly GCA_001517045.1. Taxonomy (NCBI): domain Eukaryota; kingdom Viridiplantae; phylum Streptophyta; class Pinopsida; order Pinales; family Pinaceae; genus Pseudotsuga; species Pseudotsuga menziesii. The sequence continues at coordinate 106,702 of LPNX010129387.1, read as the reverse complement.
ATCTGGATAATTTTATTTTGGTTTGTATATATGACATCCTAGTTTATTCCAAGAATAAAGAGGAACACGAAGAACACCTACGCATAGTACTACGAGTGTTGAGAGAACACCAGCTTTACGCTAAGTTTAGTAAATGTGAATTTTACAAACCACAAATACAATACTTAGGTCACATTATCTTCGAGACAGGGATAACTATGGACTCGAAAAATATTTGAGCCATAAAGGATTGGCCTACCCTCAGTAGTGTCAGTGCCATTAGATCCTTTTTGGGATTAGCTGAATATTATCGAAAGTTCATTGAGAACTTCTTGAGAATCGCTTTCCCCATGAACACTTTGCAAAAGAAAGCAAATAAGTGCTTATGGACTAACAAGTGCGAAGAAAGTTTTCAAAAGCTTAAACATATTTTGATAACCTCACCGATACTACGAATTGTGAGTCCCGATGGGGATTTCGTTGTTTGCACGGATGTAAGAAAGAAATTATTTGGAGGAGTCCTCTTGCAGAACGATCACGTGATCTGTTATGACTCACGGAAGTTAACAGAGCATGAGCAGAACTATCCCATGCACGATCTTGAGTTAGCAGCCATCATCCATGATTTGAAGATGCGGAGGCACTACCTCATGGAAAGGAAGTTCCTTCTGAAGACAGATAATATGAGTCTGAAATATTTATTTGATCAAGCGTATTCAAATGCAAGGAAAGCTAGGTGGTTGGATTTTCTTAGTGAGTACCATTTCGAGCTAAAGTATATCAAGGGAAAAGAGAACAAGGTTGCCGATGCTTTGAGCTGATGAACTCATATGTTATATGAGGTGACTTTAAGTCAAACCAATGCAGATTTGCATGAGAGGATTAAAGCGGCCAATAGCGTTGACTCCTTCTATGTGGAAATCCTCAAGAAAGTCCAAGAAGGTAATTTGTTTCAACAACAAAAAGAATACAGGGTAGACGAATCTGGACTGCTATGGTCCAAGGATAGATTGTATGTTCTAGAAGGAGGGGACATTCAGTCCAGCATCCTCGCGGAATTTCATCGGGCACCCTACTCAGGGTACCTGGGATATCAAAAGATGATATTCGTTGTCAAGAGACAGTTTTTTTGTCCTATGTTAAAGTCCGGCATTGTGATGTTTATTGCGAAATGTCATGTTAGCTAGTTAAAGCTGAGCATCAGCATCCTTCAGGATTGCTGCAGTCATTACCCATTCTGAAATGGAAGCGGGAGGTCATTAGTATGGATATTATCACCGGTCTATCAAAGAGTAAGAAGAAAAATGATTCTATTTTTGTAGTCATTGACAAGTTGAAAAAATCAACACATTTCATTCATGTGAAGTCGACCTACAAGGTAGTGAACATTAATGATATCTTCTTGAAAGAGATATTTAGATTGCACGGGATACCCAAGGAAATCATCTGAGATCGAGATGTTAAGTTCACAGGAAACTTTTGGAGATATTTATTCTATGGATTGGAGATCTTTATTCTCTAGATTGGACACGCATATAGACGGGCAGACGGAAAGAGTAAACCGTATTGTTGAGGACATGCTTAGGATGTATTTCATGAACAACCCTACCAAGTGGGAAGACTACTTGCATGTCGTAGAGTTTGCGTACAACAATGGTTATTAGACTTCCGCCAAGATGAGTCCCTTTGAGGTACTCTATAGACGAAAGTGTAGAGAACTGGTTACTTGGGATAGCCCGGTGGATCGGATCATGTTAGGGCCTCATTTATTAATGGACTTGGAACAGTTGGTTACCAAGGTTGAGGTGAACCTTAAACAAGGACAAGACCACCAAAAAAGCTACGCGTATCAGAAAAGAAAATATGAAGACTTCAAAATAGGCGATCATGTCTACTTGAAAGTAAAAGAAAAAAGAAGGTCATTGAGCTTGGGTAGGTGTGGTAAGTTAGCACCTAGATTTTGTGGAGCCTTTTGAAATACTGGCCAAGAAAGGGCCAGTGGCATATGATCTAGCGTTACCCACGCATGTAAGATTCCATAATGTTTTCCATGCATCCTTGTTAAAGAAATATGTTTATGATACTAAACATGTAGTTAATTGGTCCTTATTATAGGTGGAACATGAAGGAGAGTTTTCCCCTGAGCCTCTTTGTATACTGGACAAGGGAGAGGTGCAGCTCCGGAAGTGCACCATAGTGCAGTTGAAAGTGCAATGGAAGCACTTTGAGTCTGATGAGGCTACTTAGGAGAATGAATCCACCACGAGAAAGGCTTACCCCACCTTGTTTCTTGATTTCATTCCGAGTCCCTAGAACACCAGAGACAATGTTGTCCTAAGTGGGGAGGGATGTAATATCTCAAATTTTGGGCCTCACACTTATAGGCATAATCCTATTGATTATGATGTTATCTTGATGTTTTATTTTGGTATATTGGGTCAAATACCCCACTGCATATGAACATGTTGATTTGTTTTATATATTGGGTGTAATCCAATTGTTGATGATATATATATATATATGCTTGTTTGTGTTGGGCGTGGACCCTGAAGCACATGATTGATGAGATGTTTGTGTTGAGTGAGGAGATCTAGAACACATGAGTAATTGATGTTGTGTTGAGCAAGAAGATTTGGAGCACATGATTATTTATATTTGTGTTGAGTGTGAATATATAGAACACATGAAAATATAAGATTGGAAGTGTTGGGCATAAGCTCTAGAGCCTCCCATGTTGATGTTGAGCATAAGCTCTGGAGCATTGGATCCTTAGCCATTGTATACCTAGGTGTATCGTACAAGTACATCCTAGCATTAGTGTTGAGTGAAGAGCTCTAGAATTGCACAAAGTTTGTAACTCCCTGTTTAAGCATTGATTAAGGGCTCTGGTAAGTGCTAGGGGTTACTGAAAAGAAATTAATAATTCCCGAGTGAAAATGACTTGAGAAAAATATTGATCTCATCAGACTTATTTATAAGTGATTAAATGAAATTTTGAATTTATGTACTCTCATAAAGTACTGAAGAACTACCATGTTATACGAAGGAATCCAACATGCAAGGATATTTAGAGTTGCCTAGCCTAGTAGACCTAACAATCTACCAATTTGACCTTAATGAAGATGTGTCATTAAGTCTAGGGATCATGGTATATGGTGCCCAAAGACAAATGTTAACCAATGTTATATTATTATGTATTTTATAAATGGTATGTATAAATATAAAATATAGTAATAATATTAATGATGAAAGAAAGAAAGAAAACCTCCATCCATTATTATATATTATTAAAAGATGATAAATAGTACAATACCTACAAAAAATTGTAATTAGGAACTAGTTGAAATTTCCTAAGTTAAAATATTAAAAATTACCCAAATTAATTAAAAAGGGTTAAATCAAGAAATCAAGGTTTCTTGATTTAACTGCTCATTTGACTAAAAAGTCTGTCTATAAAGTTTCAAGCCAAGGAAAGGCTTGGGGTGCTGATTTATCATTTTTGGGAGTCATTATTTTTGCCTCTTTTTCTTTCAAGAGAATTCTTGGAGAAAATTTTCCTGGAGGGAAAAAGGAGAACTCGGATCCAGACTTGATATACCAGATAGGAAACCCTACCTTAGGATCTTTAAGCTACTTGCATGTTGGAGTCCAGCTCGGGGGGATCCAGATAGAAACTATGAACGGTTCCGGGTCATGGTTGGGTGGAGCGTGGTAGTTCCCAAGTGATCCGGTCATCTAATACAAAGGTCAGATATGACTATGAATTGTTAATGTTGGTTAGTTGAGTGTGTAGGTTCAGGCATTAAAGAAGCCTCAAATTTACAGGTATGAAGCCCTAGACTAACTATTCCATTTTTCTAGAATCAGTGTTGGCTATGTTAGGTAAATGATTACATTACATTTCCTAACCCTATGTGTTTGGTTCTCTATTTAAATATTCTAGGGTTTACATTTTAAATTATAACCCTAGGCTGTGAGTTATTTTCTATGCCCAATTTGTCCAGGGTTTATTCATTAGTTTACTTCTGCATTTTTAATTTATGTATAAATTTTTATCAAGGGTTTGCACCTTAGTTTCATTCCTGTATTATTCTTACTGTTGGAATTGTGTTAATTACCAACTAGGTTTTATTGCAGATATATTACCTAGCTATTTCTTTAGCCTATATGCTCTACTGACAGATTTCATCTCTCAGCAAAGCCATGCTGCAATTAAAACTTATATTTAATTTAGTATCATCTAATCCTAATAACAATAAAACTAATTATGAATACTAATTGTATATAGCCAGTATACTATATATATACTAACAGTTATAAAGTAGAATTATAAATCTATCTATCAGCACGATTTAAATCTAAGAATCGCATCCATAAATTACAAGGCCCGAATAAAATACAAATTATAAATTATACGCAATAATCATTTCAATCATCCCTACCTTCGTTTCATATAAATAATTAAAACCATGTAGTTACATTAAGGTCGCGGGAACGAATCCTGTAGACAACCTTTGCCATTTTGCTTACATAAACTACGATTCCCTTTGTATTAAAATCTACAGCAAACATTAATACACATGAACCAATTTATAAACCTCATCATAATCTTATAACATTCAAACTAATTATACAAGACATGGCAGGAATTGAATCCTGTGGGCACTTAAGCCACAAATCGCAACCACCCATTTATTACAACTCATTGCATAAAAAACGACCAGGATTCGAATCCTGTAGAGTCGTTCTACTTTTATCAAGGACACGTTATATAAAGAGTGTATGCGAGCTACAACATTAAAATAAATTCGCTACAGCAAGGTCATGAGAACCTCGTCCTTCTACACATAGGTTGTAAACCAAAATGAAAATCATTACACAGAGGTCGTAAGACCTTTACTAATCTATACGCTGCATTTACATAGCCACGGATTATAAATAAACTACACATTAAATATAAATAACTATCTTATGCACTGTCAACTAAACCACCTACATCAACAATAACCATCCAAGGTTGCACCCACGACTTCTTTTCTTTCCACATTGCACTATATAAAAACCAAAATGTAAAATCTAAATGGTCTATGATTTCGCAGCTTCCATGGAAAGCGCCTATGCCATCCATGGCACAGCCGCAATCCATACACTGTCAACTTTTCTATTTATCATAACTAAGCTAGAAACGATTCCACATAGTCCAACCATGAAGGAAAATGCCACAAAAAACCCAAGTTTAAATAACAAACAACGCAACATAGATTTGCATACCCAAAATATTAAGTCTTAAATCAAGTCTACGCAGTCATATAATGGCCACGGCACCATTGCAAGCAATGGTGCTGTCACTATGTACATTTATAAATCAAAATCTAAAATCACAATTTACATGCAAAGCATGTTAAAGGTCTCAAGTTTCGCCTTACGGCTAGAAACCCTATTTACATTACATTCAATTTCACTTAAATACAGACCCGAACACCAACGAAACTTCATAACCCAAACCCCAACCTCAACAAGTTAAAACCCAGTATTAAGGCCAAGAGGTGGCGATTATGACTTGAATAGCAGGCTTACCATAATGGTAATGTTGGACCGTGGTTCACAGTCACACTACAAACCATGCACCTTCTTGCTAACCTTGTCACCTGCAACCACAACAAGACAATGAGAATGAGAAGTATGATTATCCATAGTAAGAAATAAATCAATGAAAGTGTAGTGAAGTCAAACGACACCATACCTTCGATATCCTGGGGGTCACCTTCACCCGTTGCGCAGAGTCAAGACCAAACAACCAACAAACAAAACAAAATGACAAGCCCATTTTGGAGCCAAACCCTATGTTTGGGCTACCACAATCCCCAATACGCTTTAATGGCACCAACCTCATGTCCATTATCAATGTTAAAAGCCACATCTCTATAGTTTGTAAAGGACATAATATCATTTTCCACCTTTTCCATTGCATAGTGTTAAAACCCCAATGTGTAACATTTAGACCATGGTATATATTCGCTACCCCAAAGTTTAATGCAGGGTATAAGGCATTATATGCATTGTGTACATTAGGCGCTAAGCCTTTAAACCTTGGCTTATCTTCCTCCTTAGGAAATAAGCGTAGAACAATGGCATATGAATTATGCCATGGTAAACATTGTTTCCCTAAAACAAAGAATTGGTCTTTAACAAAGGTTTCTAAATATGCCAAGAGAAATAGCAAGATATGTCAATACTCTTAATAAAATAAATATGAAATACATCTAGGTTAAAATACGAACAATTGATCAGTAACTCATAATGAATAATAATCATCAGTTAGATAAGAAGTCTAGGTATTAAAAGAAATAATCATGGTAATTACCTTGTCACTAAACCAAGTATGTATGAAGCAATAATAACGATCAGTAGGTGTCACTAGCTACGAGTGTAAGTACACGTGCACGTAAACAAGTTAAGGGTGCCTTAGTTCAAACTGAACTAAGTAAGCCCGCTAGACAAGTAGAAACTTTACCTCTCAGGCAGTCACATGGGAGAAATAGTCCCACCACTCCACCCACTTTAGTTCCAAAAACAAAATTAAGTTAGAACCATATAATTAACAAGTAAACATATGCAGAAATGAACGAAGTATATAATCAAGTAACTACACATACACAACAATGTATAAACATAAGAATAATTTAGTAATCAACATTATGACATCGTAATGAAAAACACTGTAGTAATCGTAAGTGAAAGTAAGAAGGTAGAACGTAAGAAGAACTTACGATGACATAGTGGCACACTTGGTGTACGTTATATTCGACAAGATTCAATAATGTCCAGAGTAGGCAATTTTTACTAGCCTAATAAATTATTTTTTTATTTTCAATTTTTGGGAACATAACAAGTGGTATCAAAGAAAAGTTTAAATACTAAGAGACCTATGGGTGCACCAAGAATTCACTGCAAATAAAATAAAGTATGTTATTAAATTTTGTTACGAACATAATTTTTTTTGTTATTAATTTTTTTTTGCAATTACAAGAAAAATTTTTACATAACAATTCAGAATATGAATACTGAAGAAGATAACAACCGGCAAGGAAGGATGAACACCCCCTCCCCGAGAGCAGAACTGGTGGTGGAACTGAATCTTGATATTTTGAAGACTATACACAGTCTTGACGCAGAATTGCAAGTCTCAAAGAAGATAGTATGAATGAAAGGAAAGAAGAGCAAGCCATTAATGAATCATTACTAAGAAATATGACTGGAGGAAGCCCGCAGGGTAAACCTACTCAGTGCACAAACAACTCTAAAAGATAACCTTACCATAAACGGGCCAGCAGTGCAAGAGAAGAAGAAAAAGAGGAATGTACCCCTGAAGCACTGAAAGGAGATCATCATAGTCCTTCCAGTGATGACTCTCTTTCTCAACGAAGAAAGAAACAAAGAAGCAATGACAGTCTTCAGGGGGGGTTTAGAAAAATAAGAGCCCCGATCTATGAAGCTAAAGTAAACACCGGGGAGAAAGCTGAAGAGTGGCTGCTGGGCATGAGCAAATATTTCCAGGTTCATAACTACTCGAATGAGATGAAGGCTTGACTTTCCATCTATAATTTGAATGGCAATGCAGCGAGATGGTGGAGAGACTCTAAACACACCAAGAAATACGAGCTAAGAGAAATATGATGGGATAACTTCCAAAAATTCTTCTAAGAGAAATATATGTCGGAAATGTTCTTCAACAGAAAGGTGAAAGGGTTTCATGAGCTATGTATGGGATCCATGAATATGGACGCTTTTATTAACATATTTATAGATATGTTGCATTATGTACCATACATTAAGTATGAAAAAGAGATCCAGCGGTTTTTAGGATGTTTTCCTCGCAATTTTCGGGAAATGATTGAGTTCGACATGCCAAAAAATTTGTATACCACACTGCACAAATCTAGGCTATGTTATGAGTATGGACAGCTAAGGAAAGAGAACATGAACCGAAACAGATAAAAGTATAAGAAATTTTCTAATAACCGCAAACCTAGGTTTCACCCCCAGCCATACATAAAAAAAACAACAGTTTTCCAATGAACAAGAACTTCAATAAATATTGTACAAGGCCATATATACCAGATCCTGATTTTAACAAACCAATAGCAAGTGGAGCCAATGCTACACCAATATAGATCAAGTGATGGAAATGCAGCAAGCCTCATTATGCCCAATATTGTAAGAACAAGACCAGTGGGGTCTTGCACAACTTACAAGAAGAACCAACCGTCGAGGACATAGCTGGAACACCATGGATTTATGCAGCAATGGATGGCCGACAGGAAGACCGTCAAGATACAATTGTTGAAATAGAAGGTAAGATCTTGAACACTTCTATTTCAATACTTATTGATCCCGGTGCTTATCGGAGCTATGTTTCACCTAAAATAGTTTATGAATGCAAAATAGGCAGAGTAAAACATGATAAACCTTGGTTGTTTCAGTTAGCCACAAGTACGAAATGGAAAGTTTCGGAAATAGTTAAAGAATATGGGGTAAACCTGAAAAGTTTTCCAACGAAAGTAAACATGAACATCCTACCCTTATGATCATATGATATACTTATCTGCATGGACTGGTTGGAACAACACCATGTCATGCTCGATTGCTTACACAAGTCAATCTTGTGTACATATAGCCAAGGGAACCAAGTAAAGGTTCAAAGCATTCCAAAGAAAATTTCCATAAGGAAAATATCTGTCTTGCAAGTGAAGAAATGCATTAGGAAAGGCTGCAAGTTGTTTGCAGTAAACATCTGAGACATAGACTCTTAAAGGGAACAATACATAGAAGAATTCCATGTTCTTGAAGAATTCAAGGATGTGTTCCTCGAGGAAAGCCAAGGAATACCTCCGAAATGAGACCTATACTTTCCATCGAACTGACACCAAGACCAGTTTCGGCTTCCAAATCCCCTTACCGCATGAGCTCACCTGAGTTGATGGAACTCAAACTGCAATTGCAGGAGTTGATAGAGAAAAGATATATTCAACCCAGTATGTCTCCTTGGGGAGCAACAATACTATTCGTAAAAACGAAGGATGGTGTGATGCGGATGTGCATTGATTACTGACAGTTGAACAAAATGACTATAAGGAACCGATACACACTCCCTAGGATTGATGACTTGTTCGATCAGCTGGGACGAGGCAAATATTTTCAAATATTGACATGCGATCCGAGTACCATCGAGTACAGATTCACGATGAGGATATTCACAAAACCTCCTTTCGTACGAGATACGGGAACTACGAGTTTGTAGTGATGTCATTTGGATTGACCAATGCAGCCACGAACTTTATGTATATGATGAACAAGATATTCAGTAAATATATGGATAAATTTATTTTTGTCTTTATAGATTACATCCTAGTTTATTCCAAGAATAAATAGGAACACGAAGAACACCTGTTAGGGAGAAAACTTCGTATGGCTTGGGGTGTACCGCAACAGACAAAGTAACCACAGAAATCAATCCCTTCCCAATATGCAAGAGAAATAAAAAATCTAACACTAAAGGATCTCTAAACATACCTTATTCCGGATGGTTGATGTAGATCCCCGTTGAGTTTTTCCAATTCCGCTTATGTTAACAATTCGCTCTCTCAACAATCAGAAAACAAGACAAGCATGCTATATAATGGTGTTATACCTACTCTAGCATATATGATCAATAATGTATAAGCAATTAGAAGCATCCATGGATTCAATATTCATTTAAATGCACATCATTGGACATAAAAATATATTTCTATTAATATAAATCATAGATTACATGAATGACAACCTCTGTCGGCACGTTTGTGAACCGGAGAAACTGAGTCCTCCACCTAAGCCTCCACCACCTAAATCCTCCATCTCTCGATAGCAAGCTCACAAGAAAAGGCAAGCTTGGGAAGAACACCAAGTGCTCCAACGGACAAAGGGATGTAGACTCAAGTATAAGCTATGGCAACAATGGACTATAGTTTTCTTGCTCTTCAATCCCCCCTCTTCAATGTATCCAAAGGGTTCCGTATATAGTGCTTCGATGGGGTAATGAAAGGTCAAATCCGAGTGATATTGAGGCATATGGAAGGCCAAGAGACAAGTGAATCGGATCTACATCAAGGAAAAATCCAAAAATATTTTGCCTTTTTCACACATCCCAATGTACACGGGTTTAAGGGTTGTATCCACGTGTATATGCGATAAAGGGTTTAAAAGTCGCGTATGGAAAATAAGAGGTGTTTTTAGCGATGATCTTGGAAACATCAAAGGTACAAAAATGTTCCACGGGGTCCAAAGAGTCTGCAGAGGGACAGGGAAGACCATAAATGTGTGATCTACCATGTGTGGTAAAATCAACTGTAACAACACCTTCCAATAGTACTACGAGTGTTGAGAGAACGCCAGCTTTACGCTAAGTTTAGTAAATGTGATTTTCACAAACCATAAATACAATACTTAGATCACATTATCTCCGAAACATGGATAGCTATGGACCAATAAAATATTAGAGCCATAAAGGATTGGCCTACCCCTAGTAGAGTCACTGCCATTAGATCATTTTTGGGATTAGTCGGATATTATCGAAAGTTAATTGAGAACTTTTTGAGAATTGCTTTCCCCATGAGCACTTTGCAAAATAAAATAAATAAGTTCTTATGGACTACCAAGTGCGAAGAAAGTTTTGAAAAGCTTAAAAAACTTTTGATGACCTCACTAATACTACGAATTGCGGATCTCGATGGGGATTTCGTTGTTTGCACGGATGTAAGAAAGGAAGTAGTTGGAGGATCCCTCTTACAGTATGACCACGTGATTTGTTATGAATCACGGAAGTTAAAAAAGCATGAGCAGAAATACCCCACACATGATCTTGAATTAGCGGCCATCATTCACACTTTGAAGATATGGAGGCACTACCTCATGGAAAGGAAGTTCCTTCTGAAGACAGGAAATATGAGTCTAAAATATTTATTCGATCAAGCGTATTTAAATGCAAGGAAATCCAAGTGGTTGGTTTTTCTTAGTGAGTACCATTTCGAGCTAAAGCATATTAAGGGCAAAAAGAACAAAGTTGCCGACTCTTTGAGGCGATGAATTCATATGTTATATGAGGTGACTTTAAGTTAAAAAAATATATATTTTCATGAGAGGATTAGAGTGGCCAATAGTATTGACTCCTTCTATGAGGTGAAAATCCAAGAAAAAAGGTTGTTTCAACAACAAAAAGAATACAGGGTAGACAAATCCGGACTGCTATGGTCCAAGGGTAGATTGTATGTTCCAGAAGGAGGGGACATTCGGTCTAGCATCCTCACGAAATTTCATCGGGAACCCTACTCAGGGCACCCGGGATATCAAAAGATGATATCCACCATCAAAAGACACTTTTTATGGCCTAAGTTAAAGGCCGACATTGTGATGTTTATTGTGAAATGTCAGGAATGTTAGCTAGTCAAAGTTGAGCAGCAACATCCTTCAGGATTGCTGCAGCCATTACCCATTCCAAAATGGAAGTGGGAGGTCATTAATATGGATTTAATCACCAATCTACCAAAAAGTAAGAAGCAAAATGATTCTATTTTTGTAGTCATTAACAAGTTGAAAAAAGCAACACACTTCATTCCTATGAAGTCCACCTACAAGGCAATGAACATTGATGATATCTTCTTGAAGGAGATATTTATATGCACAGGATACCCAAGGAAATCATCTCGGATTGAGATGTTAAGTTTACAGAAAACTTTTGAAGATCTTTATTCTCTAGATTGGAGACACAGTTGAACTTTAACACTGCTTATTACCCTCAGACAGATAGGCAGACGAAAAGAGTAAACCAAATTGTTGAGGACATGCTTGGGATGTATTTCATGAACAACCCCACCAAGTGGGAGGACTACCTGTATCTTGTAGAGTTTGCGTACAACAACGGTTATCATACTTCCGCCAAGATGAGTCCCTTTGAGGTAATCTATGGATGGAAGTGTAGAGCACTGGTTACTTGGGATAGCCCGGTGGATTGGCTTATGTTAGGACCTCATTTATTAATGGACTTGGAACAGTTGGTTACCAAGGTCGACGTGAACCTTAAAAAAGCACAAGACCACCAAAAAAGCTACGTAGATCAGAAAAGAAAAGATGAACAATTCAAAATAGGCGATCATGTCTATTTGAAATTAAATGAAAAACGAATCTCGTTGAGCTTAGGTAGGTGTAGTAAGTTAGCATCTAGATTTTGTGGACCCTTTTGAAATACTGGCCAAGAAAGGGCTAGTGGCATATGAGCTAGCATTACCCACGCATGTAAGAGTCCACAATGTTTTCCATGCATTCTTGTTAAATAAATATGTTTATGATACTAAACATGTAGTTGATTGGTCCTTATTGCAGGTGGAACCTGAAGGGGAGTTTTCCCCTGAGCCTCTTCATATACTGGACAAGAGATAGGTGCAGCTCCGGAAGTGCAGCATAGTGCAGTTGAAAGTGTGATGAAAGAACTTTGAGGATGATGAGGCTACTTAGGAGAATGAGGCCACCATCAAAAAGGCTCACCTCGCCTTATTTCTTGATTTCATTCCGAGTCTCTAGACCACCAAGGACAATGTTGTTCTAAGCAGGGAGGGATGTAATATCCTGAATTTTGGACCTCAAACTTATAGGCATAATCCTATTAATTATGATGTTATCTTGATGTTTTACTTTTATATATTGGGTCGAAGACCCCACTGCATATGAACATGATGATTTGATTTATATATTGGGCGTAAGGAAATTGTGATAATATATATATATATATATATGCGTGTTTGTGTTGGGAGTGGACCCTAAAGCACATGATTGATGAAATGTTTGTGTTGAGTGTGAAGCTTTGGAACATGTGAAAAGAAAAGATTGAAAGTGTTGGACATAAGCTCTGGAAGGATATATATATATATATATATATATATATATATATATATATATATATATGCTTGTTTGTGTTGGGAGTGGACCCTAAAGCACATGATTGATGAGATGTTTGTGTTGAGCGTGAAGCTTTGGAACATGTGAAAAGAAAAGATTGAAAGTGTTGGGCATAAGCTCTGGATCCTTCCATGTTGATGTTAAGCATAAGCTCTAGAGCATCGGATCATTTCGCCATTGTATCCCTTGGTGTATTGTACAAGTACATCCTAGCATTGGTGTTGATCGAAGAGCTCTGGAATTGCACTAAGTTTGTAACTCCATGTTTAAGCATTGAGTATGGACTCTGGTAAGTGCTAGGGGTTACTAAAAAGAAATTAATAATTCCGAGTGAAAACGAGTCAAAAAAAATATTGATCTCATCAGACTTATTTATAAGTGATTAAATGAAATTTTGAATTTTTATATTCTCATCAAGTACTGAAGAACTACCATGTTATACGAGGGAATCCAACATGCAAGGATGTTTAGAGTTGCCTAGCCTAGTAGAACTAACCATCTACCTATTCGACCTTAATGAAGATGTGTCATTAAGTCTAGGGATCATGGTATATTATGCCCAAAAACAAATGTTAACCGATGTTATATTATTATGTATTTTATACATGGTATGTATAAAGAATAAATATAGTAATAATATTAATGATGAAAGAAATAAAGGAAAGCTCCATCAATTATTATTTATTATTAGAAGATAATAAATAGTACAATACCTACAAAAAAGTCTAATTAGGAACTATTGGAAAGTTCCTAAGTTAAAGTATTAAAAATTACCCAAATTAATTAAAATTGCTTAAATAAACAAAAGAATGTTTCTTGATTTAACTGTCCCTTTGACTAAAAAGCATGTCTATAAAGTATCAAGCCAAGGACAGGCTTTGGGTGCTGATCTATCATTATTGGGAGTCATTATTTTCTGCCTGTTTTGCTCTCAAGAGAATTCTTGGAGAACATTTTCCTAGAGGAAAAAAGGAGAACTGATCGAGACTTGATATACCAGATAGGAAAACCTACCTTAGGAGCTCTAAACTACTTGCATGTTGGAGTCTAGCTCGGGGGGGGGTTCGGATTGAAACTGGGAACGGTTCTGGGTCATGGTTAGGTGGAACCTGGTAGTTCCCAAGTGATTCGGTCATCAAATACATAGGTTAGATCTGCCTATGAGTTGTTGATGATGGTTATTTGAATGTGGAGGTTCAGACATTAAAGGAGCCTCAAATTTACAGGTATGAAGCCCGAGACTGCCTGTTCCATTTTTCTAGAATCATTGTTGGCTATGTTAGATAAATGATTACATTACATTTCCTAACCCTATGTGTTTGGTTCTCTGTTTAAATCTTCTAGGGTTTACATTTTAAATTATAACCCTAGGCTATAAGTTATTTTATATGCCCGATTTATCCAGGGTTTATTCATTAGTTTGCTTATGCATTTTTAATTCATGTATAAATTTTTATAAAGGGTTTGCACCTTAGTTTCATTCCTGTATTATTATTACTGTTGGAATTGTGTTAATTACCAACTAATTTTTATTGTAGATCTATTACACAGCTATTTCTTTGGCCTATATACTCTTCTGACAGATTTCATTTGTCAGCAGAGTTGTGATGCAATTAAAACCTAGATTTAATTTAGTATCATCTACTCCTAATAACAAGAAAACTAATTGTATATAGCCAGTATACTATATATATATATATATATATATATATATATACTAATAGTTATAAAGTATAATTATAAATCTATTTATCAGCGTGATATTAAATCTAAGAATCGAATCCATAAATTACAAGGCTGGAATAAAATCCACATTATAAATTATACGGAGTAACCATTTCAATAATCTCTACCTTCGTTTCATATAAACAATTAAAACCATGTAATTACATTAAGATCGCGAGAACGAATCCTGTAGACAACCATTGTCATTTCTCTTACATAAACTATGATGCCCTTTGTATTAAAATCTACAACAAACATTAATACACATGAACCAATTTATAAACCTCATCATAATCTTATAACAGTCCAAGTAATTATACAAGGGATGGAAGGAATCAAATCCTATGGGCACTTAAACCCCAAATCGCAACCACCCATTTATTAAAACTCATTGTATCAACAACGACCAGGATTCGAATCCTGTAGATTTTTTCTACTTTTATCAAGGACACGTTATACAAAGAGTGTATGCAGGCTATAACATTAAAATAAATTCGCTACAACGAGGTCATGAGAACCTCATCCTTCTACACACAGGCTGTAAACCAAAACGAAAATCATTACACACAGGTCGTAAAACCTTTTCTAATCTATACACAGCATTTACATAGCCACATATTATAAATAAACTATACAATAAATATAAATAAATATCTTATGCACTATCAATGAAACCATCTACATCAACAATAGTCATCCAAGGTTGCACCCACGACTTCTTTGCTTTCCACATTGCACTATATAAAAACCAAAATGTAAAATCTAAATAGTCTACAATTTCGCAGCTTCCATTGAAAGCACCTATGCCATCCATGACACGGCCCCAATCCATATGCTGTCAACTTTTCTATTTATCATAACTAAGCTAATAATGGAAATGATTCCACACAGTCCAACCACAAAGGCAAATGCCACACAAAACCCTAAGTTTAAATAACAAACAATGCAACATGGATTTGCATACCCAAAATATTAAGTCTTAAACCGATTCTACACAGTCATCCAATGGCCATGGAACCATTGGAAGAAATTGTGATGTCACTATGTACATTTATAAATTAAAACCCTAAAATCACAATTTAAACGCAGATCCTGTTAAAGGTCTCAAGTTTTTGCTTACGGCTAGAAACCATATTTACATTACATTCCATTTCACTTAAATATAGACCTGAAGGCCAATGAAACTCCATAACCCAAGCCCCAACCTAAACAAGTTAAAACCCAGGCTTAAGGCCAAGAGGTCACGAGTATGACTTGAATAGCAGGCTTACCGTAATGGTAATGCTGGACCATGGCTCACAGTCATGCTACGAACCATGCACCTTCTCGCCAACCCCGTCACCTGCAACCACAACAAGAAAACGAGAATGAGAAGTATGATTATCCATAATAAGCAACAAATCAACAACAGTGTAGTGAATCTGGAAGATACCATACCTTCGATGTCCTGGGGGTCGCCTTCACCCACTGCGTAGAGCCGAGACCAAACAACCAACAAACAAAACAAAATGACAGGTCCATTTTGGAGCCAAACCCTATGTTTGGGCTTTCACAATCCCCAACATGCATTAATGGCGCCTGCCTCGTGTCCATTATCAATGTTAAAACCCACATCTCTATAGTTTGTAAACGACACAATAACGTTTGCCACCTTTTCCATTGCATAGTGTTAAAATCCCAATGTGTAACACTTAGACCATGGTATATATTCACTACCCCAAAGTTTAATGTAGGGTAGAATGCATTATATGCATTGTGTACATGAGGCGCTAAGCCTTTAAACCTTGGCTTATCTTCCTCCATAGGAAATATGTGTAGAACAATAGCATATGAATTTTGCCATGGTAAACATTGTTTCCCTAAACCCAAGAATTGGTCTTTAACAAAGGTTTGTAAATCTGCCAAGAGAAATAGAAGATATTGTAATACTCTTAATAAAATAAATATGAAATACATATAGGTTAAAATATGAACTATTGATTAGTAACTCATAATGGATAATAAGAATCAGTTAGATAAGAATTCTAGGTCTTAAAAGGAATAGTCGTGGTAATTACCTTGTCACTAAACCAAGTATGTACGAAGCAATAATAACGATCAGTAGGTGTCACTAGCTACAATTGTAAGTACACCTGCACGTAAACAAGTTAAAAGTGCCTTAGTTCAAACTAAACTAAGTAATCTCGCTAGACAAGTAGAAACTTTACCTCTCAGGTAGTCGCATGGGAGAACTAGTCCCGCCACTCCACCCACTTTAGCTCCCAAAACAAAATTAAGTTAGAACAATATAAATAACAAGTAAACATATGCAGAAATGAACGGAGTATATAATCAAGTAACTACACATACACAACAATGTATAAACATAAGAATAATTTAGTAATCAACATTACGACACCTTAATGAAAAACATAGTAGTAATCATAACTGAAAGTAAGAAGGTAAAACGTAAGAAGAACTTATGATGACATATTGGCACACTTGGTGTATGTTATATTCCGCAAGATTCAATAATGTCCAGCCTAGGCAATTTTTACTAGCCTAATAAAAAAAAATTATTTTCAATTTTTTGGGACATGACAAGTGGTATCAAAGACCAGTTTCAATACTAAAAGACCTAAGGGTGCACCAAGTATTCATTGCAAAGAAAATAAAGTATGTTATTAAATTTTGTTGCTAAGAGAAATTTTTTTGTTATTAAATTTTTTTTTGCAGTTACAGGAAATTTTTTTATAGGATAGTTTGGAAAAGAAAGATGATAACAGCCAGAAAGGAAAGATGATAACCCCCACTCCGGAAATAGAACGGGTGGTGGAACTGAATTCTGATATTTTGAAGACTATACATTGTCTTGAAGCAGAATTGAAAGTCTTAGAGAAGATAATTTGAATGAAAGGAAAGAACAACAAGCCATTAATGAAGCATTACTGAGAAATATGACGGGAGGAAGCCCACAGCATAAACCTACTTAGTCCAGAAACAACTCCAAAAGAGAACCTTACCATAAACGGGCTAGTAGCCCAAGAAAAGAAGAAAAAGAGGAATGTACCCCTGAAGCACTAAAAGAAGATCATCGTCGTCCTTCCAATGATGGACTCTCTTTCTCCACGAAGAAAGAAACAAATAAGCAATGATAGTCTTTAAGGGGAGTTTAGAAAAATAAGAGCCCCGACCTATGAAGGTTAATTAAACACTGGGGAGAAAGATGAAGAGTAGTTGCTTGGCATGAGCAAATATTTCCAGGTTCATAACTACTTGAGTTAGATGAAGGATTGGCTTGCAATCTATAATTTGAATGGAAAGGCAACGAGATGATGGAGAGACTTGAAACACACCAAGAAATATGAGCCAAGATAAATACGTTGGGATAACTTTCGAAAAATATTCCAAGAGAACTATAAGTCGGAAAGGTTCTTCGATAGAAATGTGAAAGAGTTTCATGAGCTACGTATGGGATCCGTGACTATGTTCACTTTTATTAACAGATTTCTAGATCTGTTACATTATGTACCATACATGAAGAATGAAAAGGTAAATATCCAGTAATTTTTATGATGTCTTCCTCCCAATTTTCAGGGAAGGATTGAGTTCGACATGCCAAAAAATTTGGATACCACACTACACAAACGTAGGCCCTTTTATGAGCATGTACAGCTAAGGAAAGAGAACATGAACTGAAACAAAGACAAGACTAAGAAATTTTTTGATAACCACAAACTTGGGTTTAACCCCCAACCATACAGGAAACAAAACAACATTTTTTCAGTGAACAAGAACTTCAATAAATCTGGTATAAGGCCATATGTACCAGCTCCTAATGTTAACAAACCAGTAGAAAGTGGAGCCAATGCTATGCCGATATAGATCAAGTGCTGGAAATGTAGAAGGACTCATTATGCCTAAGATTATAAGAACAATACCATTGGGGTCTTGCATAACTTACAAGAAGAACCAACTGTCAAGGACATAGCTCGAACACCGTTGATTTATGCAGCATTGGATGGCCGATAGGAAGACCATCAAGCTACAAAGGTTAAGATAGAAGGTAAGATCTTGAACACTTCTATTTCAATACTTATTTATCTCGGTGCTTGCCAGAGCTATGTTTCTCCTAAAATAGTTGATGAATGCAAACTAGGAAGAGTAAAACATGATAAAACTTGGCTGGTTTAGTTAGCCACATGTACGAAAGGGAAAGTTTCATAAATAGTTAAAGAATGTGGTGTAAACTTGAATGATTTTCCAACAAAAGTAAACCTGAACATCCTACACTTAGGATCAGACGATATACTTATCAGCATGGACTAGTTGGAACAACACCATGTCATGTTCGTTTTCTTACATAAGTCAAATATTGTGTAAAGATAGCCAAGGGAACCAAGTAAAGGTTCAAGGCATTCCAAAGAAATTTTTCGTAAGGAAAATATCTACCTTGAAAACAAAGAAATGCATTAGGAAAGGCTTCAAGTTGTTTGCAGTAAACATCCGAGACATAGATTTTGAAAGGGAACAACACATAGAAGACTTTCTCATTCTTGAAAATTTCAAGGATGTGTTCCCCAAGGAAATCTCATGATTACCTCTGAAACGAGACCTATACTTTTCCATCAAACTGACACCAAGATCATTTCCAGATTCCAAAGCCCCTTACCGCATGAGCTCACATGAGTTGGTGGAACTCAAACTGTAGTTGCAGGAGTTGATAGAGAAAGGGTATATCCGACCAAGTGTGTCTCCTTCGGGAGCACCGATACTATTCGTAAAAACGAAGGATGGTACAATGTGGATGTGCATCGATTATTAACAGTTGAACAAAATGAATATCAAGAACCGATACCCACTCCCTAGGATCGATGACATGTTCAATCAAGTGGGAGGAGCCAAAAGAAGTTCAAATATTGACCTACGATCCAGGTACCATCAGGTATGGATTTGCGACAAGGATATTCACAAAATCGCCTTTTGTACAAGGTACGGGCAGTACGATTTTGTAGTGATGTCATTCAGGGTGACCAATGCACCCACAAACTTTATGTATATGATGAACAACATATTCAGTAAATGTCTGGAAAAGTTTATTTTGGTCTTTATAGATGACATCCTAGTTTATTCCAAAAATAAAGAAGAACACGAAGAACACCTTCGCATAGTACTACGAGCGTCGAGAGAACACCAACTTTATGCTAAGTTTAGTAAATGTGATTTTTACAAACCAAAAATATAGTACTTAGGTCAGATTATCTTCATGACATGGATAGCTGTGGACCCAGAAAATATTAGAGCCATAAAGGATTGGCCTACCCTTACTAGTGTCACTGGCACTTGGTCCTTTTTGGGATTAGCCAGATATTATCGAAAGTTCATTGAGAACTTCTCAAAAATTGCTTACCATATGACCGCTTTGCAAAAGAAATCAAATAAGTTCTTATGGACTACCAAGTGCAAAGAAATTTTTCAAAAGCTTAAACAACTTTTCATGACCACACTGATACTACAAATTGCGGATCCTGATAGGGATTCCGTTGTTTGCAAGGATGCAAGAAAGGAAGAACTTGAAGGTGTCCTCCTGCAGAACGATCACGCGATCTATTATGAACCGCGGAATTTCAAAGAGCATGAGAAGAACTACCCCATGCACGATCTTGAGTTAGCGGCCATCATCCATGCTTTGAATATGTCACAGGCACTACCTCATGTGAAGGAAGTTCCTTCTGAAGACGGACAATATGAGTTTGAAATATTTATTCGATCAAGCGTATCTGAATGCAAGGCAAGATAGGTGGTTGGATTTCCTTAGTAAGTACCATTTCGAGCTAAAGCATATTAAGGGCAAAGAGAACAAGGTTGTCGATGCTTTGATCCAACGAACTCACATGTTATATGAGGTGACTTTAACTCAAACCGATGCAGATCATTAGAGGATTATAGCGGACAACAGATTTGACTACTTCTATGTGGAAATCCTCAAGAAAGTCCAAGAAGACATGTTGTTTCAAAAACAAAAAGAATACAAGGTAGATGAATCTGGAGTACTATGGTCCAAGGATAGATTGTACGTTCCAGAAGAAGAGGACATTCGGTCCAGCATCCTCACGAAATTTCATTGGGTACCCTAATTAGGGCACCCGGGATATCAAAAAATGAAATCCGCCATCAAGAGACACTTTTTTTTGCCTAAGTTAAAGGCTGACATTGCGATGTTTATCGCGAAATGTCAGGAATGTCAACTAGTCAAAGTTGTGCATCAGCGTCATTCGAAATTGTTGTAGCCATTACCCATTCCGGAATGGAAGTGGGAGGTTATTAGTATGGATTTTATCACTACTCTACCGAAAAGTAAGAAGCAAAATGATTCTATTTTGTAGTCACTGACAAGTTGACAAAAGCAGCGCACTTCATTTCTGTGAAGTTGACGTACAAGGAAGTGAACATTGTTGATATATTCTTGAAGGAGATATTTAGATTGCACGAGATTACCCAAGGCAATCATCTCGGATCGAGATCTTAAGTTTACACGAAACTTTTGGAGATCTTTATTCTCCAGATTGGAGACACAGTTGAATTTTAGCACTACTTATCACCCGCATATAGACAGGCAGACAAAAAGATTAAACCAGATTGTTGAAGACATGCTTAAGATGTTTATCATGAACAACCCCACCAAGTGGTAAGACTACCTACATATTGCAGAGTTTGCGTATAACAACGGTTATTAGACTTCCACCAAGATGAATCCGTTTGAAGTACTCTGTGGATGGAAGTGTAGAACACCATTTACTTGGGATAACCTGGTGGATTGGCTCATGTTAGGTGTAATACCCCTGTTTTGATCTTGTTTGCATTTAAAGATACATGATGTATATTTTGTAATTAATCGTGGTATGGAGATAAAGGTAAAACCCCTGCCATCGATTTGGTTGTGTATGTTTCGGCAATTGGGATCATTGCTGATGGTATATCATGCTATCTGGCACATTATAGCTCTGACATCATGTAAAAACACACATCAATCTAATTAAACCTACAGCCAGCTACGACAGTGCAACATTAAATGAAAAGGGCATGATTCCAAAGGATAAGGGGGAGTTGTCTAACCCGTGGGAGCCATTGGGGAAAAGCCATGTGTCAAACCTCAAACCCCTGTTTAGTTGAGGCAATTAATGCTGGGTAGGAGTGGGTAGCAAGCTTGCCCCCACACGGCTCCAAAGCTAGCTCAGTCACACGTGGGTTGGGAGTAGTTCCCTCATGCACCATTTAGAATGTTGACGGTCTGTCCACTCTCTCGGATCGTGGGTTGTTCATTTCCTCATGCAGAGTGGAGATAAAAGGCTTTACGATCCTTGTGTTGGGGTTCACCTTCCCTCTCTCACGCCGATCGCTGGTCTGTGGTTGCGTTCATTCCCTTCACGCAGGGGTAATGTTTACCTCACGCATAGGTTGGGATTGTGTCTCTTGCAGTGAGCTTGAAGAGCAGCCTGAGAGGCACGACGCCGGCTGTAGTGTGGAGGTTCCTGTTGTATTATCGGACTGTGTATTGTCCCGTCCATGATTGTGAACCGTGGCTGTAGTTTCCCTTATGAGATGTTTTCCTCCTGTTCACGTAGAGAGTCTATGTTTTCCCTCTCCATTGCCGATTGTGTAAATGTGTTGTGACTCCATTGTGAGGGGACCATTGTTTTTCCACGCTTGTTGGTTGTTGTTTTCCCCTGTCCAAGAATGGGAATCGAACTGTGAAATGTCCCGGATCTTTGATAGTGTATAGCGCTGAACCATGGTTGTTGTCCTCCACGGATCGATTGGGTTACTGTGGGTACCTATGTGGTGTTGGATGTGATTTCCCTCATGCTTGGGAGCTACTGTAGGTTACCATTGTATTGTTTTGGCCACGACAAGGCCAAAAATAACTCAAGGACTGTTTTTCCCTGTCAAAGCTGTAATTGTTGGTCTTCCTGCATGTATGCAGTGGTTGGTCTTCGGACTGTGTGGAGTGGGATTGAAGGCTAGCTATGCTTGAGAAACTTGGGTTTGGGAGCCACCCAGACAGAGTTAGATGGCTGGATTACTTCTCCACAACCCCAGAAGAGCACTGGCAAGGGAATTCAGGGCCTGAGGGACTGTGAAGCAGAGAAGGGACTGATTCCTGGTGTTGAGTGTGTGTGGGTGTCTTAGAGGTCAGGCTATCTCTGGTGTAGGCATCCTTAGCTCTTCCATGAGCTCACCAGCTTAGCTTTTAGCTTCTCCCAACTCTTTGATAGCCTGATAAACCCTACTGCGTGGGCTTGGATGATTTGTGTACTTTGGCTATGTGTAAGCCTGCTTAGTCCCTTATTCCTTGGGGAATCATGCCCAACTTGGGGGTGGCAATGTTCCTAAGAGATTGATGAGCACACTGGCCTATGGTTGGATGGAACATTGTAGCGACGTAGCTGGTTGCAAGAAAAGTTCTTTATGAGATAAGTATCCTTGTATATTTCTTGCCTGCAATTATGTTTACTGTTAATAAACTATGATGAACATGTGTATGAATGAATGTTGTTTTGCTTCCGCTGAATATATGTATGATTATGCATCTTAGTATTTTTTATGTTTTAAGTATTTTATGTATGTTCATGTTCATGGGGCTAGTTGCCCGGTCTGTTTAATGGTTTAGTAGCGTCCTCTTTGTCAGTCAGAGGGTCGGGGGGGTTACATTAGGGCCTGATTTATTAATGGACTTGGAACAACTGGTTACCAAGGTCCAAGTGAACTTTAAAGAAGCACAAGACCGCCAAAACAGTTACGCAGATCAAAAAAGAAAATATAAAGACTTCCAAATAGGCAATCATGTCTACTTGAAAGTAAAAGAAAAAATGAAGCTCGTTGAGCTTGGGTAGGTGTGGTAAGTTAGCACCTAGATTTTGTGAAACCTTTTGAAATACTAGCCATGAAATGTCTAGTGGCATATGAGCTAGCGTTACTTGCACATGTAAGAGTCCATAATGTTTTCCATGCATTCTTGTTAAAGAAATATGTTTATGATACTAAACATGTAGTTGATTAGTCCTTGTTACAGGTGGAACATGAAGGGGAGTTTTCCCCTGAGCCTTTTCATATACTGGAAAAGAGAGAGGTGCACTTCAGAGAGAGTTCTAGCTCCGTAAGCCCACTATAGTCCAGTAGAAAGTGCAATGGAAGCACTTTGAGGCTAATGAGGCTACTTGAGAGAATGAAGCCACCATGAGAAAGGCTTACCTTGCCCTCTTTCATGATTTCATTTCAAGTCCTGAGAACACCAGGGACAATGTTGTTCGAAGCAGGGACTAATGTAATATCTCAAATTTTGGACCTACTGAGCCTCTTCATATATTGTAAAAGAGAGAGGTGAGCTTCAGAGGGAGTTCCAGCTCCACAAGCGCACCATAGTCCAATAGAAAGTGCAATGAAAGCACTTTGAGGCCGATGAGGCTACTTGAGAGAATGAAGCCACCATGAGAAAGGCTTACCCCTCTCTGTTTCATGATTTCATTTCAAGTCTCGAGAACACCAGGGACGATGTTGTTCTAAGCAGGGACGGATGTAATATCTTGAATTTTGGACCTAACACTTATAGGCATGAGCCTATTGATTATGATGTTATCTTGATGTTTTATTTTGATATATTGGTTCGAAGACCCCACTGCATATGAACATGATGATTTGTTTTATATATTGGATGTAATCCAATTGTTGATGATATATATATATATATATATATATATATATATATATTCTTGTTTGTGTTGGACATGGACCCTGAAGCACATGATTCATGAGATGTTTGTGTTGAGCGAGGCTCTATAGAACACATGCATAATTGATGTTGTGTTGAGCGAGAAGCTCTATAGCACATGAGTATTTATATTTCTGTTGAGCGTGACGCTGTTGAACATGTGAAAAGATAAGATTGGAAGTGTTGGGCATAAGCTCTGGATCCTTCCGTGTTGATGTTGAGCATAAGCTCTGGAGCATCAGATCTTTGGCCATTATATCCCTATGTGTATCATACAAGTACATCCTAGCATTAGTGTTAAGCGAAGAGCTCTGGAATTGCACTAAGTTTGTAATTCCATGTTCAAGCGTTGAGTATGGGATCTGGTAAGCGCCAGGGGTTATTGAAAAGAAATTAATAATTCTGAGTGAAAACGAGTCTAGAAAAATATTGATCTCATAAAGTGTTATCCACCTGAATGGCACTTCTCTGTCCGAGTGCTGACATTCCTTATGTTGGCACACAAAAAGATATTTATGGATTGAAGGTTGCCTAAAACACTATAGATGGTCATATTATGAATTACATTTATGATCCATCCAGCTAGTTATTTTTACCTTTGAATATGTCAAGTGTTGTATGCGCCTCTTCCTATATGCAACTCACGTACATACGCGCATTTTATTAAAGCATGTCGTGTGTTTTACGCAAGTATCGGTAGTTGCATCTCGTGTACAGATTTGTACACAGGTTCCCCTTAAAGAAACTCGCGTGTCATACGCGAATTGCCAATATTGATACCCGCGTACACCTTCCTTTGACATTAAAAATAATAAATCGTGATTATCTGAGATTTGTTAAGACCTTAACTATAACTATCTTAACTGTCTCAACCTCCTCAACCCTCGAAACTACCTTATTTCACTAAATATAAATAAAAGCCTTAGGGAGGATATTAATCAATCATACTTGGAGAGAAAAGTTATGCTGATGGAGCCTATTCAGAAGTCTTTGGAGCAGTGGAACTCAGAATCCTTTGGTTGCAGAGGAGTCATTGTCTCAAGCATTGGGTTGTAATTTGAACTCATTCACTATTGTTAATAAAGAGAATCCTTCTTCCATATGTGTCTTGAATATCTTTCATGTATCATGGTTTGATGAATACTTATGATTAAGCACTTTGTATATGATTTATTTGCCTGTTTTATATACATGTAGCATCTTGCACTTGGAGGATTTGCTCTTGACAGGTGAAGGAGAAGCATCCCTGAAGGCTTGGGAGGAGAAGCAGAGTGGAAGAGGACACAGCTAGGATCAACCGTCGTGTATCGAGTGAGTCTATTCTATCCTCTTATTTCATTTTCTGTACTCTAGGGTCGATTGCCTGCAAGTTTTATGAGTATGTTGGTAACCCCAGACCTTTGGTTATAAGGTGTTTATTCCTGTACAATAGAACTGGCGACTCCGCTGGGGAGCCCAGACTGCTGTAGGTTGTTTCTGTCACCCCTGACCAGTCTTTGCCTTGAAGTTTGTGTGTGGTATTTTATCCTGGTTCATGCTCATTATAGTGTTTGAAAGTCTTATGTATTTTTCTTCTTTTTGAGAAAAATTTTGTACCTGTACGCGGGTTTCTCTTCTACACAGTTGCGTACAGAGGCCTGCATACGCAGGTTGCTCTCTTGGACAGTTGCGTACAATACGCGAGTTGCCTTTGTACACAATCACGTACAAGCCTGGAAATAGGGATTTTTAGGCTAGGGTTTTCTTGTCCCTGTCTTTGTGTAATTCATGTTTGTTAGTTGGCTTTCTTTATGGATACTATGCAGTTAGTTTGAAGACCTTGGTGACCACACTTGGTGCTTTCTTGTAAGCCCTTAGGTTTCTTGTGTTTGGATCGTCTTCTGTTTGCATTTTGAAGTAGGTTGACCTGTTTGGGTTATAGGTTGAAGTGTCTCTATCCAGATCAGTGATTAGGGTTTTGGGCATTGTTTTTCAAGTCTATCTTCTGATAGTGGTTGGTTTGTCACTTACCTTTGTGAGTTTACAGTGATTTTTTGTCATTGTACACACCCAAGCTAGGTTTTCAGTCTTCTTTTGTTGGTTGATTCTTGGTTGTATTGACCTGTTTACTTCAGTTTGCTTATTTTATACAGTTGATTAGATCCAAGTATACTCAAGTTTAGTGCAGCATTCCAGGTGCATGGTAGAGTTTCAGCATTTTTAAAAAGCGAAAAGAAAATTTTTTTCAAGCTTTTGCATTTGCTTTTGCATAAGAAGTTTTCATTTCAGTTTTAAAATATAATCTCAAAAACTACAAAAACATAATCTTAGTTTCTCTTTATTGCTTGCATTTGTTCATCAATATTTATTTACAAAAATAAAAAGAAGTTTGTTTTAATAGTGGTAATTTGCTTTGAAAAAAATACACCTTTACTTTTTTATTTCTTATCAAGTCAAAAAAACCATAGTTCATCACCCATTTCCTTCTGAGTAAGAAAAAGCCCTTTAAAATGAATGCAATAATTAAAATTTACTAGTAATTTTTATTTTTTAAGGACCTTTCATCTACTAGTTTAGGCTAGACTTGTGGGATAGGAAGTGTAAACTTCCCATAAGTTTTAAAATTCAGACTTAGTGGACCTTTCTTTAGGTAAATCCTGGACTTTATCAATTGTATCTGGGAAGCTCCTCTCAAAAGGGAGTCGAGCACGAGGCCACGTGGAGGCATTGGACTGAGGAGATAACCCTCTTATTCCTTGTCAAAACGTAAATCATGACTTTTACACATATGGGGATTCTGTCCTAGACAGAGTTTCAAGCTCAGCTACCCTGCCCATGCGTACGAGTTAGGCTTGTGACTATCCCCCAAGACTATTGGTATAGCTAAGGTAGCCTTTGGTATCTTGACATTTAGGGTTCATACCTAGGTAAACCAGAAGGCTATTTCTGGTTCACCTTAGACGGGCTTGGAAGGTAACCCTTTTTGTAAGTGTAGGAGGGCGGTGGGTGATTCCTCTTCTTGTGCCTAAGAATCACTTCAAGGACGCCAAGTAATCGTTCTTCAGCTTTCTTTGGAAAATCATATCTTTCACCCTTGATTGATTATTTGAGGCTTCATGATTTTTATAGTGTGTGCTATGTGGTTTTGTCTGTGTTTAGTTGGCCTTAGGGTTTGATTTGTTAAATTCTCAATCGTGAAGGACCCCATGCCGATGGTGTGGTTGGGTTCGTTAACTCTCCCACCGTAGAGTCTTTGGCTAAGCAACTTCATTAGTTGTCTGTCAAGCAGTCTACGACAGAGGTAGAAAAGGCTGTCCCCTCCCCCCAGAGTGCAAATGCTTTTGCACAAACCTCTCAGAAGGGCAATCAGTAGCCTGGTGGGAAGAAAAAGAGGGGAAAAAAAGGAGGGGGAAACCAAAAAAAGCAAAAGCTCGCGAACAATGCTGATGGAGGCAAGAAAGAAAAGAAGAAGGTCAAGTTCTCGTGTAAGTTGTGCCACGAGGACCACCTTACTCACCTTTGCCCCCTTATGGAACAATCCCAGAAGCTGCTTAAAACTCAACAACCGGCTGTCCTAAAGGATCATTTTCCCCAAGGATAAAACTCGACTTCAGCTTCTAATGTAGCAAGGGGCACTCAAAATGCCCTTGACCCAAACTATATCAGCATGGTTCGATTTTCAACTTTGTTACAGACAAGGAATAAAAATTATGAGAAAGAGACTTCTGAGAAGAGTAAAGCTGTAGGTGAAACTTCTAACCCTCTCACGATAGAGAAACCTGCTGAAACTATGCCGAAAATACCGAAAGGTGTTTTCAAGAAGACCTTGCCTAACCCTAATGCTAGAGCTGCTTCAAACTACTCTGTGGTTAAATATTTAGCCCAAACCTTGTGTGTAATGTCATCTTTAGAGGTGCTATAGAGTTTTCCCGCCCAACGGGATGCCCTCTTAGTAGCTTTAGGCAGCATGGACTCATCGAGTCTCATGGCGGAATTTCATTTGTCTGATGTTAAAATCCGCCTACCTTACCATGTAGCCTTGTCAATAGATGTCATCCATGGTGGAAAGACCATTGGAAGGGTAGTTGTTGATGAGGGTGCTTCTACATGCATTATGTCATTGACCTGTTGGAAAGCTCTTGGATCCCTAGAGCTGGTTCCATCAAACACTCTACTTACTGCTTTTGACAGAAGGTCCTTCCGTCTGTATGGTATCCTACCGGCTTTTGAAATTAAGCTGGCAGGGAAAGCAGTGTCTGTTGAGGTAGAAGTGATTGATGCTCCTTTGGACTATAATCTGCTTCTGGGAAGGAACTGGACTTATGCAATGTCTGCTATTGCGTCGGTCGTGTTTTGTGTAGTGGTTTTTCCACACGAGGGCAAGTTGGTTACTATTGATCAACTTGATTATACTCGAAAAGGCCGTTTAGAGTCTAATGAGTCCACTGTGCCTTTGGTTGATCAGGTTAAACCTGTTGCATAGAGCTTGGGGGCTAGAATGTACACATCATTGTTGGGCACATTTGATCTTCCAGCCCTGGTTAATTATATTGGTTCTACTAGTGTGGGGAGATCCATAGCTACGGTTGTTGATAAGACTAATCCTTGGGTTCTCTCGTCCCCCCACGAACTAGACGTGCCCTTATCGACAGTGGAGGTAGCTTATCAAGCTATCACTCAAGCCACTGTTGATCCCATCCCAGATCCTCTAACAGTCTCGAAAGATCTGGAAAAAGTCTATTTGCCCGCATGGGCAGAAAACTCTTTGCACTCTATAGATTGTTTAGACATGGTTTTACCTTCTGATGAAGCCATTTTGGAAGCCATGAGTGGACGTGGTAAGATTTGTGAGTATCTTCATCATCGTTCATATTTTCTTCCAGAACTCTGCAGAATAGAAAATCAAAAGTTTCGTTTGAGACTGTCAGAAAATGTTGATACACCCATCAATCCCTTGCCTAGGGAAGGAATGTTTGCCGAGGGGAATATGGCAAATATTTCTGCCACTTTACCTATTAACATCTTTGTAAATCCTGATGTCATGGAAAACATATACATATGTGCAAATTGCTCTCTTGAAGAGATTACTATCTATACTGCCCTGTTTAAGGAATTCCACGATGTCTTTGCCTGGTCATGTGAGGAGATGTCAAGCATAGATCTATCGATTGTTGAACACGAAATCCGAACATATCCTGATGCCAAACCGGTTTGACAAAAGTTAAGACCTATTAACCCGCACAAAGCGGCGACTGTAAAAGCTGAAGTCGAAAAGATGTTGAAGGCTAGTTATATCTAACCCATAGCTTTGACAGAATGGGTCTCCAACTCTGTTCCTGTTGATAAGAAACAAGGGACTATCTGCATCTGTACTGAATTTAGAGACCTCAATAAAGCCTATCCTAAGGACAACTATCCCACGCCATTTATATACCAGATTATAGATGCTTGTGTGGGAAGTGAGATGTTCTCGTTTATGGATGGTTTCTCCAGATACAATCAAATTCAAATAAAACTGGAAAACCAACATAAAATTGCTTTCATTTGTCCTTGGGCTACCTTTGCGTACAAGAAAATGCCCTTTGAATTGAAAAATGCTGGGGCGACCTTTCAACGGACTATGAACTTTTCCTTCCATGATATTAAAGCCATTGTCGAACCATACCTTGATGATCTTCCTGCACATTCTCGTAAGAGGATTCAACATCCAGATCATTTACGATTGATATTTGAGAGATGCAGAGATTATAATATCCGCTTGAATCCCCACAAGTGTATATTCTATGTCGAGTGGGGAAGATTGCTTAGGTTCATTGTCTCTAGTAGAGGCATCCAGGTGGATCCATTGAAGGTTGAGGCCATTATAAATCTGCTTCCTCCTCATTCTATTAGGCAACTTCAAAGCCTGCAAGGAAAGTTTAATTTTCTTCGACATTTTATTGTTAACTATGCCAAGATTACTAAGGGTTTCATGCACCTGCTCAAACAGGACACCCCTTTTGTATGGGATGAAACCGCACAACTTACTTTCAAGGCATTGAAAAAAGCTTTGTTGTCGACACCCTTATTGCGTCCACCAGATTATTCTAGGGATTTTATATTATATCTGGCCGCATCTGAGTCGACCATTGGAGTAGTACTAGTCCAGGTGGACGATAAGCTTGTAGAGCATGCCGTTTATTATCTTAGCCGTGCTTTGGCTTGACCTGAACTTAGATGCTCCCACGTTGAGAAATTAGCCTTAGCAGCCGTTTATGCTGTTCAAAAGTTACGTCACTACATTTTACTGAGGACCACGATGGTAGTGGCGGATGTGAATCCATTTCAATATGTTTTATCCCGACAGATTGTTAAGGAAAAATTTAACAAATGGATAGTCATTCTTCTAGAGTGTCTTGGATTTCCAGTCCGCTAAGTCTAAGTCGTCCTTAATTTTTGCTTAACTTATAGCATAATTTTGTATTGAAGAAGATGTAGCCGTTGAAGATGACTCATTCCGAGATGAGCATATCTTCTTGATATCCACCTTTGATCCTTGGTATGGGGATATTCTTATATATCTCCAGACTTCGAAGTATCCTGCAGCTTCCTCAAGGAAGGAATGACGTAAATTATGCCTTCATGCAAAGAACTACCTCATCATAGGAGATACATTATATCAAAGAGGGGTATATTCCATTTTGTGTCAATGCATTACTCATGAGGAAGCGAAGATTGTCCTGAATGATTCCCATAGTAGAACATGTGGAGGTCATTTATCTCGGTTAGCAACGACCCAGAAGACACTATGTGTCGGTTATTTCTGGCTCACGATTTTCAAAGATTGTGTGGAAGCAATGAAGCATTGTCATTCGTGCCAGCTTTACACCAAGAAAATGCAATCACATCCTGCTCCGTTATTTCCTGTTGTCTCGATAGGCCCCTTCATGAAATGGGGGATTGATTACGTGACATGCCACCCAACCTCAACTAGGGGGCATAAATACATCATTATCGCTATTGACTATTTTACGAAATGAACAGAGGCAATGCCTACTTTTAAAACCGACGGAGAAGCAACAGCTTTCTTCGTATTCAATCATATTATAGCATGGTTTGGTATACTTAGAGTGATTGTCACAGACCATGGCAGTCATTTTCAAAATAACACGATGACAGAACTGACCACTATGCTTGGATTCAGACAAGAACATTCATCTTCGTACTATCCGCAAACAAACAGTTAGGTTGAGGCTGTCTACAAAACTTTAAAAACTATCCTCAAACGTACAATTGATGTAACCCGCTCTAACTGACACATCATGCTATATCCTGCTCTTTGGGCCTACTGAACTAACGTAAAAAACTACTATGGGTTTCTCCCCTTTCCAACTCATTCATGGAGTGGAAGCAGTTACTCCGATTGAGTGTGAAATCCCGTCTTTAAAGATAGCTATCCATGTGTTACCTAATACGACAGAGCTTGAGGAACGTCTAGTACATTTGGAACACCTTGATGAACAACATAGAGATGCACTGACCACTAATCAAGCTCATAAAAATAGGGTCAAAACTCAATATGATAAATCGGTCAAACCTCAGATTTTCTCTGAAGAGAAACTTGTCTTGCTTTGGGACGAAAACAAAAAAACCCCTGGGGGCAGGAAAATTCAAGGCCATGTGGTTAGGACCTTATGTCGTGTCGAAAGTCTTGAATAAGGGTGCATATCAATTAGTTGATTTTGATGGGAACAAGCTGCTCGAGCCTAGAAATGGGCTTTACCTGAAAAAATACTATGCTTAGACTTAACACTTTTCTTGTATTTTTATTGTATGTATTTTTATGTACATTAGGTTGTCGGTTTTGTTTTTTATACTATCTTCTGGTTGTTGCAGATGTCTTCTGGAAGGTATATAAGGTTCGCTGATGGCGCCAGCCGTCACACTTGTAACCTAGCTTCGCTGCAGCGTAGGTTATTTACTCTCTCTCGAGACAGCTTGTTTCCGCTGGAAGCGCTTGCTTAGGTCCTTCTAATAATGTTGCTGAGTATAGGACCGTAATTGAGCTTTTCTAGGATGCTTTGTCACGTGGTATCACCCAGCTCAAGTCCGTCTAGACTCTCAGCTGGTGGTTTCCTAGCTCAATCGAGCTTTTAGATTATGTAGATAAATGCAGACTTTAATTATATCAAATATAGGTTCCTTCCTTGGAATCACTAAACATAGCAATATTGAGAGTTATAATTAAAGGTCTATAATCTAAGTGAGGCTCATCGTCATTAAAGATATTGAAGTTCTTTTTGGAAATTGTAGTTTTCTTCCTTGGAATCGCTAAACATAGCAATATTGAGAGTTATAGTTAAAGGTCTATAATCAGAGTGAGGCTCATCGTCATTAAAAATATTGAAATCTATTAATTTGTTGTATATAAAGAGATCATATATAACATGATCTACCACACTACTTCCAAACCCATGGATACAAGTCGTTTGGCTAGAGCTTGCCCATATATATATAGCTATTTCATAACCATTATTTTCATATAAATAAAGATTTCAATTTTATTATTTTAAATAAACACATTTAATCAAAAATATATATAATTAATATAAAACCTGAATATTTTGCAACTATATAGCAATTATGGTTATGATATGTTTTTAAAAATAGTTAAAAATATTGAAATCTATTAATTTGTTGTATATAAAGAGATCATATATAACATAATCTACCACACTACTTCCAAACCCATGGATACAAGTCGTTTGGCTACAGCTTGCCCATATATATATAGCTATTTCATAACCATTATTTTCATATAAATAAAGATTTCAATTTTATTATTTTAAATAAACACATTTAATCAAAAATATATATAATTAATATAAAACCTGAATATTTTGCAACTATATAGCAATTATGGTTATGATATGTTTTTAAAAATAGTTTCTTTAAAAAAATCAATTAATTTAAACTTTTTTATCTTTACACACAAATATAAATGTATCTCAAACATCTAATCTTAAATACAACATATTATATAAATGTATTTAATGTGTACACATTTTACATAGCACATCACAACACTACAAACACAATACATACATAAAATTTTCATTTTTATTATACATAAATTTTACGTTATATCATCTTAATTTAAAAATGTAAAGTTTTATAAAAAATATATATATATATTGAATTAATAATATGAATTTTAATATTTTATAATATACAATGATTTATTTTAATTAATAGAAGGGTCACTTAATCCACATGATAAAGTTATCTTTTTTATGTTATTTAAACTATGAATTGTGAATTTATTAAATGATGTAATAAAATGATTTTTATTAACTTGTTTAAATGAATTCTCAACTTCTTTATAATATAAATTGATTACTTGAAAATTCATAGAAAAATACTATAATTATGTAAAGTACTGTTTAAAAGAAAATTAGTTATATTTCATCATTTAAATCAATAAAAAATTCTGAAATAATACAATCTTAAATTTATATTTTATATTGTATGTTTTTTCTATTTTAAATAAACATATTTAATTCAAATAATTAAAATATATATATTAAAAAAAATCTCAATGATATATGGAAAATATCTTAAATCAAAATATTTCAAAACTTGTATATATGAAATAATGCAGTATTAAATTTAGATTTCACATTAAATTACAATTATATTATTTTGAATTAATATATTTAATTAAAAAATAAATATAATTAATAAATCAAAATACTTCAAAAATTGAATATATATATATATATCTTCTTTTCAAAAATATCACATCATAAAAATTAAATATAAAATATTTTATAGTTATTATTTTTATCAATTAAATACTTTTAAAAATAATATCTTACTTTCTAACAAAAATTAATTAAATTAAAATATTCATAATTGAAAATATTTTTAAAAATTAATAAAAAACAATATAAATATTTAATTTACTATTTGTAGTAAAATTATTATTATTTAAACCAACAATTAATGTGAATATGGAATATTAAATTTAGATTTCATATTAAATTTCAATTTTGATATTTTGAA
The DNA here is from genome assembly GCA_001517045.1 of Pseudotsuga menziesii. Lineage (NCBI taxonomy): Eukaryota > Viridiplantae > Streptophyta > Pinopsida > Pinales > Pinaceae > Pseudotsuga > Pseudotsuga menziesii. Next base: position 72,237 of record LPNX010129387.1, on the reverse strand, counting down.
TAAACATTTATAAACATAATATTAAATCAAACATTTATAAACATTTTGAATAAATATTTTGATATTTTGAATAAACATAATTTATAAAATCAAACTTCTTTAAAATTTGAAAATATATATATTAAAAAATGCTTTTGAAATATAATATAATATTATTTAAAAATATAAATTATTTCATAGCATTTATTTTTATTAGTAGTATACTTTAAAAATATATATATCTTGATCTTAATAAAAATCAATTAAATTAAATTGTTCAAATATAAATGTATCTCAAATATCTAATTTTAATAAAATATATTCCATAAATGTGTCTAATGTGTACACACTATAGACATCACATCACAAACACACCATTATACAAGACAAAAGAAATACATTAAAATTGTAATTTTATTATACATCAATTTTATATTATATTAGATTAATTTTAAAATGTAATACTTACAATCAAGCTATTTTTATTGTGTTATTTATACAAACAATGAATTGCGAATTTATTAAATGATGCAATGTATTGTGAACTGTTTTATAATATAAATTGTTTTTTTAATTAATAAAAGACTATTGCAAATGTTCTTAAAAAATAATAAAAAAATGTTTCCAATGTTTAATGGGTTGTTCATAAAAAATTTATTTTTATTATGTTATTTAAACCAACAATGAATTGTGAACATTTTAAATGATGCAATATTGTAAACTTTGGTAAATGATTTTGAGAAATGACTACAATTATACAAAAATATTTACCTCATAATAAAAAAAACAACAGAAAAATGCTGCAAATGTTTACTGTAATGTTTATAATAAAATTGTTTTTATTTTTTTATTTAGACTAGTAATGAATTGGGAATTTATTAAATAATGCAATATTGTAAACTTTTTTAATGATGCAATAGAATATGTATTTAAACCAGCATTTAATTGGAATTACAAATTATACAAACATTGCTCATTAAATGATACAAAGAATGTGTAAAGTTGTTTTATTTAGTTATTCAAACAAAAAAATGAATTAAACTACGAATTATTCAAACATATTTAATTATTAAATGATGCAATAGAATATGTATTTAAACCAGCAATGAATTGTGACTACAAATTATACAAACATGTTTCCCTCCCTAAATGATGCAATAGAATGTGTAAAGTTATTTTTATTTAGTTTGTCAAAACAACAATGAATTGTGACTACAAATTATACAAACATGTTTTCCTCCCTAAATGATGCAATAGAATGTGTAAAGTTATTCTTATTTAGTTTGTCAAAACAGCAATGAATTGTGAATTACAAATTATTCAAACATATTTATTTATTAAATGATGCAATAGAATATGTATTTAAACTAGCAATGAATTGTAACTACAAATTATACAAACATATTTACTCATTAAAATGTTGCAATAGAATGTGTAAAGTCATTTTTATTTAGTTATTCAAACCAGCAATGAACTGTAAACTACAAGTTATCCAATCATATTTATTTATTAAATGATGCAATAGAATATTAAAGCCATTTTTATTTGCTTATTTAAACAAGCAATGGATTATGAAATACAAAAATGAACTACAAATTATTCAAACATATTTATTTATTAAATGATACAGTAGAATGTGTAAAGTCATTTTTATTTGGTTATTCAAACATAATTATTTATTAAGTGACTATTTTGATTTGGTTATTTAAACCACCAATGTATTGTGAAATACAAATGATGTAATAGAATATGGAAAGTTGTTTTTTGTTATTTAACTTAGTAGTGAATTGTAACAACAAATCATGAATCACTATTTATACAAATACATTATTAAATTATGTAAATAAAATGAGTAGAAATTATGTTTTATTTGTAATTAATTTGACCATTTTAAATTACTATTTTTACTTTAAAAAATTAAATTCCTTTAAAAGTATAACATATTTTAATTAACGATAATAATAAAATGAAAAATAATCTAAAATTCAAAACTAAATCAAACCATAAGAATGAAGGACTTCTCAAAGATAGCTTTGGTCACGGCTATCCTCTAGAGATTTGAGGAAGGACTTCCCCTTCCTCAATAAAATAATAATAATTTTATTTATATATTAGTCTTAGTCTTGAGTGCTACATATTAAAAAAAATGAATTATTTACAATTTCAAATATGAGATTGAATTCTCATAAGTTCCTAGGTATTCTGTGCATATTTTCTATCTACTTCTTCACATATAGCTTGAAGAAAAAATCTCCATCTTCCTTTTTGAAAAAAAAATCTCCATTTTTCTTTGATATGCCAACTCTTTATAAGAATATCCTTCATTTCAGTTACCTATAAGAGACAACATTATTAAATAATAAATTAATATTGATTTTAAAATTAGCAAATAACAAAATGAGCTAAAATTGATTTAAAATATAATAAAAATAAATAACAACTAATTTAAGCATATATATTTGAAATTATTTATCCCCCAGAATGTGAAAACAATATCTACATTGTATAGCACAAATTATTTATCCCCCAGAATATGAAAACAATATCTACATTGTATAGCACCTTTTATGTATGCAAAATACGTTAAAAGACAAATTAAGAAAACACATTAGCATAAGTTAGATATATCATACCGTATTAATCTGCATATTCCTAATTTATCATGCATAACACAACCAATTCATAGCACAACCAATCTGCATATTCCTTATTTATCATGCATAACACAACCAATTCATAGCACAACCAATCTGCATATTCCTTATTTATCTACATCAAGAACACAACCAATTCATAGCATAACCATGTGTTTATGTACACATGCATAACACAACATCTCAAAGTCATTGTAGCCATACTTTTTCACATCAATAAACAATAAAACCACACTGTATACTCTAAACAATTTCTTTATTCCCATTAAATTTAAAAAAAACCTAGAACTTCTTTTTTATAATTTTTTTAAATAAGAAAAACAACCCAAATAAAACACAACTATTACAAAATAAATAAAACACCAAGTCGACAATAAACCCAAGTTAAAAACAACTGTTACAAAATTATTTCAGCCTTCTAAACCTACCTTTAACCTTCCAATTTCTAGCTACCCAAATAGAAAGAAATAAAAAACAATAACCAAAATTTCTTCACTACTGCAATATAATCAAACATAAATTAGAAACTAATAAAAAGATGAAACAACCCAAAGAAGAATGAGTCCGTCAACATCCTCCATCAAAGAATTAAAAAATACCTGCTCTATTCATATATTAAAATATAATATAAATTTTCTGAAAATTAGTGATGAAAATCAAGACATTAATAAATATAGATTTTCAATATAATATAAAATGAAAATCCAGACTTCATTAAATATATAATTTAAAAAATTGCTTATAATAAAATTAAAATAAATTAAGAGAAATTTTCAAAAAAAGTCACATGAAAAAAATTAATTATAAATGTTATAACATAAATAACATTAATGAAAAAATTATTATAAATTTTATAACATAAATAGCATCAATTACGTAGTGTAAATTTTAAGTTAGAACATTTAAATCTCATTATTAAAAATTATAAACACAAAATTAATTTACAATAAAATTGAAAAAATAAAAACTAAAATACCAAAAAAAACAATTAAATCCAAATCTCAGACCAATCTTGACATTTTAAAACTAAAGTGCCGAACCTAATCAAACCTTTCATGGCGGCTAAAATATAGCAGGAAATTACCCTAACAAAATTACGATAGGTATGTGACTAAAAACAGTACCAGGAAATTACCCTAGATGAAATTTTTACAATCTACCTTCAGATTATGTTGATTTAAGTTCACGCGAGCAAAACTTACAAGTAATCTTGAAAAACAGTATGAGGAAATTAACCAAGATGAAATTACAATCTACAGTTTACATGACAGCTGCAAAACATACAAGTAATCTTGAAAACCAGTAAGAGGAAATTACCCTAGATGAAATCACAATCTATAATCTACTTCGAGATTATGTAAATTTAAATTGCCACCACCAGCAAAACTTACAAGTAATCGTAAAAACCAGCAAAAGGAAATTACCCTAGATGAAACTACGATCTACAATCTGCTTGTATATTATGTAAATTTAAGTTGACACCAGCAAAACTTAAAAGTAATCTTGAAAGAAATTCAGAGAGCCATTTAAAATTCAATTGCACATAAATTTTTGTCTACAATACAAATATATTTACACATTACCTTGGCCTTTGAGCACAGTGAATCCCTCATCTTGTCTGCAATTCTTCACAGCACCAATATCTTATCACTCCACCCCTCTCTTCAAAATATAAAGAAACAAACCCAAAAGATAAAGAAACAAACTCAAATAAACAAAACGTAAACAAATAAAATTTAAACAATGAAAATAGAAAGCCTAAAGAAAACCTGAAAGATTCACAGATTCACAGCTAGAGATCCAGACAAAAGAAAAAAAAAATGCATGGCCACGCTTTAATGTTAAGACAAGAAAAAATAATATAAACCCTCAAACATTCATAAAAATCAGGAGCTCTGCTCGGCTCTTCTCTGCTCTGCGTGGCTCGGCGGCTCGGCCCTTCACTGCTGGGCGTGGCTCTTCCCTTCACTGAACGGGCGTGGCTCGGCCCTTCTCTGCTGGGCGTGGCCCTTCCCTTCTCGGCCGGGCGTGGCTCAGCCTTTCATTGCTGTATGACAACCAGAAAAGAGCTCAACCCTTCGGCCTTCCTCTCTGCACTTTGTTCTTGTTACAATATCTCATGTAATACAAAAATTACCTTTCTAACAGGATTATTGCCTATCACACTATTCGATGTAGCATATAACCTTTGAAATCCGTTTATAAAATTCGATGTAGTATATAATCCGTAAACATGGTACCGTTAATGTTTACGGATTATGAGGTTTTGGATGAAGATTTGAAATCCACCGACCAATAGGAAGCGCAGCTCAATGCTTTTTATGTTTATTCAAAATTTTGAAATCGTAATGCTACCTAATTTTGAAATTTTACAAGCATGGCATCAGGCATGATACCATTAATGTTTACACTAAGATATTGAGAATAATTTCAAAATAAGATATAATAATTTCAAAATAAGATATTGAGAATGGAGTTGGTTAATCTTTAGACCATTTGCACATTTTCAAGTAAGTTTGGATCGAATCACTATTTGTTGTTGAAAATGAGATTTCCAATGTTAAAATTGCAATTTTTATTGTAGAAATGGATTCAGCATCCGCTATTACCATTGGGACACCCACATTATGCAATTCCAATCACTTAAAACTACCATTTGACCAAAAAATTCTCTAGATTTTAGGTGCAAATAGTCTAAAGTTTAGCTTACTTAGATAATAACAAAATTAAATATAATAAATAATATCTAAAATTTAACATTATCAAATATAAAAATAATTGAAGTCAATGCTACCTAACATAGAATGAAAGCATTATCGATGCTATATAACGTGGGGCATGGATAATGATATATTAAAAAATTGTATTTTTAATTAGTAACAAATGATATAGAATTATTAATTTTATAGACCTTTTTAATAAATATATTAAAACCAATATCAAGTATAGGAGTTAATGGTTACCAATTAACATTTTACATAGAGTGAGAGCATTATCTATTGTTATAAAACTTGCAGCATGGATAATAATATATTAACAATTTGTATTTTGAATTAGTAACAAATGATAGAGAATTATTAATTTTATAGATTTTTATGTCAAAGGCATTAAACAATGAAGACAAAGTCTCATGACTGCAGTGAAGATTCCTTGTCGGTCTGGTGAATAGAAAATTAACATGTGTCTACACCGAAAATTATGTTCTTTGTCTCATGATTAGTCTATCTACTTTTCACGCTTTAGGCTTTCATCCCAAGCAGAGAAAAGCAATGGACAAAGAACCGTCTACAGTTCCTTAGAATCAAGGAAATCATTCAAGAGGCTTTCAAGATCCTTATCTCCTTCTCTAAACAATTAGGGGCTCTCACCTTAACCCTTGTTCTCCCACCCTTGTTTCACAATTTTGGGGCACCATTTGGTCTATGAATATCTTCCCTATAAATCGATTGGAATAAAATATTTTATCATGTAAAGGTCGGCACTCTGGTCGTCGAGAGGATCATGAGGGAATTGACCTGGGAACGGACTAAGCTCTTTGTCTTTCTTGTGGCATACGCAGTTTTTGTTTTGGCCTTCTTATTTATATCAACAACGGCTGTGGTGTATACCATGGCCTCCATCTACATGGGAAAGGAATTTCCTACAAGAGGGTCATGAGCATCCTTCCTAGGGGTTGGAAACACATCATGGTAACTTTCCTCCATTTTTTCCTAATCACCATTGTCTAATCCATGGCCTCTATATTTGTCTACTTTCTATTCATATTCACAGCAATGGTGAAAAAATTGGATTCAACGGTCTTTATTTTTGTCATGATTGTCATAATCGTTGTCTTCATCTATGGTTATTTGTATATAAACATGGTATGGCACCTCACCTGTGTTATATTTGTCTTGGAGGACAAATACAGCTTGGGATCCATGTAGAAGAGAAAGAGCATCATAGCCTTGACGATAGACATACTTTATCTCATATTCAACAAAATTATTGAAGGGTTTTGTCGGTATGATGTTCTTTAAGGGGATATCCATGGCGTGGGAAGTGCAAGGAGAGGGGAGTATGGGACAATGCTTATTGGGCTTATGTGTTTTGTTAATTTGATGGGGTTGTTGACATGGAGCATGTTTTAATTTATGTTCAAATATTACCACCATGTGAGCATAGACAATCCTCTTTGTTAGATCACCTCGAAGTTTACCTTGGCGACTGTGTGCATCTTAAGAGAAACAACATTCAACTGGAACATCTACACCTCCTTTCCTTTGTATAGCCTTAACTCTATGATTTGCTTATTGTAGAATTTTATGAAATAATCCTGCACTCTGTAGCCAATATTTAATTTAGCATTGATAAAAAATGGGCCATGTTTTATTTATTGATGCCTATTTCTGAGGACCAAACAAAAGAAAAGGTTGAAACCCGAGGGGGATTCCAACCACTTCACCTCTACAATCTCAGGCCTAACTTCCATGAGTAGGCTTCTGGTTTTTACCAAGTAGGACGGTTATGTGGAAAGCAGTAGGGTAAGGAATGGGAAAATTTAAGTTCTCAAAACCTTAGACCAGGATAGGGCTCTCTAAGTACATGGAGCTTGATGGCTGCATCATAGACGGGGAAAACAAGTGGTACAAGAACATCGAGTAGAGGGCCAAGAAGGTTGCCTAGAAGGTTTTTCTCTACTTGGGAATTAGGGTCTCCAGAGGTAAGGAGGGAGCTCACAATGACCCTTCTCTCATGCCTAGTGGTACCCTCAAGACTTATAGGTATATTCTTATTTTGCTTGGTTATCCTCCCCATTGTGCGATCTAATATATTTATTTTCTTGTGAATTAACCATTAATAAACACTAATATGTCGTTTGTATCGGAGATCACTAACGAGGATGAGGAAATTCTTGCTACTAAGTTGGAGAAACAAAAGAACGAGTTAAGTAAAATGTTCCCATTATCCTTTGTTTGTTTTTCGTGACCAAACCCTAGATATTTATTTTGAACAAGAAAATTGTAAGATTTAGATTGTTATTTTTTCTAATATCTTTGAAGACCAAAAGGAAAATAAATACTCGCTAGTTAGATTGTTACTGGTTTGTAAACTGTTGTGATGGGAAACTCACGTAATCGAGAAAGAAAATCAGCAAGGACATTAGAGGAATTTTGGGCCTCCTAAGGAAAATAATAAAATAATAGTTGAAATAAAAAAATAATAGTTAAAATAATAAAATAATATTGATTAATTTTGGAGGAAGAAAGAAAAAAACTACTTTTTGTGTTCGTATTTTCGACATATCTCCCTGTTTTTTAACTCAAATATTGATCGGGAGAGCTTGTTGGA